>OZ038487.1:76066323-76073823 GCA_964036315.1 Acanthosepion esculentum | reverse complement strand
CTCCGTGGATGTTGAACAAACACAAAATGTGCTGGAGCAATCATCTACAATAGGGATTAGCTAGACTCCCTAGTGGATGGGTATCCACCAATATGAGTAGCCAACCTTCATCATCATCACATAATAATATAGTTTTGTGTGTGTGTATGTATATATATATATATATATATATATATATATATATATATATATATATATATATATGTAGAGAGAGAGAGAGAGAGAGTTATATATATATATATTACCTCAGTACATACATATATATATATGTATTTGTATGTATATATCAAAATCCAATTTCACACATAAGCCCACACAATATATATACGAAAACACACACACACACGTATATATATATATATATATATATATATATATATGTATATATATATATATATATATATATATAAATTTACACACATTCAAACTTGTGCATATTCTTAAACATATGCAACACTCATATACCACACACATAAATGTGTAAATATATACACATAGATACATACATACACATGCAAACATATGTACATACACAAGCCCAAACACAAACACAAATAATTTTAGAGATTGGCACACACTATGTTTGAATGAGAAAATCAAGATAATTAAATACAAAAATCAATGCAAACTATTAAATCAATGGAAAGAACTAATTCTAATTACGAAATGTAGACATAGAAACAGATTCAAATTTACATAAGAATATATGTATAGGTAGATGTGAGTTTGTGTGTATGTATGGTTACTTACATATATGTATGTATATGTAAATGCACAGACATGTGTATGTGTATATATTTATGTGTATGTGTGTTGGATAGCATGATCTATTCCATTAGGTGTCCCAGTATTACCCAAAATTTATCAATCTATCATTCAACTAATTTACCTAAATGTAATTGGTCCTAAGGTTAAATCCCCCATAACTTATTAATAACATTAAACCCTTATGGTCTAAATACTATTTATTGTAAATCCCAGGAAAATACACTTGTTGCTAGCATATGGAACACCCCATAGTGGGAACCAAAATTTAGTTACAGACAATGAAAGACCCTAGCCATAAATAAACTTTAACCCCAGACCACTTCCACCATAAGGAGATCCCTCATGATTCAGTCACCAACACAAACACTTTATCATAAACAAGGCATCTCTCTGAGGAGGACTGATATTGAAAATAAATTCAAATTCTCACTTCCACATAAACACTTAAGAGCTGAAGATGGCTGGGTTCAGACCAGCTTGAAATAGATTACACTCATGTTAATGTAATTTTGTTTTTTGCTGAAAAAAATATATATGCTCTGTTATAATAAATACATTGAGCTCTCTGCGGATCAGTTTTGTTATTACTAGGATCCACCTGGATTATATACCAAAGGGTCTATTACCTGTACTATATATATATATATATATATATATATATATATATATATATATATATATATATATATGTGTGTGTATGCTGATTCATGTGCAAGCTAATGGGGTCTCAAGGCTAATGTAGGGATAGGAAAACATCTCTCATCAAAACATCTTTCATCACCACCACCACCTTCAAGATAGGACATCTAACATAGACCTGTTTAACAGGTCTAATATTGGAGGAATCAAGACTTTTCTCATACAGTCTCGGTTACGGTGCACTGGTCATGTCTTGAGAATGTCTGATGATAGGATACCCAAGATCCTAATGTACAGCCAGTTAGATCAGGGCTACAGGAATGTAGGATGCCCATGGCTAAGATACAAAGACAAGCTGAAAACAACTTGTCAGCTGTCAATATACCACATAACACCCTTGAGCGCTAGCCTTGGAGCGGGTAGAATGGAGATCAACCTGTTTTAGTGGACTCAGCAATTTTCAATCTTGTCTGAATTATCTTCAAGAAGCGAGAGCAAGATCTAAAAGGTCAGCCAATTTAACAGTGATCTCATCTCACAATCCAAGACCGACTTTGCATTTCCAACTCCCATCGATAGTGGAAATAATCAATTTTTTCATGCTTCTACGCCAGTTTTCATGTAGTTTGCGGCCATTTTCTACTGGCCAGAATGAGAGCCTATAGCTGGCTGCCATGAATAGGCAGGAAGATTCTATTGGCCAGCGTGAGAGCCAACAGCTGACTGACACGAATGTTAACTAGCATGCAAAAAAATCTTTCGCTGGATTCGTCACAAGTGGTAAATCTGCATGGCACTTTACTCCAATTGGCTCATTCGCTTGCTTAAACTCAATGTTGATTCTGATTCCGCAGAACTGAGTTGGGTGTGAAAAAGTATTTGTTGTTAACATTCTTTTTTCATTCGGTTTTTCCAGTTACGAGTCCTTTTTTAAAGCTGATCATTTTGTGTTCATTTTGTTTAGTTCTTTTTTCGTAACAGATTTAATGTTTAGTATAGAGCTTAGGAAAAATTTGCAGTGTGATATAGGCAAGAAGTAAGGCATGTAGCAACATTAGCACGGCAAAGGGCACTCGTTTAAAGGCAAGGAAGGGCAAAAATATTTTAAGTCAATTGATAGCGATTGCTGTATGAGTCATATGATTTTTTAATCGAGCACGGGCAACGCCGGGCCATGCTGCTAGTATATAATATATATATATATATATTCGTGACGCGACGGAAAGTTGTTAAGTGTTGAGAGGATTTTTTTTTATTTTATATTATAATATCTAACTATTAATCTCCTTATTTATTTGTTTATTCAAATGGCTGTTTCATATAAACGCGTTGTACTGAACTACAATTGTTTTTTTTTGACAACTTCACAAAGGGTTTTTCTATTTAATGATTGGGCTAAGCTTTTAAAGCTTTTATTAACCTATTGAATTTGTTTATTTATCTATTTTTTATGCTAATTGTTTAATGCGAAAATTTGTTGATGTCAGCAAAAAACCATTAACTCCTGTCTATGGTTTAATAACTTTTCATTATTTAGAAACTTAATGATGTGTAGTTTTTCATGTAAGCATAAAGGGCATGGGTCATCCCAGGTTTTACAAGTTCTTGTTCTATTTATTATTTTCCATTTTACTTTTGGTGTTTTATTCGTTTTTTTTAAGTGCCAAAAATATTGGGATAAAGATGTCTGATTTCTATTTTGAATATTGTTGAAGGAGCTCTTGTGTTGTCTCCATCTAATTTTAAATTTATTCTTCGTTGACCCAATATATATCTTATCAGTGTTAGGACTCTCAATGGATGAGATAGCATTGGTATACCACGGATTTTGTGGATTATTTTCCAACAGGGTTTCTACAATCACATAATTTTTCATTATTTTTGTCTAATTTCAGTTTAGGATTTTTATTAATACTATTTTGGCATGCGTGTTTATCCAGGATTTTATTATGTTTTTTTATGATTCTTTCTAGGTTTTCAGTGCAGCAGTAACTTAATTTTAAGGTGTTTTTATTAAAGATCTTGCTACGTTTGCTATTAGTAGGAAAGTGTTTTTCAATTAAAGCTAGGAACTAGTTTAGTACTGACCATTTGGTTGAATGGAGGGGTATACCAGATGACCTTTCTTTTCCTGTTTTTCTTACTATTGGTACTATTGTTTCTAAAGTTTATGTCAGCATTTTTGTATCCTCTATTTTTCAGGGCTGTGTTATAAAAATTACTGTGTTGTCGGAATATTTCCTTATTAGCGGAGTTCATGCTTATTCTTTTCTCTATTGATGTGGGTATATGCTTAATTATAGATGGAGGGTGGTTTGACTTAGGGCGTACATACAAGAGATTTGTGATAGGTTTTCTGTAAGGGAGGTAAATGTTGTTGATTAAGTCTAGAGTTACGTCGAGGAAGTTTACCCTTTTTAATTTAGTGTTGACTATACTTTTTAAATTTAGTTTTCCGAATTCACTATAAATTATATTTCTAATTTTATTTGTTTTCAAATTTGTGGAACTCCTCACTACCATGAGCCCGTCACCCCTGTATAGGCCGATGTCCTTAATGTCTAATTCACGGTCCGCAGTTAGATTGTACAGTATAAATAGACCAACAAGGTCGGAAGATTCTGCAGAGTCTAGAGATCCCATCTCGATACCTTAATTAAACTTAATTTTAATAATTATATTGAGGGTTCCAGCTCTCGTTTTTGAAACATGAGAACTCTTATGTAGCGAAGGAATCATATTTTTCAAAAATATTATAATATAAGCTCTACTTCTGTATGGAGCACTGTCCATTTAAAAATAAAAACAAAAATACTAAAGAACTCTGGATTATTTACCTAAAGTATTCTTTCCTATTTTTCTGCATACCTGCACACACACACACACACACACACACACACACACACACACACACACACATATATATAAAGTTAGGGTAGTCGAACTGTTATGTATAGGCGTAGAGAAGCATTGTTATATGTGGGGAGGGATGGATAGGATTTTTTTTTGGTTTTTTTTTTACTTGGCATTTCGGTTTCTGATTGCCATTAATAGTATTTTTTTTTCCCTAGCAAAAATAGGCATAATGGGGGCAGTTAGGGCGGGAGTGCTGAAGGACATTACCAATGCGGTTCTCAAAGAGATCAGAGCCATGGAAGAAATAGTGAGGACATTATGGTAAATCTCAATCATAATTAGGAGACATGTTATACATTATAAGGGAATATTAAGACAATATATTAAGTTAGGGTAGTCGAACTGTTAATGGATAAGTGTTGAGTAGCATTGTTATATGTGGGGAGGGATGGATAGGAGTTTTTTTTATTTGGCTTTTCGGTTTCTGAATGCCATTAATATTATTTTTTTTTTTTTTTTTAGCGCTTACTCGCAGTTTTATTTCAATATGTAAGCCTAATTGCAGTTTTATTAGGAATGGAATGGGTGAGAAAGATATAGTTTTGTAGTAATAATAGTCTGGAAATTTAGGGAGTTGATGCTGGTACTAATTGAGTAGATTTATTTTGGGAAATATGTATCAGATTGTAAATATGTGTATAGGTTACTTAATTGAGTAGATAGCATAATTATTTAGTTATTTATTTATTGTTAGTAGGCCATCGAATTATTTTAGTCGGTAAATGACAAAACGTGTATCCTTTTTATTTTATTTTTTTATTTTATTTTTTTATTTATTTTTTTTTGACCGGATGGTTAAATTAGCGAATTTATTTTGAGAAAGTGCTAGTATAGATTAGTTTTGAGCTGGATATGAGTGTAGGTTTAGTTAAAGATTTGGTATGGATATGGGATTAGTATTTAAAAGGTAAAACACGGACTTAAACAATGCAATAACCTCGCTATGGATTCTGGAAATAAAAAACCGGATGTAGTAATAAGACACCATTATAGAAGAGGAGTGTGAAAAGCCCTGTTTTCATTGGCTGACGCTAACTGACATATGTCAATAAGAACGGTCGAAGTCCGGCCTTGCTAGTATTTGTGATTACTGTTTTTTGCAATATCGCAGTGCGTAACACGATGCTTTCAATGAGGAAGCCTGATTCACCTAGAATCAGGTCGGGGTTGCTGCCGATATGATGCGAGACCCGAAATCGGCGATGAGAACAGAGCATCACTGAAGACCACCCTTGATGCTTCTAAAATGTATGATTTAACTACAAACGCTGGTATTAACGTCTGGGAACAGACCAGTTGGCAACCAGGGAATAGACTTGGTGACGATTGGAGAGACAATTGGCATCCCGGAAAGACGGGTAGTTGGGCAAGTTGGGTTAGCTACCCAAATTGCATGCTCCGTGAGGAGCAACCCAAAAATGCTACAACGTACCCAAGTGCATCATACCCGCGGGGGATCCCGAGAGGGGGGAGGGGCGGAAGAGATCCCCAACAGGACGGATTTAAAGAAATCAAACGGAAATGCCCATTGAACAGATGCATATGCGATAAGACTTGCAAGAATCAGCGCGGCTTAAAGATACATCAAAGCCGGATGAAATGCCTTGAGGGGGGAAACTGAGAGCAACGTGCAGGTACAAGCCCTGGTAAAATGGAGGAGGTGCAGGACCAGGAGTCAAACCACAGCATCCAGTCTCTCCAAGCCTCAGTTCCTCTCACTCTGGGCAAGGAGTCCTGAAAGAAGATAAAATGGCCCCCAACGAACAACAAGGGAGCCTGGCAGGACTTTGACACTGAGATACTCCAGTCAGCTACAAATGGGGATGTGGATGGGCGACTAAATTTCATGACGACAGTAATAACTAGCATGGCGTCAGAGAGATTTGGTTGCGTCGAGCCACAGCAGCCATAGATACCCTACACTGCTAACCGTAGGGTGAATAAAATTAAAGACTAAGGAAAGAGATAAGATCCCTTAAGAAGCTTTATAAAAGGGCAAGAATAGAAGAGCGTCAACCCCTTGAGGAGCTCCGAGGAATACTCAGAGGGAAATTAAAAACTATACAGTGAGCGGAGTGGCATAGGAGGAGGAGGAGGAGGAAAGATCAAGAAAGCGGACAAATTTCCTCTCCAACCCTTTTGGCTCTGCAAGAACAATGCTAGGGGATAGGCGCAATGGGAAATTGGAGGCATCGGAGGAAGAAATTAACAGCTACCTTCGAAATACCATGAGTGACCCTGCAAAAGAGCAAGAAATGGGTATAAATACCCACTTAATTCCTCAGAGGCCACAATTTGACACACGCTTTCCCACCTGGAAAGAAATTCAAGAAGTTATGAGAGCCACCAGATCCGCTTCAGCACCAGGACCAAGCAGGGTACCCTACATTGTGTACAAGCGGTTTAAGGGAATTCTACAAATTTTGTGGAAATTATTAATAGTCATTTGGAGAAGAGGCAGGATCATGGAGCAATGGGGATTTGCTGAGTGGGTATGGATCCCGCAGGAAGAAGGTTCCAAATCGTTAGACCAATTTCGAATCATTTCCTCACTTAACACTGAAAGTAAGATCTTTTTCGGTTTATTGTCAAGACGCCTTTCAAATTTCATTCTTGGGAACAGTTACATTGACACATCAGTCCAGAAGGGCGGGGTCGCTGGTATGCCAGGTTGCCTTGAGCATACAGGAGTCCTGACACAGCTCCTGACAGAGGCAAACGAAACCAAATGGGATCTGACTGTATTGTGGTTGGATCTCGCTAACACCTACAGGTCCATGCCACACAAACTGGTAGAAGAAGCCCTAAATAGACATCACGTACTTCCATCAGTATACGATCTCATTGTGGACTACTATAATAATTTCCACCTGAGAGCATGTTCAAGTACAGCAACATCAGAATGGCAGACCCTGGAAAAGGGTATCATCACAGGTTGCACAATGTCGGCTGTCCTATTTTCATTGGCTATGAACATGCTTGTAAAGGCAGCCAAGGTGGAATGTCGTGGCTCTGTCTCTAGATCTGGAGTCCGCCAAGTACCGATAAGGGCTTACATGGATGATTTAACCATGACAACGACATCTGTCACTAGAGATAGGTGGCTCTTAAAGGGTCTTGAGGAAAATATGACTTGGGCCAGAATGAATTTTAAGCCAGCAAAATCCGTCATTAGTA
>OZ038487.1:75711323-76063823 GCA_964036315.1 Acanthosepion esculentum | reverse complement strand
TTAAATTAAGATTAAAAGTAAAAAATTAAAAATTACCTATTTAGAAATCAAAATCAAATCTCTAAGTTTTAAATTGTAGAATTACCGAGGAGAAAAAATATAAAAATAAAAATAAAAGATATGCTATTTAATTTATATTTTCATTGAAATTATGTTAAAAAGGATGTTCAGAGCCCCAGACAAAAATGTATACATTTTTATAGTTTCATTTCAACATGGTAGTCGCCTCTCACGCGAAATCATTCGAACATACTCAGGTTATAATACATTAGCGCTCAGACATATTTAGATATATATACACACATAAAATATGGTGACGAGACACGACCCTTGATAAAAAAAACAAAAAAAAACAAAAAAACGAACATCTACACTATACACAACCACATGTACGCAAACATACAACCAAACATGCATGCACTTTCCTTACACATAGACATCAATAAACACAGGCACATACATCCACATTCACATTGATCTAGACGTTCAGATGTAATAGCTAAAATGAACATACTCGTGTCTTAATGTGTTATTAAACGAATTTTAACTTGAAATATAACTAATCTGGTCAAATATATATAGATAAAATTTAAACAAATAAATATATATATATATATTTTTAAACCATATAGTTCTCCACACACTACATGCAAAAGTAAATAACTACCTCCATATATAATTGTACATTCACACATACGCATACAAATCTGCACATATATCTACATATCCATATATACGCATAATAGGTATGCATATACAGACATACGCATATAGACATACATATACATAAGCACGTATAAATATATCGGCCCATACAGCAACGCAAAAAAGTAAATAAAGCAAGTAAAAATATATATACATAAAAATGCACATATATACAAATACATACACATACATATTTAGATATACATACATACGCACGCATACATATATGCATATAAACTAAACATATACATAGACATTTACAAATACACGTATATACATGAAAAATCAAACAAACGTAAATTAAAACTATATAAATATACATATGTATATACACATCAGCGTATACACACATATACACATACATATGCAACTACGCATATACACATACATATACATACACACATATATACATACATATACCTATATATATATACCTATATATATATATATATATATATATACATATACAAACACATATACATAAACATATAGACACACACACAAAAAAGGGATAGGAATAAGTATACAGAGACCAACATATATTCTAATAATATTCCAACAATATATTAATTTTAAAAAATAACAACAGTCTATAAGCAATTAAAGGCTCCTTATCAACAAAAGTAGATTTTAGTTCGTATCTATGATACACTCTAAGACACTAAGGCATACATACAAATACACATACTACGACATACAAACATATATCTATATGTACATAAATATCTAATCATATATAAATACCCATGTCAACACATCCAGATATACAGTACACCCACATCCGAGCGCATACATATAAATACCTACACACATATATATATATACACCTATATACATACATATATACACATTTAAACATACACACATATACGCATATATACACATACATATACACATATACATATATATATATACATATGCACACTTACACATACATATACATACATATGCATATATATACATACTTACACACACACAAGTACACATATTTTTGAATTGGACAAAAAAAAAATATATGACGTCATTTGTTTACATTTGATACGCTAGAGCAGATATGAATAGAAGAGATTCATGGAAGATTTAACTTTAAAGATAGTAAAATCGACCTTGCTAACCAGACGCTTCTCTGTTGCCGAACAGTTATGGCACATCACACGAAATGATGGTTGCGTATAGGATACAGGTTCGATTCTTGTCTGAGAACGAAAATTTTCTATGAAAATTTCTCGGACATTCAGGCCGGTAAATGTTATTTAATACTGTTTATTATAAAACAGAGTATTTGCTTAAATACTTGTATCTATAAAAAGAACGTTAAATATATTATAAATGTCTTTAAATAAATTGTCGGACTATGTCCAATTAAAAAATATATATTTTTATATATATATATATATATATATATATATATATATATATGTATACATATATATATATATGTATACATATATATATATATATATACATATATGATATATATATACATATATATATATATATACATATATATATATATGTATACATACATATATATATATGTATACATATATATATATGTATACATATATATATATATATATGTATACATATATATATATGTATACATATATATATATATGTATACATA
Organism: Acanthosepion esculentum; assembly: GCA_964036315.1. Classification (NCBI taxonomy): domain Eukaryota; kingdom Metazoa; phylum Mollusca; class Cephalopoda; order Sepiida; family Sepiidae; genus Acanthosepion; species Acanthosepion esculentum. The sequence continues at coordinate 76,061,491 of OZ038487.1, read as the reverse complement.
TATATATGTATACATATATATATATATATATATATATATATATATACATATATATATATATACATATATATATATATATACATATATATATATATATATACATATATATATATATATATATACATATATATATATATACATATATATATATATACATATATATATATATACATATATATATATATATACATATATATATATATATATTTATATATATATACATATATATATATATTTATATATATATATATATTTATATATATATTTATATACATATATATATATATTTATATATATATACATATATATTTATATATATATATATATATATTTATATATATATACATATATATATATATTTATATATATATACATATATATATACATATTTATATATATTTATATATATATACATATATATACATATATATATTTATATATATATATACATATATATATATATATGTACATATATATATATACATATATATATATACATATATATATACATATATATATATATTCATATATATATATATATATATATATATATATATTGAAATATATATTTATATATATATATATTGAAATATATATTTATATATATATATATATTGAAATATATATTTATATATATATATATATATATTGAAATATATATTTATATATATATATATATATATTGAAATATATATTTATATATATATATATATATATATATAAATATATATATTTATTTATATATATATATTTTTAGACCTACATATATATATATATATATATATATATATATATATATATATATATATATATATATATATATATATACAGGGCTGTTCTATAAAAGTGACTCACCTGATTTTTTTAACCTAAAAATTTTTCCGCCTATTGTTTTTGCCGTCAAACCAATTTTTATTCTCACTAATATAAAGACCCCTTCCTGACGACCTATAAAAATGTTTACTTACCCTAAGATATTCTATTGATAATTATAATTTTGGATATAAATGAGATTTAAGGTAAAAGTTTGTGCAAAAAAAGTGACTCACTTATTTCCTGCAAATAGTAATCAATAGAAAATTGACAGACATACATACATACATATATATATATATATATATATATATATATATATATATATATATATATATATATCTCCATGGAACAGTGACAGTATTTCTCTTTCTGGAATTTTGTTGACATGGATAATTGATGAATGCTTTTTCTAACCATATATATGTTAATTTATAACTTGTATAATCTTTTTTATAAGAGCCACATAGACCTGAAAAATGGTTGCTGAAAAAACAAGAAGCAAAATTGGAAATACTCATACATGTAATGTGTGGAATAATTCTTTCCAAATATTTTTGTTTTTTGAATATTTAAAATTTCTGTTTTCAAAAATATTAGAAAATATGCTATTTTAATGTTAGAAACTGCAAGTTTTACCAATTGATTCATCTTCATATTTTATATAGACATCATTATCAATTTTTAACGCTTCCCTTTAATTAAACAGTAATTGTAGATACCTTATTGAGATCGCTGAAAACAGAGCATAGCATGATCAAAAAGACACCAGACTTGACGAAAACAAAATTTTGTCTAAATGTTTGTTATTAAGAGGAAAGATCAAAGTATTTTTTATTATTTTTAAAAAGTTTTCCTTCTTTTTAGAACATTCTAAATTTTGATTAAAAAAAATTGATTTCTCTTTGTATCACCAGAACTAGTAAAATAACATTAAATTTTAGCTTGTTTTTTTTTCTGTATGACATTAATTTTGAAAATCTTGCAAAAATAAAAATAATTGTCGGATTTTAATGAAACTTTCAGAAACTAGTCACATATGATGGAAATTATTATAAATATGTTTTCCTTTTTTAAAATCATGGCAAAATATTTTTTTTTCAAATGTATCCCCCCCCCCCCACCATAACTAATTGTACAAAAACTCTATAATTTCAATTTTGGGAGGATTAGTGATTATATTAGTTAAAAGCATAAGGCTTTGAGGAAACCAAATCATGTTTTTTTTTTTTAGTTGGACCACCTCTACCTGAAAATCATCTCTGAATTGTAACATACAAAACTCAATAAAACAAAAATATTATTTCATTTCAAAAGCTTTTAATTACTTTTATTTATTTTAATGAACATGGACAATATTGTCTGACAGCAAAAAGATATTTTGATGAAAAATGGATTTTTAAAACAATTATTTGTTATTTCTGAAATATTTTATTATTTTTACATTAATGCTGTTAATTCTTCTAAAATTAGGGAAAAGTTTGTAAAATTTAACGAATGTTGTTATTAAGTAGATATATATTTACAGATTATAATTTCCAAAGCTTCTTACAAACTAACGAACACCAGTATATAAAAAAATATAATTTGTGTCAGTAATAAGACTGTAAATCAAATCTACGGAAGACCGGAAGTATCATGTGTGCAATAAAAAAAAAGTCATGTAGATTGAGTTTCTCTCTAGTATTTAACTTAAATACTGAATTTTTAATACAATTATTTGTTATTTCTTTAATTATAATAGATTTTTACATTTAAGTTGTTAAAATATTATAAAATTAGTTAAAAGCCACATTCAGTTTCTTAAATGTCCTTTTGAGATAGATTTATTTTTGCGAAGCACGTGTGGAGAAGTTAATTTGATTTTTCAATTTCAACTGAGAAGGGTACCTACAAGTATCAGTATCATCTTATGAAATTTAAATTTGTATTTTATGTACACTTCTGATAAAATTTCATAAGAAAGGTACCTATAAATTAATTAGATACCTTTCTTATGAAATGTAATCTCACTCTCAACAGTCTTATTTTAATTTCTTTATAATATATTTTCAATAAAGCATCATAAACATAAAGGTGAAAGCTAAGTACAAAAAAAAACATAAGAGCACTGAAAATTTTCCTTAAAAATAATGAGGTAAATAATTTGTTCACTTAAATTTTAAATAATTTCACTTCTCTACTTCCGTAGAAGGAATTATCCTCACGTAAGCTATCAATGTCATGAAAATGTGTTTCATCACCTGTTAAGTGACATGAAATGTTATGATCGGCTTTGTTTTATTTTTAAACTACATCTTTTCAGTGCAGAAACTAAGTTAAGCTTGTTTCAAAATATTTTAAATAAACATTATAATTTCTGATTTTCTTAAAATAACTTTTGAAAAAATTATAATTGATTTTTAAAAGAATTTGAATCTGAGATTTTCATTTTTTTTATGAAATGGAAAAAAAATGATTGCCATGATTGATTATCTGTCAATTTTGCTGACTAAAAAAAACAAGATTTTTAACGAAAATTTTGTATGTGCTAGGAACAATTAAAAAATGTGAAAAAATACCCCGAAAATACTTTGATCTTTCCTCTTAATAATAACAAACATTTACATGATAAAGTTTTGTTTTCGGTAAGTTTGGCATCTTTTTTGTCATGCTATGCTCTTTTTTAGCAATCTCATGGAGGTACCTAAGTAAATGTATGTACTTGTAAAATCTTGGACAGAGGAATACAAAATTATATATCTCAGTTGGGGAAACAAAATGTTTCATTAAGAATTTTCATAAGCATTTCATATTGACAGAAGTGTGGTTTTTATTTTATTAGCTCAGTATAATTATTTTGAATTTTTAAAAAATAATATTAAGAAGTTAGTCTTAAAACACATGCATTTTCAGTTTAAACCACTGTAACATTTTATAGTGCAAATTTAAACATTTTCATTCTTCCTTTTGGAAATTTCCTAAAGTAATTCATGAAATATTTAATCAATTAATTTTTTTTCTTTTTAAATATTAATGAAATACACAAATTCTAATCCAAATTTTGTCACAAACTGCACAAGTCATTTTTGAATTTGAGTTTCATTTTTATCTTTCTTGAAATATAAAAGCACAATATGCTGAAAATGTTGCTTATTTTTTATCTTCAGCATTAGAATCAATAAACAATTATATTCATCGTTTGACAAAATTTATTTTAAAAATACATGATATTGACAATTGTCACAATTTGCAATCTTTTTGAATGAAGTTGATTAAAGCTAGGTGCTCCTAATGTCATTTCATGACAAAAAACAACAGACATTTTAGTTAACCCAGTACATTTTTACATTTCTAACATTTTTAACAAATAATTAAAAAACAGTAATTAGCATTACAGCTTTGTACATCTGCACATCCAAGGAGGTTGTCCAGCATTTAATTATTCTTGGGGTTGATAAATAATTGTTATTAATTTCCATTTTCCTTCTCTTCTTAAATATTCAACTTATAAACCAATATATACTGTATGAACAATTTAAAATAAAATGCTTTTATAGTCATCCTGTTAGTTTTGAGCTTTTCCTTTGAGGAAATTTTGTAAAAAAATGTTTCATTTGCCACTTTAACTTGATTTATCATCTAAAATAACCATTCTGTGTTCATCTTTTGCTTTCTATAAAATTATAGAAAGCAATTAAGTTACAATGTCCAATTACTAGTATCTTGATTACTTTTTCAGGAATGGAAGGTTTAGGTATTTATACTTATTTCATTGTTTTCATTTAGCACACCACTGAGTAGTAAATAGAAAAACTCATGAGAGCTATGATGGAAATTTTGGCATTTTCTTTCATAGATTCAGTATTGTCATCCCTGCAATTCTTTTCCCCAAGTAACCTTGTTAATCTATGCTTTACAAAGGTATAGATTGGCACATGATTCCTATTCACCATGCTGTTAGTTTATGTATTCAATGCTCATAATCACTCATTTATCACAATATGAAATTTCTCAATTATTTATCCATTCTTGCTTATTCCTTTATTAATGATGCAGATATAATTTGAAGAAAAAGAAGATTTTCTTTGTGTGAAGTAATTTTTTATCCCTTATTAAATCATTTCTTTGATAAAAATTTAGTTCATTGATTCATGAATTTTCATGAACATGAATTGTGTAATTATTCTAATATGAATGTACATAAATGAATTGTTTAATCCTAATCTTTATTTAAAAGTTGCTTATCAAATGAATTTAAATATTACATGTGTTATTTCTTCCCTTGCTAATTTACTAGACTATTTTGTGTTGTGAATTTATATTCTTCACTACTCTTAAACTGAAAGATTAGTCCCTAAGTATATAAATTTAAAACTTTCATCTTTTTTTAATTTAATGATAAAATATTCACAAAAATATCTATCTATGCCTGTGTATGTGCGTGCATATTTGTTATGCCTGGGCTTTACAAAAATTTAGGTGGGTGTTCAATGATAGCTGCAGGCTCACTGATGTCTGATAATGTTTCTATGAGAGAAGCAAGTTCTGTCACAGCAACTGCTGGAGAAGGCCTGTTAACTGTAGAAAGCTCCAGTTTTGCAGAGATACTTCTCTTCAGTTTTAGTTCTGTGGCTTTCTTCAAAAAAGAGAATCACATGGAAGACTTTATACCACCATATTTCTGTACCAGCTTCTGTTGCCTACTGCTATTTATCAATGTCAGAAGAAGTGTGTCACTTTTATGCAATCCATGTGGTTACATTGACTAGAGGATATAGTGAGATCTTTGATAGATGATAGTTTTCCATCTTCAATACATGGCCTGCATAACTTCATTATCTTTAAACCTTTAGTGTCTGTATTGAAGTCACTCCAATGCACATTGAAAATTATACAAAGACAACATTAATGAAAACATTCAAGACAGTGTAGGGTAGTGCACTGGTAGATGATTCAGGTCTTAACTTCAAAAAGGATGGTCATTGGAGACTTTACTCTTTTGAGATTCCTCTTTCATGAGATGTTTTTAATGTCTAGCAAAGACTTTGATAGATTTTGCCAGTCTGTTTGTTATCTTGGCATCAGAGGATATGATACATCCAGATAGATGAATTCAGGAACTATTTTCAGTTTTTGGGGTCAAATACAGATGAAAAGATGGGCGATACTATTATCAAGATTTAAGCTGATGGAGGATGACAATTTTCTTCAAACTGATTTCCAAAGTTCTGTGGTCTTTGCAAAATAGAATGTTATATATTGCAGTGTTATTTCTGTATGAGCAGCTATAGCATCATCATTTGCAAACAGAAGCCCTGTGACCAGTTGTACTGTACTCATTGTTTGAGATTGAACTTACTTTGGATTGAACAGGCTACCATTTGTACATGTACAGATGTACACACCTTTGTCATGAACCTTCTCTATTGCTTTTTCCAATATTATGAAAATAGTGTGGTGTAGAGAATGCAACCCTGCCTCATTTCATTAGCATTTGTAAAGAATTTGAGACGTCATTGCTGTGTGTGATTTGACTATGCTGTATCTAGTCAAGTTGAAATTATACACAATCTTCTGTTTTGTTCTTGACACTTCCTGAATCTGCTTTAAGATAAAACTGAAAGTTGTTTCAGTTAACTCGAAAACCTTATTGCTCTCAGGATGTTGCAGATGCAGACATTTTCAACAATCTGGACTATTGCTCCATAGAGTGTGGATATACTCTGACCAGCAGTTCAGGATGTAATTCTTATTTGTATACATTTCAGTCCTATCTTCACTACACAATTTGAATTTAGTAGGATAGGCTATGTACTACTTATGATGCTTAATAGGAACCTCTGCAGGTGTCAACATCAGCACAGTTGTGGTCTTTCTGCAAGGTTGGCCTACTACTCATTTTATATGACAAAAGTTACTGAATATTTCTTGTTAATTTCATCAAACTAGTCTTGGTTCTTCATTGTGGAAAGACCAAGAACTTAATTTTTTTCCAGGATAGCATGTTAGTGATTAGGTGAAGAATTCTTCAAGCAACTTCTAGTTGTGATTGTAAATTCTTTTTAAGTCATCACTAGTTTCTTGTTTTGGAGACAGCTTTCCATGTATATTTTGTACATGACACAATAAGTGGGAACAATCTTGTTATTCTAGTCACAAAATGTACTTCGTGCTGTATGTCTACTTTTTTTCTAGTAACCTCAGGGTCAAGAATCCATAGTGATAGCACTATATATAGCACTGGGGCTGGGAGCATTAACCACTTATCACAATCAGTGGTCTGATGACATTTTAGATAGAAGATGCCTCCACCCATGTATCTGAAGAGCACTTAAACTCAGGGTTGAAACATCACTAGCCAAAGCCATCTAATAAAGTTGAGGGATTCCCAAGATTGATCAAATCTTAGAATGATGCAGAAGAAAATTAAAATACTATGACAAGATTTTAACAAAACAGTTTATTTTTGTTGTTGGTTACATATGCGTTTCAAACTAATGTCTTCCCTATGCCAATTCCTTTTGATTACATTTTGGGTGCAAAAGAAAGAAAGTAAATATAGATTTCAATAGGTTCCAACCTCATAAATAACAACTTTAACAAATGCACTAGTCATACATAGAAATAAATTCAACCACAGTTTTGATTTTATAAATGCTACACTCATAAAAAAAGAAATAATTCATTCACATGGAAAATCCTTGAGCGTGCCACCATTGAATATTATCCAAATATTAATCTATGCCCAAGTTTTTTTCCCAATATCACCTTTCCTAACAAAATCACTGCTCTCCCAAGCCAATGTACACAACAAATATATCAAGAAATCAAAAGAAAACAGTTGAATCCGTCAACACAACAATACAAACAATATTTCTACATGTGAAAATTTTCTCATCAAACAAAGTAATTGACGTAATTTTTCAGTTGACCATATGAATATACAATAGTATTTTTAAATTCTAGTTGCTAATGACATTTTGTTTGTTGTTTATAGATACTTTATTTCAATAAATTAATTTCATTTTACCTTGAAAAAGTCCACATTGGACAAAACGTGTCAGCTAAAACTACAGTTTTCCTATTGTCTTTTTTCCTTTACGCAATATATATATATATATATATATATATATATAGTCAATAAATTAATATGACATCTTTTGACTGACTTCAAACTTTTGCATACCCAACACTCAGATAAATGTATTAAATTATTAACTGATATTATATTCATACTCTACATAAAAAAAACTCTCATCATAGACTCCTAACAAATTTGAAATTTGTACTATGAAGAAATCTCTTAAGATCATGACAGCATTTAAACATTAAGAAGCATTTTAATATGATGATATTAAAGTTAAAATGCTCATTTTTTTTTTTTACACATATACACACATATATATATATGTCTAAATTATTTAGCCAAACCTGTTTGAATACACACACACACACACACACACACACACACACACACACACACACACACACACACATATATAATATTATCATTATAAAATACACTTTTGTAAAGGTTTTAGAAAATAAACTCATCAAATTCAACAATAGACATATAATTTGGAGTATTAGACACATTTAAACTTTCATAATATTCAAAATTACTGATTATTTATTTATTTTTAAATTACTTATTTATACACATACATACAAACAAACAAACACACACACACATATATATATATATATATATATATATATATATAGAATACATAAAGCCATGATCTCTCATATGCATTTAAAAGTAATAAGTCTAATATGTTCTAATCTAATTCCTTTAATGAGCTGACATTTAAAATTGCTCTTAACTTTATGCTGAAGCTGGTGATTGTTTGATCAAATCAGATCATGTCCTATACTTCTTTTAATACAAATACTATTTCACTACCCTATTATTTCTCTGCTAGCTTTCCACTAGTATTTAAATTAGTTAATATTTCGGCCTTGATGGTCAACAGTAAATTAAGCACTTTTAAGATCAACCTGTGTATGCATCCACATTTCAGTGCTTTGCTTGTGCGTGCACACATTTACACATAACTGTTTGTATGGGTGTTTATGTATTTTTCATGTACTTGATTCTATTGAACCTTAGATGATAAAAAAAGGCAAGAAAAAGTGACTTCAAGTCAGATACTGTTCTTAAAGCCTGTCATTCCCAGGTTTTGTCTTTTTCTCTTTCTACTTATAGTTAATCTTTTTATTTATATATATATATATATATATATATATATATATATATAATGAAACTTTGTGATACAATTTATCCTTTAGAACAAAACACATCACAAAAAACTTTTTACACTTTTTCCCTAATATATATATGTATATGATATCTAAAATATATATGTATATGATATCTAAAATATTACAAACTAACCTTTTCTGCTACTGCAGTTCCTACCAATGAAGGTTTCCTCAGGTAGTGAAAAGTAAGCCTTCATTTGTAACAGAAAAGCGTGTATTTTTTGATATCTTAGATCTTAACTAGCTCTACACTTTCAATTTTTTAAATTGTTTTAAATATAACCGTTTCCTGGACAAAGTAAACCTGGTCTGTAAAAACAGTTCTGTTGTGTGTGTGTCTTTGTGTCTGTGTGGGAAAATCTTTATTTTTGTGATTTTTTTTCTATCATTAATTTTCCTAACATTGTTCTGATATATAAAAAATTTATATATCATCTTCTGCCACATATATATATATATATATATATATATATATATATATATATATATATATATATATATATATATATATATATTAAAAATTATTTGAAAATTTAAATTTTGATATCATCCAACCCATCTAAAAAAAGAATTTGAATCCTAAGGACTACAATATGCTCAATAATTAACCACTTCCTTAATAGAATCTAACCCCTAAAAATAATTAAAGAATCTATAAGAAAGACTTCCTCATACATTAGTAATAGTCTTTTATTCTACAGAAAAAAAACACGTAACCCATGAATATCCATGGTATCCGATTTTAATCATAATATAAGTTGCCTCATTTTCTTTTAAACCATAAACTAATTCCCCTAATGCATTCAGTAAATCTCCACTTAATGCAAATTGACAACTAACCAATATAATATCACTACTCACATCTTCCAAACTGAAACGATTGAATGCTGTCTGAAGTAATTATACATACAATACACCACAACACTAAATCTGTAAGCGTATTGTCAATGATACAACTTGAATTCTTTCAAATACAGAAGTTAAAATACACCCCACTAATTTTATTTAACATAGTTCATCTGATTTACTGCAATGTTTGTGATGGAGGCAATTATGTCAGTGATACTAGGTCTGATTTCATCTGCCATCTCTGATTTTACAATCACCAAAAACACTTTGGGACAACTCTAATTATTCAACTATAGTACAACATTTCAACTTATCCATGTATAGTATAAACAATGTTAGAGGTGACCTTCTTTTGACAGTACAGTTGTAATAAAGCTGAAAGTAATTACATTCTCAAACTTAAAAGCTACAATTTAGGATTAAACAAAGAAATTTTCAATGATTATACTTCTTACAAAAATAATAAAAGTCATTGTTTTAATAACTAGATAGGACCTAACTATGTTTGTATACATACTTATATGTTACATTCCTTTATGTGTCTATTTTCATTACTGTTTTCTAACCATGTATATGCATCCATATAGATGATTATTAATTGTATATTTATTTAGTTTTTTTATCTTTTACTTTTTTTTATTAACACAACTACTATTTTTACAGTCATTATTATCATCATCATCTTCTAGTGAGAGATATCTTACTTGCATGTGCCCTTCTTATTATTGTTTTCATTATTATTATTACTTAATACTCTTTATTTTATATTCTCACATACACTCTTATTAATACACTGATAAAACAAAGTGGAAAAGCATTTACAGTTATGCACCTCTCTTAAAGTAGGCAGCATCTGACTGGAATGAAAGACAGATCTTGTGGGTGAAAAAATGGAGGAGAGGTAATAAAATCTTTATCCAATGACATGGCCAATGGAGTGGTGATTTTTCACACTGAGGTCATTAATGCCTGCTGAATTTGAGATATAGCCCAGTTTAAAAAATACTATTCAATCTCAAGCACTGATGAAGGTTGCAGGAGCAAATAAAAATTTTGTGATTTCTAGAAAACTTTATTGTCCTCCCACATGTCAACTAAATTAAAAAAAAAACATAAAAAAATATACAAATAATATTTTTGTCATCATTTTTTTCTCTGTGTATGTGTGTAATATATATATATATATATATATATATATATATATATATATATATATATATATATATATATATATATATATAAGATGTAGCCTCTGTCTGCTTGTTTATCGAACTCCTAGCATTTTGAAGATAGACCCCCATAACCACATATATTCTAAAACTACATTACCCAGGGTACTTGGGTGAGTATATTTCATTTTCATCATAGGGGGCACAAATACCCCACTGAAATTCTTTTCCCTTTTGATTTAAATTAAATTCAAATTTGAGCAAAGGAATGACTCCTATCCAAAATATAGAAGGAGAAAGCCAGAAGATAAAGGTCACATTTGCAAGATCAAAATAAGACAATATGGACGTCAAGTTGAGCAAGAAATCAACAATCAGTGGGTAGTGCCTTACAGTACATATTTGTTGTGACAATTTAACTGTCATATCAATGTTGAAATCTGCTCATCAATTCAATCAATCAAGTATTGCATCAAATACATATCAAATGGGTCAAATTAAGCTGTTTTTGCAGAAACCCTCCACTGAAATTTTTTTCCCATTGATTTAAATTAAATTAAAATTTGAACAAGGGAATGACTCCTATCTAAAATATAGGAGAAAACCAAAAGATGGAGGTCACATCAGCAAGATCATTGAGTGATATTGAAATGCATCATTTTTCTCCACAAATATAACAATGATTTATAATCAATTATCATTTTCTTACAAACATAGTGCAGATTATATAAACTTTTCAAAATAAGAAAGCAAAATGTCACAAAACCTTCTTGTATAATTCTACACCTGATGATTTGATAAATTACAACTTAACTGTTATCCCTTTTATATTCATACATATACCCTACTTACATTCCAGTCTTTATTACATATTTTTCTATTGTTCCCCCAATACAAAGCCCAAGAGCCACTCAAGGTAGAATGTTACTGAATAAGATTGCTGTAAGGATGTAAATGGTGGAGGAAAAGGTGCATTTTATGAACATGTATAGAATAATTATTAGTTGATCTTAGACTTAAAGTGGTTAAAATTATAGTGGTTGGTGAAGCATTCACTCCAGATTCTGTTCTACAAAGTGACAGTTCTTGGGAAGAAGCTGTCTGAATGAAACTTCCTCCTTCCCAAAGGACTATGAAGGGAATGAGATTGACCATATATACGGTAGGCAGGTCCTAACTGTGAAAGTTGGAACCGATGGGACTAAGGAATGTAATGGCTGATATTTCCCATAGTAATAACAAGAAATTAATGAAAGGTTAGAAATATTTCATTTATAGGAAAGGAATTGCAGGGTGGAGAATAATTCCTCAAACACAAGGCAAGGTAATTACTTTTGAACTCTATCAAGACTGGACAGTAAAGACTTGGCAGCATCAACCCAGATATGGCAACAATACTCCATTCTTGGTCTGACCTAACTTGTATTGATAGAGCATGGAAGTAGGAATCAGTTACTTTCCAGAGCAGTACAAGGAATTGAGCCTTCTTCCAGCATCTTCAGTGATGTTACAAATATGAGTTCCACAAGGTCTGGAGTGAGTTTGAGTCTGCTCAATAGTGATGAAACATTACTAACTTTGTTTTGGAAAGATTGAACCATACATGCCAGTCTTTGCCCCATTGAGCTATTGAAATGGTCACAAATATGAATGATAACTAAGAGATGATTGGAGAAGATATCATCAATCTTCTAAGCTATTCTGTCAAACAGTGCAATAACATCATCCTGAGGGCAATAGATGATGAAGACAAAGGACATGTTATAAATGAGGACCACCTAAATGCACATGAATGGGAAATCAGGTTCCTCATTTTGGGAGTCTCTTTTGATGTAGGCTCCAAGCCCATGGTCATGACAATTTAAAGTATCATCTTTTATGAGTCGGGCTGAGTAGACTGAGATTATGAATTCTTGAACTGGAATAGAATAGTTGAATCTAGTTTCAGTCCTGGATGTATGGCCAGGTTTAATCTCTTGACGATGTAGTTCAACTTCTGGATAGTTGGAATGTTGAACCTTTATGTTAGTGTAGGAGATGAAGAAATTAAGATCTACTTTTTGTATGGATGATCTGAGTTTGGCTCTACTGTGTGTATTATATTTACTGCCTGTTCCAGATCCCAATCACAAAATGGCAATACAATAGCCCCAATATTATACACTTACTGAGAGGATAGCTTCCTTAGGAATTACTATAAGGTTCAAAATGCTTTTACCTCCAGCACCTTTGATGAAGAGACTACCAATCCAGGAGTGGAAAGAAATTGCAGACATACTACTCAAAATGAAACCATGAAGCTTACCTAGAAATTCAAAACAACAGAACTTCTTGTGTTGGAATCATCATTCCTAAGTGGGGCCCAGGCGCCAAGACAAGCTCACTCGAATGTGAGGACTAAAGGTCTCTCTAGTAGAGTGGGGGTTACAAAAGCTGCTTGGAGAGGAGCTGACATCTACCTCCATTTCATTTAAAATTACTGAATGACTAAAGGTCTAGGGTATACCAATAAGGAGAATAGGGGTGACAATCTGGATCAAATACATTTTTAACTATATAGATGTTTTGTAGGGTTTGTAACTAAAGTCAGCATGTTTTCTACCAAAGATGAAGGAATTCTTAAATTGTTGAAGTAGGACTGAAAATTATTTAAAAAATGGTAACAAGGGTGGGGATGGTGGATGGCAAAGCTACCTTAGGAATGACCGAAACATCATTAGACTAAATTATGTGAAGATTTAGCTTTATATATGTTTTGTTAAACTTTATGTAAGTAAAAGGAAATAGGGAATCTAAACTGTATTTCCTTCTAAGAATTTTGCTATTAACAGGAATGAGAAAAATAAGCAAAAGCAAACAAATAAAATATGCATAAACTTTTATCTTTTACTACTAACCTGTAAATTCTGGCTCGATTGAAAGAGTTACTGGTACTACCATTGGCAGGGGGTTGGGTGCATGCAAGACATGGAGGCTATATGTGTGGAGGAAATTCTTTCATTAAATATGATGAGAAGGCTAAACCTGGATTTTAGATATGATGTCTCCTAGTAACTAAATTTGATAGAGCAATTAGTCTGAAGATGAAAGAAGCAGAGGAAGTGTCCTGATTTTTTTTATTGGATATAATTGTATGACAAATAGTCTAATTTGTAGTATACATTTTTGATAAAGTGTCTTTGTGCACATGATTGGTTTCAATATACATGTGAGATTTTTTAGGTATTGTTATGTATTCAAATAAAATAATGAGTTACATTTCTTCCTTTCCTTGTCATTCAAATTTATAAGGAAGCATTCTTTAGTTTCTCTCATTTTCTCAATTATGCTGTAGCATTCTTTGGCTAAGATGCTGGTGTTGATAAGAGTAGTGTAATCTTTTATGTTGTATGTGTAAGGGGAGGTCATGCAATGAGCACAATAACTCTTGGCCCAGTTCACTTTTTCTCTTGTCCAATATTGTGAAGATATTTTTAAAAACATTTCTGGCAATGGATATTGATTTATACCTTTCTAAAAAGTATTGTGAGCTTCAGTAATAAGCAAGCTTAAACAATATCAGCCAGAATTTGAAATCAGTTTTTACTGATTCTCTTTTCTGTGCCAGTAACTATTACACTACCTCATACTTCCATATGTGTGTGTGTGTGTGTGTGTGTGTGTGTGTGTGTGTGTGTGTGTGTGTGTGTGTGTGGTGAAGGATGAATTGGGAACCAGTGTATTCAGTCCATTATACAGGCTAATCACCAAGATGGAAGGGGAAAAGGAGAACCTTACTCTGTGCCTACAAAATTATTTAGCAGATGCATATATTTATGCACATATATATGTGTGTGTGTGTGTGTGTGTGCATAAAAATATGCATCTATTCCCTCCAACAAAATATTCACAAGATGAGGACTCTGAGATCAGGCATTGTTTAGGGGCTGAAACATCATTATAACTCAGAGTGACAGTAATATCACAGGAATTCTGCAGATTTTTTTTTTCTCTCATATGATGTGGAAATATCAGATTCATGAAACTTCTTCTATATATTTCCTCTTTTCTAATTCTTTTTGAATGTAGATATTCTAGTTTTGGTTAAGTATGTCAAAGTCAAGTTTGTGATAAAACCTCAGTTTCCTACTTCAGTAAGAAATATCTTCAGAAACACAATTGATACTTTCCACAAGGAGAACAGTTATTTCAATGATAAGAACTTTCTTTTTAATTAATATGCTGAAATGTTACTATAGTTTCAGCTGAAAAATCAGGACAATATTTGAAATCTATTCAAATGGTATAATCATCAAACACAGATAATGATTTATACTTTCTCAAAAGGTTCCACCAATTATTAATTAATGATAATGACAATTCTTAATCTAAGAAATTTATAATCTATTATTCATACATTCTTGGAAAGTTTTCTTTCTTTCCAAATTTATTTTTAATATATGGTGGTTAAGAGATTTTATTAAAAGTTTCACAACATTTTTGTAGTTCTAGCAAGAATATCTAGTACCTAATTCTTTGAATTTTTAGAGAGTATTCCCAACCAATGGGGATGTAACTGAGGCTAGCAGCCTTCCCATATGCAGTGCATTGGTTAGATATGAGGTTCACTGGCATGGTTCATATGTCATATGTTACTTTTATTAGAAAATGTATTCTTTTATTTTCAGGTAGCAGCATTTCTAAAATTGCCATGGCAATTCACAATCTATAGAGCCATAATTGCCTATATTCTGAAAGGATATGGCATTTTAAAAAAAAGGATAGGTTTATACTGTTTTAGTATTATTACTCTTTCAACATTAACCAAATACATCATCAACTGTAAGAAAACTGAAGTAGTCATCAAAAGCATTATTCATAATTAGTAATCATCAGTTAGTAATTTATAAGGAAAAATTTTAATTTCTACATACATTCATTATGTGCTCAAAAAAGAAAACGAATTATCTTTACCCAGAGTATGACTTACCATTTATCCATGTTGATATTGATAAGCACAGACTGTCAAGCATTGAAATTAGTTCTACAAGTATACACTGTCTGCCAAACAAATCATAGATGAGTTAGGCATTAATAAATTTTCATGTATGTTTAGTTGCAAATGGTTCAAAACTTAAGGTTACATGGTGCTACAAAAGTATAGAAAAAGGAAAGACTACTTGCACTCACAAACATGGGTAAAAGAAAATGCTATGTTTTTCTATGAATCTTTGCTGGAAAATCATTAATAGTCATCAACACAGTTTGGTGTGGCTCAGAGCTAGGTACTGGAAATGATGCCAAAGCAGTAATGTGATTGGTCTACTTTGACTTGGTTGTGCATGTGTTACAACAAAGAGTTGATCAATGCCTGGTCCAGCTTGTACGGCAAAATCACCCTGCCGCTGCCTGTCTAGAAACCACAGGGTTTTAAGGTTATATGCTGGTTTGCAGACTCTTCCAATTTGAATACCTATTAATCATGTGTGTGATGTCATTAAACAAGCTATCAATAACTGACAGCCACCTGACCAATCTAACCAGCTGCTTTGTCAAGGTATCATAGACTAGTGCAATTGGTTTCCATTAGCCAACCTATAAAATTTGGTTAAAAGTTGGTTGTTGGTTGATTTTGTTTAATGGCATATCAACCTCTATGAGTTGTTTAATGCTGAAATCTAAACACAATTTTATGGCTTCAAGTAACTAAATATATTTCGAATACAAATGTATGCCTTCAACTACAAATAAAATGTATTCCTGGTCATTTTGCTATAAAATATATTGTTGATCATTTTTTTAAATAAAAATATATTGCTGGTATTTTACTATAAAAAATGTATTTTTATACTTTCATAGTGTTTTATTGGGTGGAGAGTTCACTATTTTCCCATATCTGGGACCCTAACAAGTGCTACCACCCCGGGTCAGAGTGGACCGGGGAACAATGCTCCTCAAAACCTCCAATTTCCCGATCAGAGGCTTTACTGCTGTTATCGCCATACCCAGGACTAGGTTAAACGTAATCACCTTGGTTGCTAAGATGTTGTGACAGTGTTGGATATGCTCACTATTAATTATTTTTCTGTATTATTATTAGTACAGCTTGTTCCATTTAATATTAATAATTGTCTGATTCAAGTGGCCATTGAGCTGTTTTTTCCAGTTTTATCAGATTATATTTCTTTTCAGTGTGAGAATTGATAAATCAATTGTCAAATTTTATATAATTATCCTAATTTGTACAGAAGTGTGGCAGATATGTTAGAGATAATGATTTACTATAGGGAATGTCTTTTCATATCATACATGCTAGAGTGTATGAAAGTAAAGAAAACTAGGGATTCAAAATATGTATTAAATGAAAAAAATCTCAAAATAATATATATATATATATATGTGTGTGTGTGTCTGTACATACAGATAGTTTAAAATTTTAGAACAATGGATATGTATCAACTTTAAGTAAAATTCAGTTTAAATTTTTATCTTGTATTTGAAGGTCATGCCTTTCCTTATTTTTTAAAATTAACAAAGAAGAATTATTCAGTATCTATTGAAACAAACAGTTGTATCTATAACATTGACATTTTTCTTTTATATACTCAATTATAATTTAGTCTATACCAAAGAATTCATTTTTTCTCTGAAGTATGTGATTTTTTTTAATGAAAATAACACTATTTCTTACAAGGGCATAGATTTAAATTGGAATCACATGAAATGTAAAATATTTTCAGCATATCCAATATAAATACAACAATCTATTACAAATGAGAAAGACAATGTTATCTAGGAATTTTCTTTATTGAAAATCTTCTAAACCTTTTTAAATGTTACATTGCAAGAACTAAATTAGAATACACCTGTTATTGATTTTTCATATTTTATCTACTGACAACCATCATTCACAAAAGATTTGCTATATTAAGTGTTTGCAAATACTGAATACTGGTATGAGCATGTAAACTAAAGGCACAGATGTGCATAGAAGTATCTGCATTTTTCCTTTTTTTTATCTTATTGCTTCATTTATAATGCCATGCATATTTCATGTGTGAAAATTGGTCAGAATTACACACAGGGGCAAAAAAAGTGGAAAAAAGCAATATGCAAGTCCAATAGATCCAATCCGTAAAACAAATCCACACTTCATTCTGTTTCTCAATCTCAAATGCACCACTCCTCGTCAGAAGCAACACACTTCTTGAATAAGTGTACTGTGCTTTTATGCACCTGACCCAGCCAATGAGTGTCCAGAACCAGCCAATAAAAATAGCTACAAGTAACACCACCACTTCCACCCACTTGAAGTGCTGCCTGATTCACCTTCAGTCTGAAGCTCGCCAATTCGCTGTCTCCACACTCATACATACACGTGACTCTGGCCCTTTTGGGTCGCCAAGGTAAGTCTCCGCTACACTCCCCCCTGATCTCCTGCTCACAAGTGATGAATCCTGGGTACTGTCAGGTACTCCTTCAAAGAGGAACAATTTGAGTCTCGTTCTCAAATGAACTACTGCCTGGAGGGTCATCAGGTGCTCTGGTATTAGCCTCTGAACTGCTGGTATTGGGGGACTCACCTGGCAAACTTGATTCTAAGTAGACAAATTATTCACTCACTTCTGTATCACTATCAGATTCTGATGATTGATATGACCCCAGAAAAGGGCACAAATACTTCACATGCCGCAGCGTTCCATCAATCCACACCAACTGCAGACTAATTACTTGGGTCATGCAGCCCATTTTGAATGTGGAGTCTTTACCCAGATGATGTCCCCTTCTTTGTATGCCCTTTGAATGTTCTGCAGTTCAAGTGAGGGTGTGGCATCGATGTTTCATACCCAGATATGGTACTTATGCAGCATGTTGGCCAGTGCTGTGGAAGATGAAAGACTATCCTTGGGAGTGACATTGTGCAAGTAGACCACCTCTGGCACTGAACATTGCTTTCTGGCTGCAATGGTCTTGATACTTCTATGACTAGTTTGACAATCCCATTTCCAGAAAGCACATGGGCACATTGGAATCTCAAATCACCCCCCACCTATTTAAAAAGTTACAAGTGAATGCAGTGTCGTTATCAGTCAATATTTCAGTCAGAGGGCCCCACTGACAGAAAATTGATTCCAGGCGATGAACAACACTAGTGAAATCCTGTCGATGCAGCAGCCGCCATATTGCAAACCAAGAGGGACCGCAATCAATAAGCGTTAGAAAATGACTGCCTCCATAGTGGATAATGTCCATCACTAACCTACTCCAAGTTAACTTTACACCCAGTGTTCCTTTCTTCCAATGCACTAGTGCTGGATCAATTGATCAGCAGGCTTTGACAACAGATTCGACAAGCTTTCTAGACA
Organism: Acanthosepion esculentum; assembly: GCA_964036315.1. Taxonomy (NCBI): domain Eukaryota; kingdom Metazoa; phylum Mollusca; class Cephalopoda; order Sepiida; family Sepiidae; genus Acanthosepion; species Acanthosepion esculentum. Next base: position 76,042,068 of record OZ038487.1, on the reverse strand, counting down.
TTAATGGATCAACAGACCTGGCAAAGTTTAAGGTTCTCTTCACACCTGGGTGGCCACTTGATTCTTATTCAATCCACTCCCCACAGTGGCACATCCTTCCAGCATTGGCTCTTATCCTTGCCTATGTAAATTCAACCACCTCCATGGCACTCAGATAAGGCAGTTTGCGCAGTTTAGACAGGATTTCACCAGCGTCACATCTATTGTAAAGGCATATTCTTCCACCAATGCTCGCAATGTCTCTAAGCATCGTCTTACCAGCATCCCACCAGCCACCTTTGTGTTCACACTTGCCTTCCCATTAATTCATGCATGTCAAACCCGTAACCAAATGTAACACCAACACCCATCATTGAAGGGCCAGATTTACGCTTTTTATTGCTGCATCGAGTTGAGCCAAATTGAAATGCTTGGCATCTTCAGTTGTAAACAAGCATCCTCCACAAGGATCCCATTCACCTCTAGTGCCACACCTGTGGCCACGGAACTTACAGTCACCCAAACCATCATCTCAATACCATCCATATACAGTCTCCTCTCACCAGATCCATCTTGTGTACTTGGCCACTGTTTCCATTAACTTGCAACGGAGGGAGACATCTTTGACTTCAACAACAACCCCCCCCCCATCTGTTGGTCACTGCAGTTGCCTGCTGCTTTATGAATGCGGTCACCATTCTGAGCCATCCACAGGGAAATGACCTACAAGTTTCCCGTATAGAGAAAAGATGCTCCGACGGGAGATGATCTGTGGAACATTCAGGACTCCACCTCCCTATTTCCATTGAAGGATGCTGTTCTCCCCCCAGACTTGCAGGTGCAGGACTTTGGCTCCATCTTCCAATCACTCTGGATCCTTACAAAAGAGACCATAATCAGATAAGTGCTGCTGTACATGTGCTGCAGAAACCAGTTTTTCATTGATGAAAATGTTGTTGATATATGTGGCACTCATAATCACCTAATCTTGATTTATCACTGCATTGATGACAGCTCTCATGATAAGCAGTGCCATATTTAACCTGAAACCCAATTGTGTAAGGCAAAATCGCTAACCCTTAAAAACCTGTCTAAAAAGGGCCATAATGTTTTATCAACGTGGATTTGCAAGTAGGCCTTTCTTAGGTCCAAGAGCAATACATTGGCTGTTTGTCAACATTCTCTAAGCTTCTGTGTGCACACATCCACATTAGCAGTGAATGCCTCCACAAATTCATTCAATTCACTATAGTTAAGCACTGACTGGACCTTCTGCTTGTGCTCTTGTACAGTCGCCATCAAAGGAATCAAACCCTTGGGTGGGCCAATCTCTTTTTTGGGTTACAGTAACAGCCATCCATTATGCTACCACAACAAGAGGTCTCCCTTGTATGCATCCCAAGCATTATCAGGCACCGTGTATTCTGGCATCTTATCTTTCAATTCACCAGGTGCATGGCCACTTGCCCATTTCCACAAGGCATTTCACACCTTATTGTTTTTGTTGAATGTCACGCAAAAGCCAAGCTCATTGATAGAAATGGTGTTGCACCAATTTAGCTTTCCATCACTAAAGCGCACTTCACCCAATCTGGTTAAGTGCATGCCCCAAACTCCCTGATTGTGTTGGTCTCGAGAATAAGATCATATCCCAACAATCATCTATCAATGATCAGGGCCTCAATAGTCACAGGATAAGTCTGCTCAGTGCCCAACTTGATTTTGCCATGCCCATGGCACTTTAAGGTTCTCCTATCAACTGTTAATTCTTCCACTTCCTTCTGCCTCCAAAGATGGCATACAACTTTGCTCATCAGCATCAGTGAGCACCCAGTGTCCACCAGAGCAGCATACTTCTGTCTATCAACAAATACCTCTACAGAAGGCAGTTCCCATTTCTCAAATTGTTTGGGAAGAAGACTGGCGCTGACATCCTCTTCCCTCAGGCGTTTTCCTGATATGTGCACTCTGATGATAGATGCCCAATCTTGTCACATTTAAAACACTGCATCTCACAGTGGGTCCTTCGTGCTTGGTTATCCGTCCCTTGCATAGAGTCTCTGGCCATATGGTTAGGACAAGAGCACCTATAGCAAATGACATCCCCTCTGCATGAACTTCCTTGACTGTACACATTTGTTGAGCAGACCCGGTGATCGATTCCTCGTGCTCCTTGTCATCAGTCATGATAGCCCAAGCCCAGGTTAGCAACTGCTCCACAGTCATAGCATCCATCCTAGACAACGTCAGAGAAGCTATCTAACATGTGGCAGACTGGATACAAATGCATATGCCATCCAATGTTTGAACAGTGGTACTCCTACCAAGCAAGCCAGGCAATGCAATTCAACTAAAAATTCATTCACTGTTTCATCCTGTCAAAGTCATCATGCTATGAATTGGTCAAACGCATCGAATGCATTTGTTGTGTATGCAGTCACAAGGGCCCGTTTGATCTGTTCTGAATCTGCCCTTTACTCCTTACTCAGCTGTTGATACATGGCAAGTACACTACCTCACAGCCATAGCGGTAAGACACACTTGACTTTGTCCTTGGCACAGAGCTCGCAGATTAATTCAACATTTTTGATCCATTCTACAATCGGCAAGTCAGTTGCTGCACTGCTGAACTCTGGAATGAGCCAGATATCAAAAGTCCAACATCATGGAAAGGAAGGAAAAAAAACAATTGCCGAAATAGCTTGTGTGAAAAGTGGTCAGAAGAACACACGGAAAACAAAAAGAAGGGAAAAAAGCAATATGCAAGTCCAATAGATCAAATCAGCAACACAAATCCACAATTCATTTCAGTAGATGCCAAAAAATGGTAGCAAATTTATATATTTTTTATTCATAACATATTGACTTTTTTCTTGGAAGATTCAGATTGATGCAGAAAATATTAATTTTTTCCTCAATATAACATTAAATTCTGCAATCACATATTTTTATAAATGCAAAAAAATTTTAAATTTGTATAAAATATTTTATTACATTTAAAAAATTGTTTCCTTTAAACTATTTTCTTTAAGAAAAGCGAATTTTTAACAAAGTCAATATGTTTTAAAATACATTGCAGTTTTTTATTTATTTATTTTTATTTAATGGGGGATTTCTTTGACAGTTAAATATAATGTAAAAATATATTAAAATATTATGGAAAATAACTTAAATTTTGATGTAGAAATCTGTTAAATTGAATTCACTGTTGGATACTCACATAGATTTTTGCAATTTTCACTTTGGTTCTCATATTTTTTTCTTTTAACATTGATAAAATTCATTTTGATAAAGTAAATTTAACAATTAAATAGGAATTGTTATAAATTAGAATTTTAAATTCATTTAATCATGAACATACTTTTCCCGATTCAATCTAGGAAATAGAATTTTATTTATTTTTAATAAACAAGTCAATGTTAATTTATCTTTTTTATTTTCTACAGTATTTTACAGATATTCTTTCTTTTATTAATCATTTTTAATAAAACTTTATAATACAGAAACTGCATAAAGCTGTATAAATTGATATCAGATTTTTATTTTGAATGACAAACTCTTAACTTCTAATCTTCTTATGCAAAATAAACTTTAATGAATCTAATATATTTTTATTTTAATAAGTCATACTTTATCAAAAATATAGAAGTAATTTTACCAGGTATATTTCCTTATGTAGAATAAACACAAATCCCCCTTAAGAAAGCAAATTTTACTCAATTTAAATATATACTGATCTCATTAAAACATTAAAAGTTAATTTTTTCATAAAGGAAGACTGAGAAGCCAATTTGAAAAATAATAGGCTATTTTAATTTTATGCAAATTTTCATTGTTCACACTTCCTATTCAATTTACATTTTAAACTTGTATTTTATACAATTGGAAAATTCAATGTTTCATACATCAGTATGAATCTTTTATTTTTCTATTAAAACAGTGTATTGAAAAGCTAAATTTTTATAAGTTCTCTACCAATTTTTTAAATGAAATTTTCAAGACTGCCTTCTTGCAAACTATTGAAAAATGTATGGCATTTTCAATAAACTAATCTGATGAAAGAAAAATGCATAAGACATAATAGATATTTATTTATACTGTTTCAAACAATTATTGTACTAACATCTTTAAGAAAGTTTTTTACATTTTTCTTAAAAATAACAAAATCTTTCTGACAATTAACTGGTACCTAGGGAAATAAAAATTACCTTTTTATATTAAACTACTTTTCATCATTACAGTTTCATTTGAGCTTAATGAAAAATCTCTGACATAAATTTCTAAGTGGATTATGTTGCTCTTTTCTTCATAATCGCAATTACTATTACTATAGTGTAAATCTTTGTTGACAAATGATTCGCTTTCTCTATATTTATATTTTCTGCAATTGACTCCTAAGATAAACATATAAAATTTTAATGATCCTACATCCACCAAAAAGGCACTGTTCCAAAACAATGCACCACTTCCTTCAGCCTCCTACACTTTATCATTGATTCAACAGATAGGATATGTTTTCACTAATAATAAATTATCTTTATGAATTTATGAGAATTCTATTTTCCTTTAGTTTTGTCATCAAGTTATATTTTTAGAAATGCTTTTTGAAAACATTTAAAATTATTCATCAATTGATATGTTCAATTTTTATTAATTTACCTAACCAATAATATTTTTAGGATTTTCTCTTTTCTTGTATTTATTCTTTTAGATAGTAATATAGTTATTTGTAATTTATGTAATTAATTATATAGATTTTTTTATTCATATAGTTAATTCTGAGTTTCATTTTCATTATTATAATATGAATAGGTTTTCATTTTCAGTTTAAAAAACCTTTTTGCTTATATTTTCAATTTACTTTAACTGTATAAAATAATTTATTAAATTTAGAATTTGTTAGTAATGATTTCATTATATTTGTAAAAGAAATAATACTGTTGAACACTTAGCCAATGAGATTAGCAAGTTGTAAATATTCTCATAATAATGTATGTATTTGTAGGCATAAGTGTGATTTCCATAGAAAGCATCAATGGTTAAATACTTATCTTTTTAACATCAAAAAGGATTAAAAATTTTAATAAAATATTTTAGTTTTTTAATCCAAAGGGATTACTTATTCTTTACAACTATCTGAATTTTTCTTAAATTATAATCAATATTTAAAACATTTGCCTCCTATTTAAACACATTTATATAAATCTGATTAGAATTAGAAAAGGATAATTTACTGTAATAGATTCACAGTAGTTAAAATTGTATTTATTTTTTCTAACTGATGAATATCTCAGTTATACATAAATTGATTTTTTTTATTCTGACAGAATTCTTTTGTAATTCAGTTATTTTTTAATGGTTACCTTATCTGTTTTAGAAAATTTTCCTTGAAAGAAATTGATTTTTTTATTTAACTTGCAGGTAATGGAACATGAAATCCCTATGTAATATTTTACAAGCATCTAATATACATATATCCCTCATCATTATATAACAATACATATTTTTCTCTGCATTTTGTTTATGACTAATGGCTCTATGAAAAAGTGCATTGCCAAATTACATAGTTGTGCAGTTTATATTTTGTATTCTTTATTTTAGAGACTATCTTATAAATTTTATAGAAAATGATGTCTGCATTCTTGCCACTGGAATGTACTAGTTTTTTTTTCTTAATGTTTTATTTATGTGAATTAATTTATATAGAACAACTGTTTTAGACCAGTGATTGTTTTATAATTTTGTTTTTTATCTAGCAAGATTTTCAGATCTTAAATTGTGGAATTTTTAATCATTATATGTTTTGCTTGGAAAACTTTTACTTTTCAGTGTATTTAACCCCTCTGAAATCTGAATGACTGAATGAAAATGCCTTGTTCTTGATTGTCCATTATTTTTTATAATATCACAAATTTAATGCATTTAAAATGTAGTTTAATATTTAATTTACAAATATGAAATATGGCTATGTATGATCAATTTAAATTGCTATTTATTTTCTATAATAGCCCTTTTTAAAAAGATATTGCAAAAGTATATAACAATAATGTTTATAATATTATAATAGTAATTTTTAATTGATCTTAAAAGAAAATATATATTCTTGAATTTTTACAACAATCCACATTAATTATATAATGAACTTATATATGAAAATATTTTCATAGATTATCTTTTTGTAAAACAGTGTATTTGAGCAGAGATGAGACTTATTTATACTCAATCAAGAATAGGAAAGTAGTTCATGCTTTCTGTCTATTTGAGTTCTACATTCAAAATCTATTCCTTTGTGTATATGTATGTGTACATTTATACAATGTGAATTAATTTGAAATTCAAAACAACATATCTATGGGACACTAATTTACTTTGAATGATCATTTTTAATTCCTAAAGTTTAGAAATGTGCAACAGTAACTGACATTCATTACTTTGCAAATCATGGCAATCTTTATTAAAGACCATGTCATAGTGTAACTCTCACCCAGAACTGGAGGTGTATCTTAAATGTAATCACTCGACTGGGAGTGAGGATTTTTAATTTCAATTGGGGTTTACAGTAGTACTGTAGATGGCTTCAGAAATTTTTGCTTTTTACATTTGGAATAATTTATTTAATTGAAGTAAGTATAAGATTTATTTGTTTTATTTCCTTCAGACTTGCATATTATTTTATGTTTGTGCAAAATTCACTAAGAGATGTAATTTAGGAAACTTGGTTTTGTTACTTGGAAATTGATTTAACATTGTTGACTTAAAGTTAATTTAATATTCTTGTCTATGAAATTTTTATTCATAAAAGTAAATCCACTAATGATCAACTTGATTTATTTTTATGGAATCTGTATTTCTGTTTCTAACAAATAAAAAAAGTATGTTGAATTTTTATCCACATTTCTTATTCTGAAATGTAATATGTTAATTTTACTTGCTTTAAAGAAATAATTTATTAATCTGATTTTTTCTAGTCTTTCTTATTACAAATGTTACAAAGTCTCTCCCAAGAAAGCTTAATTTTTAACACTTTTTTTCCAAAGGCTTTTCTCTTTAATTCTGTATTTACACTGTAAAATTTATTTAAAAATACTATTATTTGTTAATAAGTTAATTTAATATATTTCTCTATGATATTGTTATTCATAAGAACAAATATACTGATGATAAAATTTAATTTTTTTAAGTAATTTGTTTTTCTTTCCAAAATTTATTTAAAAATGTATGTTGAATTTAGTTTACTGTTAAAAAACATAAAATAGGAGCAAATGTGATATTTCATACTACAAAATTATTAAAAAGTCATTTGTTAAGAACATTGTTATGCAATGTTAATGTCATAATTAAATTCACTAAATTTAATCTGATATTGTAAATGAGGTCTACAAAACATTAAAGCTTACCGTGCTGCTAAACAGACACATTTTTAAGAGTCAATTTTTCTACTTCTATAATCATAAAAAAGTATATTTATAGCAAAATAAGTCAACATAACAATAGTTACTTTAATTCTAAACAATAAAATAAAAAGAATTACTTTTATGTTGATTTTGTTCCTTGTCATATTTTTGTTGCAGAATTCATAGTTCTGATAGAGTTTTTGTTTTTATTAAAACTTGAATAATTAATTCAAAGATTAAAATGAATATAACATTTTGTGTGCTCTTTTTAACAGAGCAGGAAGAAATGGCTCTGAAGCTCTGCTAAATTATATATTAATTGTAATAAGACCTCAGAAAAAAAATATATCAAAATAAAGGGGAATAACATTTCAAACCAAATTAATTAGACTCTTAATATCTACTTTTTTCTTTGAATTTCTTAAGCTGATTTCTGCAACAAACTACTGCAAGCCCAAACTAAAAATCTTCACTTCCAGTGGAAGGACAAGATTTGAGATAAGCTTCCAGTTCTGTCCATGACTTGCACTATGAGTTGGCCTTAAATAAAGATCATTATGTTGGAAATACAATCCAAACCAAAAACATAAATTCTCAAGAAAACATAAAAAAACAAAATTAATTCATACCAAAAGCAAGGAAACCAGTAATTTACTTATATCAATCATGGTAATTCATTACGATACTATTTAATTTTTTAATTTATTTTTTTGCCAAGAAGCAGATAAAACAAATTCTATGAATTCTTCACAAATCAATACAAAACAACTTAGTTTGCTACATCTGCAATAACTATTGCAAATCATTTACATGTTTCAAGGGCTATTGTCATTCTCATGAGACCCCAAAACATTGATCAAACTTGTCAGCAATGATCATACTCAACAGCCATCATATATACATACATACAGGTCTTAGTATTCATTTAATGATGTGAAGATAACAGCTATATCATCAAGTCATGGTAAATGAAACAATTTTAATGTGAAAATATATCTGCCTATCAATAATTTAATGTTATATGCAGTGTAAGGAATGTGCATATTTTTATGAAAATTTAAGTACAATTACTGATATTGAAATAATCTTATGAGCAGTTTTTAAGATGTTCTGTTAATAGTATTTGCTATGAATAAAAATTGTTTAAGCACAAATCAGAAGAAATATAATTGTTGGTTTTAAGTTCCACCTTTACAGTGATTTTCATCAAAATCCTACTAAAATTGTACTTTATAATGCATACACACATGCATACACACATAAATGGAACCAACTGTAGACTATTTAACAACAATGCTGTAAAATATGTGATTTTGAAAGAGCTACACATTGTAGAAAAGTGTTAAATTTTCTTTAAGGAGTTTCCTTTCTGACAATGGACACCTAAGTGCATTTAAAGATTTTACACTTACTAATGCCTATAAAATTTTTCTAAATAACAACACTATGAAAATATCTGTTTCTTTTCATTTGTAACTTACCCTCTTTTGCAAACTAATTGCAGACATCAAACTCGGATTGTTTCTAATGTAGTAATTTTATTGATGGTAATATTAAATCTGAATTACCATCACTTTTGTATATATACTTTCATGAAATCAGTTATTACATTTAGGCACATTTATAATTAAGAAAAGTGTTAAAAACCTTCATTAAATGCTATTAATTACATTGCTTTGATCAAAAAGTTCACTAACATTCTGTTATGCAACACACAAACCTAATATTTCTTAAATAATAATATAAAAAATAAACTTTATTAGTGATTGATTCATTTGAGTTTTCTTAAATGTTGTCAGTTTTCAATAGTCTACTTTCTATCTTTCTTCTCTCACTCTCTCTCTCTCTCACACACACACACACACACACACACACACACACACACACATATATTTGATGATACTAATGAAAGTAGTTAGTGATATTTATTGTTTAATGTTTTGCTTTAGGTTTTTGCCAGACTAGATATATAATATATATGCCATTTCATTTTCATATAATTTATTGTTATACATTTAAATTATTATAACACTTCTATTAATGAAATATTCAGTATTTATTAACACATTTGATAAAATATCAATTTTGTACATATTTTCATATTGTATTCATGAAAAATATTAAATCTTTGCTTGTATTGTACATATTAGAAAAATAATATTCAAATCAATTTTTATTTAGTATAATTTTGCCAAGAAGAATATTTTATTGGTCATTGAGTTTATCAAGTTAAAATAAGTATAGAAATCTATTTTTTCATAAAATAATTTTTGCATACTATAACTTGTCTGTTACACATGTTAAAATACATTCATTTTTTTTTCAGTTTTCATGTAACTTGTAAGCAAACATATGCAAGATCATAATTCAAAATCATATTTAGTCTTTTAAAAATATATTTAGGAATTGTCTTAAAATTTTACTAACTATATTTTGTTTTTTCAAATTTTCTTTTACAATTCTTTAAAATACTTGCAGTAGAATACTTATTATTTTCCAGTTGCATTCCTCTTCATTGTTTCTCTAATGCATTGATTTGGCCAAAACATTAATTTGGTTTATTAAAGAAAAGCAAATGACCATATTTTATTTTATTTTATTTTTTATTTATTTTTCTAAAATGTTTTTTATGAAGCATGTGAATTATTGGAAGGTTATTGATAATGATGGAACTTCCTATGTTAAATTCTGATTCAACATCCTTTGTTTTTTTTGTTCATAAATTTGGACATTACTTATAGAATCACCTGACAATTTTTTTTTAAAGTTTTAACATTAATTTTATTGAACAACATATTTACTATTTTATTTCATTGTATTCTGCCATCTTTCAGATAATTTTATAATTCCAGCCACTTTTTATCTTTCTCAGAAAAAAATTGCCTGAAGGGCATTTTACAAAGTTTCCAGAATAAATGGTAATCTTAAGGTGTAATATCTGGATAAGTGAAAAAACTTCCCAGCCAAAATGTAACGGTTTTTGCCTGATCATGAAAACAACATGCAATCCAATATTATCCCAATGGAATCTTACACCTTTTATCTCAACTAATTCTAGATGCTTTCCATCAGTTGTTGTCTTTAATTGATCTAATTTGTAGTGGTACATGTTTGAATCAATCATTTGTTACTCTATAGAGTAACAAATGATTATACAAAAGTTTATACTAGAGAATTCTGTTTTACCATATATACAATATAATCTGCTTTGAATGAAGACCAATCTTTGCTACATTTTGCATTTTCTGTTGAAAAGTATTCATTTTTCATCATCTGTCACAATTTCTTTCAAAAGCAGAACATTTTCATTATATTTAAACAGCAAATTGCACACAAAAATAAAGTTCAGTAGGTTGTTTTCTTTTCACTTAACCACTGTGGAAATCATACATCAAAGCAACTAACATAACCAAGCTGATGCAAATGTTTTGGATTTGGATATATTGAGTATGTTGGTTTTTGTTTATAATGTTGATTATTCTCAAGTAATGTGTTGATTTAATCGCTATTCAACTTCAGTTGGTCTACTTGATTATAAAGCATTAAATTTCCAGTAAAATATTTAAAATTTCTTTTGAAACATTTGATCATTCACAGTAAAAACATAAATGACACAAATCATTATTTGCATTTAAGTTGCATTTTAACCTTTTGTAAAATAATAAAAAAAACATAACATACCAAAAATGTTCTTTATCTTCCATCTTTAGTGTTTGATTAAAAAAACAAAAAACTAGCCTATGCTAGTTTTTACAATTCTTTTTTGTAAACAAAGGTCAATTTAACACAATGCACACTCAAAAGTGATCTTTTTGAATGTAAATGTTTAACTAAAACTCTCCCAATGCCATCTAACAGCAAAACAGAATTAACTTCTTCTTTTTGCCAATGAAATATGAATTAATAATATTTTTAGATGTATCCAGTATATATTGATATAATTAAACTTACATATCACTGCTTTTGCAAAATTTCAGTTTTGTGGTTACAAATTATTTTAATAGTACGCACATCTATTTTAGATGTTTAACTTTACAAAAAATTCATTTTAAAATAGATTTCTAGAATAGTCTGTGCTTTTGAACAGATACATAATAGGTTAAGATTTTCTTATTTCTGCACATTTTAAAATGTTACTTAAATTGGATGCATGCAGTTTCATTGCTCTACTTTCAATAATTTTTCATAAAAAATGTATCATCAGTTTGTTTCTTTATTTCTTATTCTTACTCTTTATAAATACTGAAAAGAATATCTTTAATATTAAAACAAAATGAGTAATCCCACTTTTAATTTCTATTATAATTTACTAAATATATCTTAAATAAGGTGCCATGTTGCAAGTATGGAGCATTCAGTGAAGATCAAGCTCACTCCCCAGATGTAATTGATCTAGCAAAACAAGAGTTAATTTTTATTAAATCAGTTGAGCTTTAATAATCTTGAATTGTTTAATATCTTATTAGCTTTGTTGTTTTGAATATTTATTTAAGCAGTTTGCAGTCTGAAACATTTTATTTTAAAGAATTTTTAAAATTCCTTCTTTAAACCTCAGTAACTATTACAATTATATAACTCATTTAATATCATTTTCTTTTAGAAAAATTTAAGGATTTTGGTGTATTTTAAATATAAAATATGCTTATAATTATCTACTACGCAGTGGTCCAACTATTGGTTTTATAATTTCTTTGCACTTCAAAACACTCATTTCTTTGACATCCTTTATTATATGTATTTACATATTTTAGAAAGTAAAATTTCACCAGTATATTCATTTTATCTGCTTCTTTATCAGCAAACTGTACACTTCCATCATTTCAAATTTATTTAGAAATCAGCTTCTAATTAATCTCCATTATCCTGCATGTTTCTACTTTCTTTGTGGATGGTAACAGAAAAAATTCCTTTAATATATTCAGTTCATATACACAAGCATTTAGAAAGAAAATAGTTTTTTAAAAGAATAGTTTGTTTATATTCTGTTACTATTATTGTAGATGACAGAATGTAAACATTTAAATATTTTTTTGTTTAATTTTCATTTTAAATGTTTATTCCTTTCTGAAAAGGGACTCAAAATACCAGTGCTTCTTGATAAAATGTTATTTTTTTACTTTTAAGATTGATTTTGCAATAGATAAGTTTGCAGACCAAAATTTCAAAATAAATAATTGTGTTTATTTTTAAATGATATTCAAATTCAATTATAAATTAAAATGTAATAAAGTTTAGTGATAAATTTCCTTTTTAAGCCCCGCACAGAAAATCTATTAAAAATTTACCAAATCATCATCTTTCCATGTAAATGTACATGCTGAACTTGAAAATAATGACCAAATTTTGATAAAACCTACCATTTTGTAGTTATCAACAATAAAAGTTCGGACTCAGTTGCATTCATTCATCCACCATTATGGGTCTTGTTTAACTATTCACTTCAGAATATTTTGTGCACAGAAGCTTAATTAACTACCTTTTTACTGCTCTTAACTGATCTTATTTGCCTAAATTACCGCGCACTTAAGTTGTCGAAAAGCAATGACAAGTGTTGTTATTTTTTCAACTGTTTTTTTTATAGTAAAGCTTTCTTTTTAAATTAAAAAAAAACAACAAATTAATAAAATAAAGCTTTACTTTTAAATTAAAAATAAAACAAATAATAATTAATGTGAAAACTTTGCACAGACTTTGAAAAGAGCATGATTACTAAACCTAAGCCTAACCCCTACACCTAACCCCCTAACCCCAACGGTTAGGGTTAGTAATCATGCTCTTTTCAAAGTGGGTTAGCCTAACCCTAACGGTTAGAGTTAGGGTTATTAATCATGCTCTTTGCAAAGTTTGTGCATTAATTATTATTTGTTTTATTTTTAATTTAAAAGAAAAGCTTTATTTTATTATTTAATTTGTTTGTTTTTTTTTAATTTAAAAAGATAGCTTTATTTACCACTTGTCATTGCTTTCTGACAATGTACAGTAATTTACATGAGTAAGAGCAGTAAAAGCAGTTAATTAAGCTTCCATGCACAAAATGTTCCACAGTGTATGTAATTAAACAAGACCCATAATGGCAGATGAATGAACACAAATTTTTATTGTTGATAACTACAAAACAGAAGGTTTTATCAAAATTTGGTTGTTATTTTCGAGTTCAGCATGTACACGGAAATATGCTGATTTGGTAAATTTTTAATAGATTTTCTGTGCAGGGCTTAAAAATCAAATTTACCAGTTTAATAAGCCCTCATTCATTCTGATGTTATATTAATTACTTATATATAAAAGAAATAACTTTTATATGATGATATTGAAGTTTATATAAGAGAAAAAGAAATTGTAATTAAATTTGATCAATATTTTACATCTATGAACTGGTGTTAATCCTATTGGAATGAAAAAGGTACTGAAACTACTGTTTGTACTAATAATCACATGTATGGAATGAATTCTTATAAAATCTAAAATGTTTATATTTGTTAAAATAGGAGTAAATGGTCATTTCTTCTTAAAATCCAATTTTCATTTAAATAAAATATTTTAAAATAATTTTACCCTAAGTATATCTTTAAAAAATAGCTATTAGCAATTTTTTGTTTTTTCTTTTTGCAATTATTGGATAATCAAGGATACATGCATTTGAAATGCAGATGAAGTTAGCTAAATGGTGCCATTTTTCCCAAGCATTTCAGAGGGGTTACCTTGTATGCCTTTTTGATGTATCACTCCATTTTATTTATTTTTAGCATAACAATATCATTGTTTTGTCAAGTATTCTTTATCTACATTTGCATAAAATATTGTTCTTCATATTTGTTAACACAGTTTTATCATAACTATTGTTTTATAATTTCTAGTTTGTCTGGAAAGGCCGAGGCAAAAGCGCAGGTCAAAAGAATGGGAAGGAAGCTTCAAAGCAAGTGGGTCTGCAAAATTAGTTGCTGTAGAATGTGATCGAACGAACTGACACTGACTTTTAACAATTAAATGCTGTCTGTGTGTATGTCAGTCTGTTTGTCCCTTGTCTTTCCACTTGTCTGTCTATTGGTTTGTGTGCCTGTATATACAAATATATGTTTCTCAGTTTCTTCTTTCATTATGAATTTCTATTTCATGTTCTTTCAACACTATCATTTCCTTCTATCTCTCCTCTTTTGTCCTTCCCAAGTCAAGAAATTAGTTGTGTTCATTATTTAACCCTAGTGGGTTCTAAGGTCCTGAGCTGTCAGTGTTAGATTATACATTCTGCACATTTTCAACGTTGATATACCTATTCCTTAATATTACAATTTTATTTTGTTTTAATACATTCTAACTGTAGTAACTTTGTCATGTGTATTTAATGCACACAAGTTGTAAAGTATATTGATACAATGTATACAAGTGTGTGCATTTATGTGTGAGTGTGTGTGTAATATATATATATATATATATATATATATATATATATATAAAATGTTAATGAAATTAAATGCAAGTGTGAGAATGTGCAGGTATTAATGTATAAAAGTGTATATATGTATGTATACTCATGCACTTCCTTGAAATTTACATACACATATGCACTTTGTTCGAATGTGTATATATTACATTGTATATATGTTTTATGTATATATGTGTCTGTAAAGTATATATGTGTGTGTTTATACATGTGTATAAGTTGTTTGATGGAAAAAGCCATTATGATACTTATTGTTACTGTATTGTTTTTTAAATTAATATTGGAATTTTAAATTTACTGGTGACATACAAGTTTCAAACTTTAGACAAATTTGATATATACCTATTTTGAATATTATCTTTATAGTATTTATAATTCCCTTCCAACAAATGTTAACACTGGAAGGTTATTTAGTTTAGTTTTTAAATGTTGTATAAATGTTGAATATTTTGCTGTTGCTTTCTTGCAATATATATTTCAGTAGATTGTACAGTTGCATCAAATTAAAAATTGATTCTACTATTAAATGATAAAAATTCTAGCAAATTATAATTTTCATTCATGAAATTTGCCAAATTAATTTTATTTTAAATCTAATAATAATTTGGTATCTTTATGTGAATTAAAACTGTTTCTTGTTGAAATAATTTTGAGTAATAAAATTTCATTGTGTTTCTTTTTGCTCATACAGTGACTGTAAACCTGGTAGCTTTGTACAAAAATAATTTCTATTATATAAAAATATGAAACATCAGCAAGATATGCAGCAACAAATATAGGTAGTTGGGTATTTATTTATGAGAAGATGCTGAAATGTTCTCAGTTTGACCCAAAAGGGATTCCAAAATAAATACTGACAGTTTGATCAGTTTTGGGAAGTGAGTTGAACCAAGAACTTTTCAGTACCCTCTCATATTTGCCTTCCTGTTATTTAGAATATGAAATGAACATATTTATTTTGCTGTGGTTCATAATATTGTAGCTTTTTCATCAAACAAAATTTTAATAACCAGCATAATTATACCTTATAAATTTGTTGAATCTTCAAAATATTTTATATTTATATAGATATTTAATTGCTTATTTTGCTATTATGATTTCATTACTAGTTTTATTCCATCTTGTTTTTCTTCACAAGAGTTTGAGCCAATATACTCTTCAATCACTGTAACTAACAGCTCAAAATCAGAAATTAAAAAAAACTAGCTTCTAACAAAAGTTGAACTCCTGAAGCATGGGATGTGAATTCAAGTAATGTCAGATTTTTTTTTATTTCACTCTGTTTGTTCTGGAGATCAAATAATATATAAACCCAGAGTATTGGGATAAAAAGTAACATTAGTAATAAAATAACAATATTATTCAATTGTTGTATTGTTACAGTTTAAATCTTTGTGAGAATAATTGCTAATTGCTTGTAATATTTATTCAAAAAGTATCTAGATGAAATTAGATATAAATGTAGGATAATAAATTTGAGGGCCAAATGGTGTGATTCCTATGATAAAGTTGTTGGTTTAGTTTCAAACATAGGTGTAATCATTTCTATCTAAAGTTTTTCTCATTGTGATCTCACAACAGTCAAATTATTACCTGGATTTAGTTTTAATAATCAATACTATTGTGCTACCAAGGTTTTAAGAACTGTAAGTATACCAGTAAAATTTTAGGGTATAAGACCTGCATTTCCTTGAGAATTATTGCTATATTTTGAGTAGTTGTCAGAAAGTCCATAATAGTCAGTTGAATTATTTTCATCCTTGTAATGTTAGGATTTACTCTTTTTTAATGAAATCAAAAAAGATGATACAGCAAATGTAATAAGAGAACTGTTACAGTAACACACAATTTTTGGATCTGCACTCACTGAAAGCTGTTTCTATTTCCAAAATAAAGCGAAAAGATTTAAATATTTTTTATCTGCATATTTTGCACTTTATTATACCTACATTTAAATTAACGACTTTTTTCAATAACTTAACCAACTAACATTGCCAGAGTGTGATAAATAATAGAAACACAAAGTACTAGAAAAGAAAATTTCTCCTTAATCAATTTGTTGGAACTTTTAAAAACTTGTAATGAGGATTAAAAGGAAGAACATTTAAACCAGTCATCATGTTTTCTGGCAAAAGTAAAAGAACTATAGCATTCACTTTAAAAATGATTAAAAGAGGAGCAAGATGGGTGGATTAAACCCAACAATTGCAAGTTAAATTTTAGGAAGCATAGAAAGTGATGGGAAGAACTAAGTGGGGAAAGATAAAGCAAGAATTGAAAAGAATAAGAGAGAGGTAAGAAAAGATATAAATAAAAAAAGTCCCTTAAATACTATTAACTAGGATTCAGCAACTCTATAGCACAACATACTAGGATAAGATCAGAAGAAAAGAGACCCCTGCAAAGGGTTGATAACTAGAGAATATAACTGTTTCTTCTAATTACAAATATTGTATCATATTTTCAAACAATGAGTATGGCACAATGAGAAAATACATGCTCAAGTTATCACATGGATAGAAAGATTGATAGTTTCATGTTGAATAGTTGATATCAGATCAGAGAGGACTTTCATGAGATCCAGTGTGGTCAGTCACCAACAACTTCCAGAAATCATAATAGTTATATTGTATAATTGGACACAGTACTGAATTCATATTACCAACAGATGTCAGAACCAAGGTGGGATAGAAGGAAAAAATATTTTGCGATTTATGGTTTCTATTCAAAAGGAATAAAGATTGAAATGGAGAACATGATACTGAGAGCTTGGACACTAGGTATTGTTGTTTAAAACAAAGTGGACTATAATTATTCTTCAAATGTTACAGGCATTAATACATTGTGATGCCAATATACCAGTTTAGGTTTGATGGAGCCAAGAAATTGACAATCAATGGAAAACCTAATTAATCCTTTCGTAAATAAAGCACAGGTTATCATTGGTAAATTTTATCTCAAGCCAAAGTCCTACAGGGAGATGAAGGACTGTATTAAGATGTGTACTAAGTACCACCTAGCAATATCTATAACAGAAGAATGAGTAAACCTCAAGAATAACTTTATCAGAGGTTCTCTGTGCCTGGAGAAATCCTAAGTGGAGCAGTTCTCATTTGAACCTGGTGTGCAGTGATCTAATAGAACATTGCATTGATACTGGTGGCTGTTGATTAATATAACAGCTTCTTTAAACAACTGCAACAAGTCATTGTCAAGTGATAGAGAAATTACTGGAGTTTGTTTAAAAGAACATTAAAAATCCAACAGCTGTTGTATTTGTGAGAGAGAAAGATGATTTATTTTAGTACTATGTGAACTATTAGATACTAAATGATGCCACAATCAATTACAGCAACCTTTTTTGCCAAGAATGAATAACATCTTTGATATTCATGTAGGAGTCAAATGGTTCTCAACATTGAAGTCTGAAAGACAAAGAAAAACTGCTTTCACCTATGGTTATGGACTATAGCAATTCAGAGTTATGCTTATTTGGCCCTACATTGCTTTGACTATTCTTGATTACTTAAAGATGGTGTTTTAAGGGCTACATTGAGACTACATTTCTTGGCAAGAAGTTTTTTTAGATACACTTAAAGCTTAATCTAGAAAAATGTTATTTGTTGCAGAAAACAGTTCAGTAACTAGACTTCAGGACTGTTTTTAATGGACAGTGCCAACTTGTGTAAGGGAGTTACAATATTCCCTGTCCCTGGGCTAATTGTTTACAAGGAACAAAAGTTTATGTGGACAACAGAAATCCCAAAAGTCCTCCAAGAAGTTGATAGCTCTGAACAATATACATATATGGATACCAGTTTACCTATTATAATGATGTTACTGTTGAAAGTATAATATTACTGAATGAATATTAACATATTAAAGCAGATAAGAAATGCTTTGAAACCCATGAACAACTAAGACAAGTGCATTGATTTCTTTTGTCTTTGTTGTTACAGATCAAAGAATACCATCTGAACAGACAATGATATTATTGTTGAAACCATTTTTAACAGTGTTTTAATCATTTGTATATAAGTTATCTCAATAATTCATTCATCTTTTGTTTTATCACAACAATTTGGCCATGTACTTTCCAGCCTTTGTCAAGTGTCTGTTCTGTTCCAGAATGTCAAATCTTGCTCTGTGGGGTGATGAACCTCCTCTCTCTCATACATTTCACATCTAATGTTTGTGTCTGTATGTCTTTTTGAATTGTGTCTTATATTCACCTATGTGTTGAACTTGTTGTTCACTAGCAATGCCACTTGGATCATACTTCCTGGAAACTCAAATTCATTTTCATTTTCTAATTAATGGCTCCCTCCCCCAAGCTATTAATGTCTATGCTTGGTCTGTTGATGAAATGATCTAAACAGAGTATGAATCCAGATTACTTCAACTTGATTCTGCAATGTTATTCCTTGTCCATCATGTATATTTCATTCCATAAAAATTGATATGCATACCTTTCCTTTCATACATTGATTTTAAAGTGTCTTCATTGATTACATCTTTTCAGTGTTCTTCAAACCTTACTTTTAGAAAGCAGCTGATTTGCTCTTGTATGCTCTGCCACAATTGCATGGAATGTTGTACACACAGTCCTTGATCATATTTTTCCCAGCAATAATTTTACTTTAGTAATCACTACTGTCTCCAGTATTGTATATGCTTGTCATTAGACAAACATATGCATGTGGTACTTTGATTGTTTTGTTTGTTTAATGGCATATCAACTCCTTTTGTGTCATTTAATGCCAGAAGGAGTACTTTGAGCAAGTAGTCCAAAGAACTAGATCACTGAAGCCATTCACCTGATTGAGATATGTAGATGACCTCACCAGGAAGATGTATTATTTGACCATATGAATTCTATAAAACCCTGAATACAGTTTACTCTGCAAAAAGAAATCAATGATGAATTATCCTTTCTAGATAAATTGAAATTTGTCCAGAATTTTGGTTCAAGACATCCATATACCATAAACTAGAGATTTTTCACTGCTTACATCATCGAGTGAAGCACATATATAGCAAGCCAGACAAATTAAGTGATGACAAACATAAAGGATACTCCCCAATAAAACAACTACCCTGAGAAGATAATACTAGCAGCAACTATTAATGGGCCTTAGAAAAAGACAAATTACAATCACCGTGTCATACATTAGAAGTATAGTGAAAAAGATCATGAGAATATGTAGTCTATATATCATCAGGAAAGTGTTCAAAAGTCCCACACTATGCAGATACATTTGCTCACTAAGGCTGATTCAACTAACCTGACCTAAGCTGTCTACATGACCTTGGGGAGCTGCAGTGGAAAGAGTAAGACAAAAACTCATTATGAACCAAAGCTATGACTGGAATGAGAGACAATCTTTGAAGAAATTTTGATAACCAAAAATAATTGGGCTCAGGGGAAAACTCTACAACTTGTAGATAAACTGCTACAATGCCATTGAATGGTGCTAACAACTAATGGCTCACAGTACTACTGAAGATATAGATAATGGTCTTGAAAGAATTGCTCAACAATATAACCAATAGACACTTGGGATTGAGTCACTTGTTATAAAGATTCAAATGGGTTGAGATGTGGAAGAGTGCTACACATATACTGTGCCAAGAAAAGACCTAAAATATACTTGCAACTGTCCTAAGTTTGGGTCCTAAGGAAAATAGAAATAGATATACAATAATCTATACATGGCAAACTATATAAATTAAGGAGAAGAAAATAGACTGAATTAGTGAAGCAGTGATCCATTGTGGATATGGAGCAAAACAGGTTGTTTCTACTAGGTTTCAAAATGGTAACATATAAAAAAAATAAGACTATATGTTAGGAGACTAACAGATTTCAGTGAAGGGGAACTAGAATTCTCTAGTGGAATGTTGGAAATGAAGAAACTTACAAAAACCTTATTAATTTTTGTGCAAGATTAGTGTTAATAGAAGATAGTGGCACTGAGATGACAAGGATTTTGTTATATCAATAGACATTTCAAGATTGTAAATTGTGTATACTGGTAGGATCTAAGAAGTGTGATTTATCCCCAAATCTTCCTGTTATTGCTACATCAGTAGGATAATAGATTACTATTGTTATAGAGATTAGTAGAGAATCCATATCAATTGGAGAAACATGGATTAGATTCCTCAGGCAATAACATTAATTTAGTAGCATATATTAGGACAAACATTAGAACATTAATGTAAAGGATATACAAAACAATTTCCTTAACTATTTTTTCTAATTAACACAAAAATGAAATGTCATAAAATGGTTGATAGTTAGCTAATTTGCTTATTCTATGAAAATAGCATGTGATGTTTTTATTATCTCTTTACTTATCAGCAGCCAAACATTTCAATAAAAAATTCTCAAGTTATTATCTATATAAACATTTTTGTATATATTGTTGTAAAGTTAATTTGAACTGCATTACAGAAGACACTAATAAAATATTCTTTATTGTTGATTTATTTAATATATCCTTTATTCATCTTTAGCTTTCATTCTTACATGTATTTTATAGTAACAAATGTGTACTTGCATCTGATGATTCAAATACATTATCTTACAATGAAAATATATGAGATTGTATAAAGTAAAATTGTCATTGTTACCTTCTTTGAATTTCAAACCAAACCCTTTATTCAAGCCATAGGTATAGGCTGTTTTCATTTCACTTTCTATGCTATATGGATATTTTGTAATACTTAGTACTCACCAGTGTTATTCACCTTTATATTGCTTGTTCAGTTCTTCCAATGAACTAGAGTATATGACTTTTCAGCAATGCCAGACCCAGGGATTCAACTTGCAACATTAATTAATAATTTAACCCTTTAGCATTCGATCCGGCCAATAAATATTAGCTCTCAATGTTCAACCTGCCATAAAACCGCCTCATGTATACTCTGCCATAATGTATGACATCATTGCAAATAATGCAGAAATCACACAAACAGTGAGACTTTGAGAACCAATATTTACAGGGCAAGTTTGAGCATGTTGAATGCTAAAGGGTTAATGTGTCTCTTGAACAATCTAGTATTGAAGTTCTGGTAATTTAAACCTAATATCTGTAGATATTGGGACTGTATGAGTGTTCTAACTTAAGTGCTGAATATCTTTTGAATATTCTTTCTTGATCAGAAACTCCCAGGTGGTATTCATATCTATGCTAGATCTACTGAGATGGTTGTCAGTGCCTAACATATGCACTGATTCTTTCAGTCTTCTATCCTCTCTTATATTCCTACTACAATTGCATGGGATGGAACACACATAGTTCTTGGGCATGTTTACTTCCAATGGTGCTTAGTTTAGGAGAAATATCTCCAAAAGCTTGACCAACTTTTGAATACCATCCTGATGTTGTATGAACTCCAGATCCTTTGACTCTTTTCAGATGTACCCTTTATGTATAGTAGACTGACAATAGCAGATTTTTTATTGTTGTCTTCAATTTTTCTCCCTGCTTGTGGAAGTTGATGTTACACTTGTAGGGTAGTTATTACTCTTAAGAGTATTTCTAATACTGAACATGGATTAAATAAAGGGTTTGGTTCAAAATTCCAAGACAACTGAAGAAGACTGGTGGATACAATGGCAGAAACATGAGTATAAAAGCCAAGATGAGAATGCTGGTCTGAATTGCAAACCATATGTTTCAAAATTCTGACAAAAACAGAACATATTTGCACTGACACACTATCAAATTAATGTATACATTTAACAGGAACTGGAGAATTTTAAAAAAAACTCTCTTGAAATAGATACTTATTAAATGAGAGGAAGTTATATAAATTTGGACTTGATTCTTATGTAAATTTTCAAGTTTATTCTGTAGCATTGCAACAGGTCTTCAGAAATGTTTCAAAATGTCAGAAAAATTTCCATTAGACATTCTGATGTTTGTAGTCCTATCTTATAACAATATTTGACAAATTATAAATCTGTGAAGTTTAATAAAATACTGATGAAAGTATGCAACAAAAAAATTATTCAATCTCTATTAAGTATTTTTTTGTGAAACTTACTTTCAAATAAGGAGTGCTGAAAAGTTCTCGGCCTGACCAAAAGTCCTTCTAAAAATAGATCTGATATTTGGTTATTTAGTCAGATTTTGAAGAGTGAGTTAAGCCTGAAACATTTCAGCAAACGATCATATTATCTTTAAGTAAATAATTTAAGTTTTGTGGTCTTTATAATTACAGAAATTATATAGTTTATTGCTTCCTAAAATGAAAAAATATTTTAAAGTATTTTGTGATAGGCTACTTCCTGTCAACTTAAAGTAGTGTAAAATAGATTGGTCAATTCTTTTAAGCAAATTTACTTTCAAAATTAACTTAGAAGATGATACAATATTGCCAATTTTTTACTATTTTATATTTTTAAATTGAAATTATAAATTGGTTGAAGTGATCATTATAAAGATTAACTCAAATGACCACTGTCCAAAGAATATAAATAGGTGTCTTAAATAATTTGTGAGTACAGACTAGCCTTTTGTCTGTTATAAAGAGTTAAAATAATGTCATTTCAAAAGTTGATGTATGAGCTTACAGGTAAATATTTTTTATGGTTTTGCTTCTACCCTTGCAACTTGTACCTCTGAAATATATGTTTATTTAAAGGGATGATAAAATTTCAATTTTTCTATTCAATTCACACCTTACTTATATCCTGTGTTTATATTGACCATGTTGGCTTCACAGGATTTTTTATCAAATGTTATTTCAAACCGATATTGTATTGTAAGCAAAACTATTTGCTATTTACCCTTGCACAACCTAGTATATCTGTTTGTTTGGTTTCAAACAGCCTCCACCAGTTCATTTTAAACTATGCATATTAGACTTTTATTTTGTTCTAACCTAATATGTATTAGTAATAATTTAATTTTAATTTGTTTCCAACATGGAAAAAGCATTTAAAATGTTAGCTTTAACCTCCTGTTCACATTTTGGCAAATATTAATAAATTTTAACAAATAATTATTATTTCTTAAAGTTCAAATGGTTTGAAAAACTTTTGCTCAAATTGTTGTTGATTTTATGTTCATATTTGAATAAAATCTTTATGAAGAAATTATCTTTAATTTCTCATTAATAAAGCATAACTTACAAAGATGCAGTCAATAAGTCTGCAGCCTGACACACATTAGCTAAATGTTAAGTACATTGACAAAGATTATGTTGTGTAAAATAAATGCTTTTTTCATCATTAGGCTATGAACTTAATCAATCTACATGTGTGTGTGTGTGTGTGTGTGTGTGTGTGTGTCAGTGTCATTCACAGACAGTACTGTTTCACTGTATATATCTTTGCTTTTATGTGTGGCTTATCTAAGCCTTAAAATTTAATTTGTCCAAATCTTAGGTTTGTACAAAGTGAATTTAATATAAAATGCAATACAAATCCAAGTAATAGCTTTTTTTAATATTTTTTTGTATGTTAATCATGTCTTGTTAGTGCTGTTAAAATGTTCTGGGAAAGTTTATCCATATTTATGCATCACTAGGGCATTATTTCATAGTTTCATTGATGTAAGTAATAATAAAATGTTTCCATCCTTAATTCATACAATTCAAATACTATGAATGCTATATGGTTAATTTATTGTAGATTATTCTATATGTACCTTCATATTAATACCAATATTTTTTTCAGTTTTTCTCTCTTGATTTAATGTTTAAGGTAAAATAGCAACATTTAATTGCTAGTTTGGAGATATTTTTTCTTTTTGTTAGCATTGTGGACATTAAAGTGTAGAGCTGTTAGTGGTTGCATTACACAATCTTCTTCAATTTTTTATTTTTGTCTATTTTTGGTACTTATCATTTTATCAAATATATCAACTTTCCCTGGCATCAACTACCTACAGTTGTATAATTTATTGAATATAAAGTATTTCAGTTCACTAAATATCAGCTAACATATGTTGATTATAACAGTGTAATATGATATTACAAACAGTTATCTCATTACAGAAAACTTAATATTAGTTATAAATTAAATGTTTTTTTATCTTTTGTCTACTGAGTTCCAAAGAAAGTACATGTGAGAAAAACTGAGGATGAATTATTACTACACCAATTTATTAAAAATTCTACTTATATGTTAGTCACAATTAAATTTCTTTAAGGAACAGAATTATACTTAACAGTTAATTTAATCCAGAATAGCTACTCAAAATTGCTCACAGATTAAAAGATTTAGTTTATTAAATGTTGTGTAAAACTTTTAAAAGATACCTTTAGAATGGCATATTCATAAATACTGAGTTTTGTTGCTTGTATATTTAAAATTAATTATTTAAAATAATATTTATAAAATAATAAAACTTATTTAAAATAATATTATCATAATAATAAAATTATTTTCTAAAAGATTATATTGAATTATCTCAAAATATCCTTAATAAAAAATATAAAAATTGAATATTTAAAATGTATATTTGGACATAAAAAAATTGATCCCAATCTATCACGCTGAATTCCAAATTGTACAGATGCATCATTAAATCAAAATTTCTTTAAATTAATTTTGAAAATAAATCTACTCTGTTTATTATAGTTGGTGTTATCCAAAGTTAAAATTGTTTTCAGTTAAAAAGAAATTGATCTCCATTAATTCATAAGTTTCAATTATTCTAAATTTAAAACTTCTTGTTTTAATATTTAAAAAAATCAGTATTTGGATTGAGAATAAAAATGTGTATAAAAATTCACCAATTTCACAAACTGTATTTTCATAATTATTGTTGCTCTTGCAAGCATTTTTGCTCCCGTTCAGCACATTAATAATACATTAAAATGCTGTTTTTTTACCTGTTTCCCTGATTTGCCACTGAGAATTTATATTTATTTTACTCTAAATCAAAACATATCTCAGCAATACCTAAAGTTAAATACATATTTAAAAGTTGTTTCTCTTATCTTTCCATATACAAAAATAAACTTCAACTGTGTTTGACTTTCAATATTTGTAGACATTATTTGATCAAAACTCAGCATATATTTACATTTTCCTTTTGATGGAATGTAAAAAAAAGTGACAATTTTTATAAGACAGTATATCTTATAATAGATTGTTATTTAAATACAATCTATTCACATAATATTTTTACATGTTCTTTTATCCCCTAAAACTGGTAAAGAAATTATGAAATGCCTTTTCCTTTGATTAACCTTTAAATTTCATTAGGGAAACATTCTTTAATTTATGGATATCTTATGTATATGTTGCTTTAAAGTCTCTCGTAAAATGCAACCATTCAACAACTGTCATCAATTGTTAATTTACTGAATAATATTTTATTTCTAAAAATTTTACTTTTACATCAATTAATTTAAAAAATAAGAAAGAACATTTGAAACATCCTATTTTCAGGAAATTTCCAGTTGCAATCTTTATACTTTATTACATAAAATGTTATTTTCTTTCATTTGCTATTTAATGGACACATTTATAATGAAACAGCAATACAATAAGCTAAAAATATTTGCTCTATAAATTGAAAAAAAATTTGCATCTCTTAAACAGTAGAAATAAAAAATAGCTTAAATGATATTGTCTTGAACTTTATTAACATTTACATACTGATAAAAATATTACAAATTTTCAATCCATAAATATACTGAAATTTTAAAATTTACACTATCAATTCTTTTTCTTAAATTGCTTTATTGTTCAATTTCTGGATTTTTAAAAATGCCCTTTTTCTTATGACTGATGAGGATTGAAGACTAGATCAGGTAAAATTTGTTAACAACAGCAAATATACAAAAAAGAGAGGTGAATGTCTGAATAATGTTGGATATGTTTTTTCATTTGAAAACAGTTTAGTTAGAAATTGGTAAAGGAACAATAATAAATTTTAAAAATAATCTAAATTATCATTTTTTTCCCAGATTGATGATTTTAAGGGCTTTTTAGATGCCTTAACAATAGATGAAATGATCACTCTGCTGTTATTCTAATTTGCATGCCAATGACCATAATATTGATGGATGAATATTATATATAGATCTTTTAATACAAATTATTAAACATAATATTTTCTGATTTAACCTAATTATTTAACAACTAATGAGGAGATTTAATCACAGATGAACACTCTTCTTTCTCTATGCATATTGAGCTTTTCATTTTCAGTGTTTGATTCATGATTATATTTGTAGGCATCATAATCAAAAACATCCATATCCTAATGAGGAAACTATCATATATTAACTTTGTATTTTTATTTTATTTTCTCCTTAGTCTAAATAAATTGCTTGTTATTCTTGATACTCGGACACTGTTTAATAGTTATTATAATACCTTATTATTGTTATTATTATTATTAACATTATTATGACAACTATTGTGGTAGAAGTAGTATCACCTCTCTGCTTTGCATTCTATCCTTGCAACTCCTCTGTTTGCTGAAGCTTACTTTTTGCTATTATAAATAAACTTTATTATTTAGTGCTGATTATAAATACAGATATTTGTAAATTCAAAGATAATTTTGTCATTGTAGAATTTATGGTAAAGTTTATTTTTTGGATAGATTGTAGAAAATATGAATATTACATTTTATTGTTTTAAGAAAATCTTTGGTGAAAACATTGTAGTTCTAACTTTTAGTAATATTTTACAATCTTTTGTTACAACTATGTAAAATGAAAGAACCCTTAAAAATAATATGAATATTAATTGCTGCATTCCACTTATCATTTCCTTTATGGAATATGTTTGAAGAGGAGGATCAAAATTAAGAAATATAACAAACATTTAATTCTGTTAAATTTGAAATTCATTAATATACAACCCTATTTCTAGATAAAATTAAATGTTGCACTCCAATATTTGAAATTTATAATTCTTTATTAAATATTATTGAAATCCTTTTTAATGTCATCTGTCTCTATATTTATATCTAAAATAATAGTGGCCTCTCAGCATGAAAACCTATTTCATTAAGTTTGTATCATAGTATATAGACTTAAAACTACTACTAGCTCTCCAATTTGTATACAAGGTCTATTAAAAAATGTAATATAGAAACTGTACCTTATGTTCAGAGTATTAAAATGAATTGTTTTCAGTATATCTGTATGCTTAGTAATTATTTTTATTTTAAACTTCACAAATAGATAAATGCTTTAGATGTGTTACTGTTTAAAAAATATATTCTGCTTGTATGAGAGTTAAAACTATGACTTTAAACTAATCTTTTAAATATACTTAATTTATGAAATATTTCAATTTTGATTATTGGATTAATATAGAAATTATATTTGAATATCAA
Organism: Acanthosepion esculentum; assembly: GCA_964036315.1. Lineage (NCBI taxonomy): Eukaryota > Metazoa > Mollusca > Cephalopoda > Sepiida > Sepiidae > Acanthosepion > Acanthosepion esculentum. The sequence continues at coordinate 76,013,935 of OZ038487.1, read as the reverse complement.
TTTGCAGATCAAGTTTGTGCTTATTAAAGATTTGCTTGAAAAATTTATTGGATTTTTTTATGAAGAATAAATGTTTTTATTACTTTTCATTACTAAATTTGATAAATCTTTTCACATTTTGTTATTTATAATCAGAACATTTTTAAAATTTTAAGAATTTTTAATTAAAATGTACATTTATAAATAATTAATTTTTTCCAATTGAAGTACACCAAAACATTGGAATTAGGAATCTGTAACTTCATAAAATTTAATTTGAAAAATGTCATTAGAGTACTTGATAATATACTGGAAAACTGATTATATGTCAAACTATGCTGGAATATTTTCTTGATTAAAGTATTCATTATAGTTATTAAGACAGCTATGAGTTAGAAGTAATTCAGTTGGTATTCAATGTCAGTTTAGTAATAGTCGTATTGAGACTTTACAAAGTACTTATAATAGTATTCAGATATAGTTTAGAAATTTATATTTATACTTAAGAATAGAAGTCTCTCTCAACTTTTTAAGTACATATTCATCTTGTCAACCCTATTTCTTTGCAATGGGTGTTTTCTTATTATATTTTATGACATTTTAACAGCACTTTTTGAGGAATATACATCTTACAGATTAATTTACTTTTCTAATATATGCCACATTTTATAGCAGGTTTGGCTTCTTTTTTAATCTTTTATTTTTCTGTATTTTCTGAATAATAAATTAATCTATGCATGTATAAGTAAAAAATAAAATAGAATTATGAACAAGTTGAGTTTTGTGAATAAAAACAATTTACAGTAGTTTGGGATGATTTTGTTTTCTGCATATGTGTATGTATATATGTGTGTGTGCGTGTCTGTGTGTGTGTTTCTTTAAAATAACTGCACATTTTCTTTTTACCTTCATGATACACAAAACATTGGCATTCAGTGACATTTTTACAGTTTTCATTTTTCTCATTCCAAACTGTACACAAAAATTAAACATCAGTTTGAAATCAAAAAAATAAAATAGCATTATTTAGATTTAATGCAAAGATTTTAACACAATAGATTTTTGTTTTAAAGCCTACTTTACAAAGTTGATTTATTTTTTATTGAAAGTTCTTTATCAAATGTTAACAGTTTTATCATTTAAGATGCTTAAAAAGTGAACAAGTAATTTTTTAAATTAGAAATTATCAAATTGTTAATTTGCTTGCCAATAAGCCATTTTTAAATAATTATTGTAAATGAAATCCTTCTGGATAAATTATTTGTTCAGGTTTGTTATATTAACACTATTGTTACAATGTTTGTATTTTTATATTTTATATTATTTCGCTACATGTGTGAAGATGATAATCTTTCATTGCAGCTCATTGAAGTATTTTCATTTCATAATTCCCAAACATAATTTTTCATTGTCCCTTTTTGTTTTTTTTTTGTTTTTTTTTTTTTTTTTTTTTTTTTTCTTCAATTTTCCCATGCATCTTAAACTTTAGTACGCTTGCCTATATAGGCGGGACGTAATGTTCTGTGCTGTCTGTCTGCCTGTTTGTCACCCTGTCTATCTCTGTTAATCCATCTTTACTCATAAGACAGCATAATTTTAAATCAAGTCCACAGATAGATACCTTTTTCCAGTTAAAGTCAAACTTTCGGCTAAATACAGCGAGATCGAATATGTTCCTCACATTAGTTCTGTGCCCAATGGATTCTTCCAATCTATTTCCAAACTAAATTTATAAAAAAATCTTTTAATTTTTCTTTTCATCTTAGTAATCAAATTTAATTGAACAACTGCCTATTATTTATTTACACTCATATTTGTAAAAAAAGAAATCTTCAAGAAAAAAAGAAATGCTGAATTCAAATTTGAATGTTCATTTGGCTCCGTCTCATGTTTACCATTACATTGTTACACTTTTACATGATCACTTAGTTGCACTTAATATGTTAACACTTTGAGACCATTTTTATCATGTAACACACTCTTAAAAATATTATTTGCTTTTCTACATGATAGAGAAAACTGCTTTAACAATATTTTTAAAATATTTGTCTTGCTCTAACTTACTTCTCAAAATGAGGTTTCTATAACAACGTTACATGTTTAGCAAGACTTTTTCCGACATATTTGGCTAAACATTTTCAAAAGTTCATTCATTTTAAAGGATTTGAAAATAAGATTAAATTGTAAACACGTTAAAATTTTTAATTTTGTCTTGATAAGCTGACTCTCTTCTGGTGGTCTCAAAGTGTTAACCTTAGCTCAATCCAAGCACTCACTCTAAGAGAATGGCAGTTATGGCAGAGGCAGCCAATTTGACTTTCTCTCTCAGTCCAAATTTGTTCATTTGAGTTGCTACTTGCATTCACCACTGACCGATGCTGCCACTGTGTAAAAGTCAGCTGATCAGTTGTTCCACATTTTTCACATCACTTGTTGACCCACTTCTCTCTCTTCCTCTGCTGTAATTACAGCTGTTTCTTTGATCACTTCAGTCTAACCTGTGTATATCTTCATTGTTACTATCTCTTATGAACAGACTGGTAGAGCAAAATCATTTAATTGGTTAATAATTTCTTGTAATTTAGAGCAAATAATAATATTATTAAGAAGGCCTCCAAATTGAAAAATGCAGTGATGGCTTTGCTTGAAATACTAGCCTACTTTTTTGTTTGTGCATCTAATTTATAATTGCACAATGATTCCCATTAAGTATGGTGTATTCTCTATAAGCAACCATAGAATATGCTAGAACTCTGATCAAATTTATACTTGATTAATGCCTTCTTTTAGATTAAAGTTAATATTAAAACTGTATATTTATTGCAGTAATGGAATAACTATGTTTGTGCTACTCACTCATTAAACTTTTCATGTAAATGTTTCTCTCTCTCTCTCTCTCTATATATATATAAGATTAATTTATTGCATGTTTTCTAAACCCATTTGTACTCTTCATAAAATTAGTTAATCCTGAAATTTGATTTGGAGGATCAAACCCTTCATGACATATTTCTAAAAATGTAAAACATCAATTTGAATATTGGAATAGCTCCAAAATAAAAATAAAAAATATTAATAATTTCATTGCAAATAATGAAGCTCTTGATGGTTTTTCGTAGAAATAGACATCATTCTATTTAATTTGATTAAAATATAATTTATTTTCCCAAATATTGTGCCAGACAGAAATTTATATTATTGCAAATCAAGCTTTATAAAATTTGCTTATGTTTACTGTATCAACTAAACTTGATCTGATAAATCCTGATTTATAAGAGGGTATTTTAGCTTTGATGTCTACTTTGAATTAAAAAATCTGAAATTAAATTAAATGTTTCTTTCAAAAATATTTTTTATTAATTTTAACCAAGAATCCAAATCCTTTTCAATGTATTCTATATAAACTTTCAATGGAGCTTCCAATCTTGTTTATATGACAGTATGTTCTTAACATCTTAATTTTAGTAATACTTACTTACAACCCATTGTGCTGATTAGCACAGTATTTTGACTGCTCTGAATTATTTGTCATCTTTTCATGAATTTCAATGAACTGTTCAGAAGAATTCACTTAATGATCATCATTTGACCATCATGAGAAGAACAATTCACTGTTCAATAACACTACAATCAGATTACATTATTTGTTGCTGAACTGTGAGAATTTATAATGCAATTTTTAAAAATGTGTGATGGTAAAGATTTGGATATATTTCAGAATGTTTAGATCTATGTGAAGTCTTCATTTTTGATGGACTGTTCATGAATATTCGTGATTTCTTTCAGAGTGGTTAGCAGTAACTGGTTGGCCTTTAATATGTTCTTCCTTGGCAATATCTCTGGACTTACAACTTTTTCTCAATAGCAAAAAGAAAAAATATGATGCAACTAACCCTACCTTATTTTATTCCTTTTTTCCTAAATTTTTCCTTTTTTCTTTTTTCTTTGTTAGATAAAATATTTACTAACATTTTGCTTTCAGCTTATTTCAGTAGCTTTTTTTTCACTGAGGCATAGTTGTTGTTTTCCATTCTTCATTTCTTTTCCCTTCTTCATTTTATGGCATTTTTTCTCTTCCTTATCTTCTTCCAAGTCCTCCTTTTGATAACTTATTTTATCTAATTTTCAGCGCTTTAAGTGCTTCAGTAATTGCTGTCTATTTAATTTGGGCAGGCCCGCCTGTATAGGCAGATTGTACTGTTCTGTACTGTAGCTGTGCTCCCTTGTCTTATGTTATGGTGCCATGTACAATGCGTAATGCTACTTATTCCTCTGTCTGTCAGTGTGTTCTTGTGAAAAATCAATTCTAACTTATTACTAATAATACAAGTTTGAGATGAATCTTTTGACACAGAATTATCTTCTTTTTTTTTTTTTTGTTTGTGTAAATTATATGGCATTTTAAATGTTTTGGCCTTACTTTGGATATTTCAGATTGTTTATAAATATTTGTATCTTTTCAACAAAATATAACTGATATTAACAGTCAATATGAACAATATCAATTTGTAAATAATTAGTTAAGTTCATTTTTCAAAAATACTCAGTCACTGCCTAAATATATAAAATAACTTAATTATTAAAATCTGATGAGCATAAAGTCTATTTCAAACTCTCAGTAAATGCATTTCATTAAACAAAACTGAACTTGAAGGAAAGTTCTTATTTTAAAATGAGTGCAAATCATGCTGTTGAGTAGCAAATACCTGGGAATAAACCAGGTAATAATACAAATGCAAGTCTTATAAAATGGTATGGAAAGAAAGTGGCCACAGGTTGTTTTTAAAATTTTGATATATGTAATTACTACTACCACTACTATTAATAATAATAAGAAGAAGAAGAAGGAAAAGAATGAATAAGAAAAAAGTAGCAGTTATTAAAAAAGCAGTGAACATTAAAACAAAGTATTGTTTTGTTTGATAAGTCTTATCTACTTACTTTAGGACAAATTGGCTTTTGTTACTTGATTCTATATTTAAAGTATCATTTTTATTTATATTTTTAAAACTTTCAAAATCAATACTTTTTCCTTTTCACAATATTGATACTTGTAATATTGCTAGTGTATATTTAAAAATTAGATAAAGGGTTTATTTTCAACCAGAATTTTAAAAAATATTTTTAATTTGGTGCTTATATGGAAGTCATTAAAATATTGTCATCATTGTGTCATATGGTTCATCTCTTTCTTTCATGCACTTTCTTCTACTAGCAATAAACATGAGCTGTTGATGTATTTATGTATTCAAGATACAAATTTACATTTGCATCTATTCTTAGTTGTTTTTCAATTTTTGTCAGATGTGCACTTTATTTTTCAAAAATTATGCTGTTTTTTTGCAAAAAAAAAAACAGAACCAATCTTCTAACAGACTTTTAGAAATTCTAGCTTGATTATTAATATTACTAAAGAAAACATTTTCCTTGATCAGCCTTAACAATCAATTAATTCTTTAAAAAGTATTATATATAAAAAATTTTCTGAAATTGGAGTGAGTGGCTTTCTACTGTTCAATATGCATGAAGACATTTGCAATTCTATCTCAACTATGCTCTTTTCCATCATATGTGAGAGATTTACAAAATATCTTAGGAGTTATTTACTTGTATCTCCTTGAAATACTATTGATAGTTAATATAAACTGTGTGATAATAAGTGAATTTGGTCAATATTATTAATTTGTCATTTGAAAAAAAATTTCTTCTAAATTCAAAAATTAGGATGCAGAATTTTTTTTATCTAATTTGTATATATCCTAGAGCAAAGAGTAATTATGAAAAATAAAAAAAATTAAATAAGTTTTCAGTTGTTAAAATTATTGTTTTAAAAAAACAGTTTTATATGAATTAAATATAATTTATTCTCTAAGTACAATCATGTTCTCTGAAAAAGAAAACACTTGATATTTCATTAATTAGATTCTTATAATTGATTTAAATTTATTTTCATTTTAAACATTTATTCTCATAGTTTTAAATTAAATTTAGACTATATAGAATTAGCTTATAAAGTTATGTGACTTTGGATTATTTGAGCTGATTATAAATTTTCATAAATGATACTAATTACATAGTTTGTTATCAGATTAATTTTGTCCTTAATTATTATTTAAAATTTTGTTTTCTTTTTACAAAATGAATTTAAGCTGATGAGATATTTACTAATGACTTTTGCATATGAAAATATTCTTGTATGTATGTCTATATATTTATTTGTATGTATGTATGTACAGATGATAGTATGTATGTGTATTCAAAAATTTTTGCTCCAATGCAAAATCATAACTTTCCCTTCATTAATTTTTAACATCAGTTGATTCAAATCATGGTGTTACTTGGAATATAAATGTAATTTTCTTTGTAAATTGAAATAAATATGTACAATTTTATATATATATATATATATATATATATATATATATATATATATATATATATATATATGCCTTTTATAACAAATATACTTTTCAAATTAATATAATTTATTTACTTCAATTTAATTTATCAATCATTTTTTTCTGATTATGTGTATGGTATATCATACCATCCACATTAAAATTTGATTAAAAGTATATTAAATATATATCTTGATCAATATAATTGCATTCTTTATGTTCAGGTAAGAATTTTGAATTTCTATGTTTATGCTGGTCTTTCTTACTAATGTTTTAGAATAAGCTATTTTAAAAAGTGAAAGGTTGTAAGCAACATCATCTAAAATTGGAGCAAAAACTAATAATGTTCTTTTGTGTAAGTGAGAACTGGTTTTATGAAATTATCGTTATTTGGTAATATAGAAAATAGATATTCATAATAAATGAGATATATATATATATATATATATATATATATATATATATATATATATACACACACATCTTATAAAATCAAAATTCATAATAATCTGTCTTAATTTTTAAGTATAACTATATCGAGGTTTATAAGTTTGACTCTAGAACCCAGAGAATTTCTCTCTTGATTTATTGGTTATGGAATATTGTTGAATGCATGATCTGTTTAGCTTTCATGTTGTAATACTTAATATATTGTCATTGTTCATGATAAACTGTCATTGCTTTGAAGCCAAAGAATTGGTTTTTGTGTTGCTTGTTATAGATGCTGATTGAAATGTAAATCTATATTGCTCATTGTCATGCTTCTAATCTATCTTGCTACTTTTGTTTTAATAGTATTTTTATAATCAAATCTCAAGCACTTTTACTTTTTAAATCTGTCTGTATTTGGTGAGTTCACCTTTGTCTTTAACTCTTTTATATACACCCAGTATCCACTTGGTAGCAGGAGTTACTGACCTTATTCAAGTCTTTAGCCGTCATTGAATGGTTTTTCATTTACCAAGTTTGCCATTGAATTCTATACACTTTTTGACTATCCAAATCATATGGTGATTTCATAGTTCATCCTAAGATGAATGTATCTTGATACATCTTAATAATTTCAGTTTGCCCTTCAACCATTAATTATCAAAATCTTTTGTACAATTTTAGCAATAATGGCAGTTTCAGTATTAGTCATGATGGTTTAGTAATTCAGTAATTTTTAACATACATGTGTTCACATCCTGGTGACAGCCATCTTGATTTTTAAATCTCCACCTAACTATAGTATTTTGCAATATAAAACATCTAAAATTTTAACTGACATATTAGCAAGAACCTTTAATTTTTTTAACTTGCATAATCCTTTCTTCACTTTTATCTACTGTCTATTTTCAAAAGCAAAGTAGAACTTATACTGTAATTATATATATATATATATATATATATATTTATATATATATATATATATATATTCAACATCATAATATAAATCATGTTATAGATTTGTTAAATATATTGCAATTAATATTACCAAAAATTCATTTCAGTTGTAATTTATAAATGTTCCACTCAGCATGAGTTGCATACAAAGATGATCACAGATGGAGAAATCTTCATTCTTAAGTATATTATTTTATGATGTTTGTTTGTTTTTCACTTCCTCTAATTTGTTAATATATTTGGTTCCTTTGGTTTCAGCCTCCATTTTACTTGTAAAAATCCTCATTTGTCATTTCCAAATTTATATTCCATAAAAAAAACTTGTTTGATGTCTTTTAAGATATGGCTATTGATTTGTGGTCTCATATTTCTTGGCCTTAAGTTTAATACATGTAATTTAAGATAATTCTAATAAGATTCAAGATAAGATTTTTCTAAATAGTTGATTTTTATGATTCCAATGATTTTCCCCCCTTTGTATCTTAGCATGTAGCACATTCTCTTATTGCACTTTCTTTTAAAGAAACTTTTATGATTGTTTCACTTAAGTTATGAATATTTTAGCTACAAAAACTTTTCAAATTACTTGATCTTATTCTCTATATCTGTAAAAATGAACAAATATATTTCAATATTTTCTTTGTTCATGAATATTATTTACTATAACTAATATAATAAGCATTTTTTATAGCTTAGTTTAAATTATTGTTATTTACAAAAATTAAATTTAGTTCAATGAACTTATAATTTAAATATTTCTATATTTTAATTGCTTACAAATATTTATACCCAGCTATTTTGATTATAACAAATCAAGTGAAAACATGAATATATATTTTTTTGAACTTCCTATTAAAGAATGAATTGATAATTTTAAAGAAGTAATAAAAGATGAATTTTAATCTTAATAGTCATCCTTAACTAGAATAAAATTGAAAGTAATCAAAAACTTTACAAATGTTTTAAAAATCAAATATCTTTTTAAGGCCAATTCAGTATTCATTTTATTTTATAATTAAAGAAAATTGAGGCTAATACTTATAAAAGAAAGTGAAAGTAAGACAGAAAAATAAATTTCAAATGCAAGTTGGTTTCTTTTCATTTGTTTATTTTTGCCTAATATTTAGGTATCACAAGGGCATGACAACTTCAAACAGACAAGAAATATTCTGATATTTTTGTTGAATTTTGTTCCAATTTTAACAATTGCTAATGTATGGTTGATGTTTAATTACCTCTTGTTAAACTTGCTGTCTGGATGTGCAATGTTATTATGTCTATTTTTTTTCCTATATCAATTTAGAGAAAGCTATTTAGATTAATTCCTCCTTAGATGATGCTAGTCAAACCCTGTGTTTATAATGTTGTTTTGTGTTGCATTTTCTGACATGAATATATTTGATCTGCAGTCTAAATTACCTCTATGAGACTGATTTTCTTCTTTCCTCTAACATTAGCATGAAAGTTTAGTTGTATAAAAACGTGATATTTATTATTCTCATCTCTGGGAGATTTTTTTCATTTCTTTCTTTATGGCTACAGTTGCAGTTGATGTTGCTGAAGTCTTTCACTTGAACTTTTTCAGACAGCTGTATCAAACTCCAGCAGCTAGAGCTTCACATCATTGCACTTTTCCAATAAAGATGAATTCTAAAAGGACACACCATATTTTATTTTGGCAGGTTTGAAAGTAGTTGGAGGTCGTATGACAGATAAAGGTCAACTTGGTGCATTCATCACGAAAGTAAAAAAAGGCAGCATAGCAGATACAGTTGGCCACCTTCGAGCAGGTGAGATAATTTACTCAATATCTCAAAAAGTTTCAAGGATTCTTTCAAACATATATACTAATTTATACTTTTTAAAAATTATTTTTATCATGTTTGTTATAAATTAATAAAATACAATATTGATTTTTCAGTTATTATTAAAGCAATAGATACTAAGATGGGAAAATTTTCATCTAGTTAAACAGAACTGAAAATTAATCCATGAGTTTTTAACTGAGATATTTCAAGAACTTTATTTCAGAATTAAATATGGTTCTTTTCTCATCTTAATTACATTAACAATACCAACTTTATGCATGTAAGTATTTCTTCACTAAGAGCAAATAATAATTTTCCTGTTGCTTTATCTGAAAAAATATGAAAACTAAATTGTTATGTCTTCATTCTGTTGAATGAAGATAATACAATCAAGAAATATAATGTCACTTGGAGTCCACATAGTCTTGCTGAAATCTGTAGTAAGCAGATAAGCTAGATCTCCACCTCTCTCTCTCTACTCTCCTGACAATTCTTGGTGTCAGTCTATATGTATTTGGACAAGTTCACATATTCTGGTGAGGTCTGTTAATTTCCACAACACCTCCATTTTTAGATATGCACTTTCTTTAGTCAATTTTCCAACATGAGTCCACTTCCAATATTTCAGTCAGGTCATGTTTTTGCTTACTCTAACATTGTACTGTAATTTCAGTTTTAGGAATAGGTACTTCAAAGACATCATAAAGTATATGTCCATCAGTGAATTGTACTTAGTCTGTGTATACCTAGACTTCAGTTGATTTATATGTATTTATGACGAAATCATCCACCTTCAACAATGTACATCATACTACTAAGGTGTTGAATAATTTTTCCTTCCTGTCAATTTTCCTTTCCAGCCTTAAAGCATTTAAAGAGAACTTTATCATGGATCTTAAATAATCTGGTAGTTTAAAATTGTTGAACTTTCTTCTTATTCCCTGGCAGTAATTTGTCAAAAATGGATCTAACTTTCCTAGCAAACATGAGCTCTGCAGGTGACATTTTCGCAGTGAGGTTTGCATTTGACGTCATTCAATACATGCTCAAAAATTCCTGTGGAGCCGTTTCTTCAGCTCCCAAGCCTTTAGCTTTTCATAATGCCTTTTTGAAAGTGTCAACAAACTGTTTCACTTGACCATTTGACCTTGAATGGTAAATTGGCATTGTCAAATGTTCACCTGCATAGATTTTGCAGAAATTTTGAAACTCACTAAAAGTAAACTGAGTTCCATTATTGGATACCAGACCATCAGGTACTCCAAACCTTGCAAAAAGTTTGCATAAGATTTTAATCATTATTGCAGTAGTAGGTCGTTTACACTTTAATATCTCAGGCCATTTTGTGAAACTGTCGACCACAATTAAATAGTAAGAAACATTTAGTGGTCCAACAAAGTTCATATGTAGTTTTGCCCATGGTTTATCAGTGCTCAGCCATGCCTGATACTTTATAGGTGGTGATTTTGCTGCTGAATTACAACCATTATTTTTTCTAACTGTATTTTGGACATCTTTGTCCAACTTTAGCCAATACATGTAGCTTCTTGTCAGTGACTTCATTCTCACTATTCCCAGTTTTCTTATGTGGAATTGTTTCAAAATCCTTTTTTGTAGTGATAACAGAATTACTACTCTTTCCACATACAAAAGTACTCCATCACAAATAGAAACTGCTGTATTATTGTTACCAAGTTTAATTTTAGCTTTACTCCATTTCGACTTAACATCATTCATAAATTTTTAATAAACATATCCTTTTCAGAATTAATTTTGATATTGTCTATTGTGACCAGCAATTCTTTAATAGTGTTACACATCAGGCTTTTAATTTCGTTTTTGGACTTCAGTGAAACAATCACAGTATCCTCAAAATCTTCTTTACATTTCAATATCAATTAGGACAAGTCATCTGCATGTCCCAATTTCTTTGACAATAGAAATTCCATCTTGAAATCATAGTTCAACAAAATCATAATCCAATACTGTAGTCTGTTTGCAATATGTGTGGGAATCTCTTTCCTAGAACTGAATATATTTAATAATGAGCAATAATCAGTTTGCAGTATGAATTTTCTTCCTAATATCATCCTGTGAAATTTGTTTACAGCAAAAATTATAGCAAGCACTTCTTTTCAATTTGACTGTAGCATTTTTCTGCATTTGTCAGACTTCTTGAAGTGTGAGTGATTGCTTTCACTGTACAGTCTTCAAATTTATGGGCTATTACCACTCCTATGCAACATTCACTCATATCCAACATTACTATTATCTGTTGCTGTGGGTCGTAATGTATCAGCGATAACTCTGAAGTTAGTAGTTTTTTAATTCCTTCAAAAGCTTTTTTACATTCCAACACCCAATTCCATTTTGTATCCTTCTTAAGTAAACTATTCAGAGGTGCTTGAAATTTGTACATATCTGGCACATAAATATTATAATAATTCGCTAATCTGAGAAATAATTGTAGGGTAACCAAATTTTCAGGGAAGGCATGTCTTTAATGGCACTTGCTCTAGTGGGATCTGGTCTTCTTCCTTTTTTGTCAATTATCTGACCTAAATATTTATTTTTATCCATAAAGAATTGACATTTCTGTTCACTGATTTTGAAAACGCAATCATGTAGTTTTCAGAAATTTTTCATGAATGTGCTGTATTTTTGTAGCACTCTTAATAAGTATATTATCTGTGTAAGCAACGGCACCATCTAGTCCAGCCAACATCATATACATTATTTGTTGGAAAATACCTGGAGCTACTTTTACACCAAAGGGTAATCTTTTAAACTTGTAGTCTTTTATTACCAAAGAGTAATCTTTTAAATTTGTAGAATCCTTTACGCATATTAATAGAAAAAATTTCTGCCATTCCTCATCCACTTTGATTTGAAGTTATGCCTCAGATGGGTTAATTTTTGAAAAAAAATTATCACTCTTAATAATTATATCATCTATGTAAGCAACAGTACCATCTAATCCAGCCAACATTGTATACATTATTTGCTGCAAAATAGCTGGGGCTAATTTTACACCAAAAGGTAATCTTTTAAACTTGTAGAGTCCTTTATGCATATTAATAGTAAAGACTTTCTGCCATTCTTCATCCATTTCGATTTAAGGTTATGTCTCAGGCAGGTTAATTTTTTTTTTAAAATTATCACCATTTAATTTGGCAAATATATCCTTTGGAGTTAGTAGGGATATGCATGTGGTAGGAGGCAGTCATTCAACCCAGTTGAAAAATCTGCACATAAATCTTATTTTTTTTCTTTCTAATATAAACTGCTGGCATGGCCCATTCTGAATAATCTATTTTTTTCAATAACTCTGCAGTTTTCTAACCTATTCAGTTTGGTGTAGACTCCAATGCAGGTATTTCTTTTATATAGACTTAAACACTCTTATCACATTTTCTTTTAATTTAAAAAATGCCTTTGTATTTTTTCCCAACTCCTCTGAGAAAATATTTGTGAATTTATTTTTTAGTTTACTCAGACAATTAATTTTTCCACAGAATGAATCAGCCAATTCTATAGTTCATATTTCTAGGCAGTCAACACCTAGTAAATTCGAGTTGAAATTTTTTAATATGTAAGCATCTGCTTTTTTTTAGTTTCACCCACAAGTGCGATGCTAAATGTGATTTTCCCAAGAAAAATTAATTTCTTGCCTGATATTCCTCTTGCAACTTTGTCGGTTTTTCTCAAATTAGGCTTGCCAATTAGGTTCCAAGTTTGTTCATCGATAATTGTAATATCACTACCCGTGTCTAATTGAAATCTCACTGTCGTGTTATTCATTTGTACTGTCATGAATTTTCTATTATTTGAACTTCCCAGCTGGTAGCACTACTTTCAGCAAGTTAATTTATGTATTTCTTTTGCTTTTTGACTTGCAGTATCTTCATTTGTGGCCTGTTTTTCCACAATTAAAACATCTTTTGGTTTTAAATGGACAGTCCTTTCTGAAATCAAACATACCTCAGCCATAGCATGGGTTAAGTTTTGCAGTATTTTTATTCTGGATTTTTCTTTTGGTACTATGATCTTTTTCGGACTACTTGTATTTCTGACATGCTATTTTGTTTGATTTTTTTTTTTTTTGTATCATGCCTTAAATTGTCAATTTTTGGCACTCTTCCCCAGTAGTCATTAACTTTGAATCCTGTTCAAGTTTTGTAAGGATTCAAGTGCGTATTTCTGCATTGTTGCTTGATATTAGACCTTTAACGAAAATTAGACATTTAAATCTGTCTGGGGATAATTCATCCAGTTTAAATTTCTCACGCGCTATATGACAAAATAACACTTTTCCTGGAGTATTCAGCAAAATGAAATTCAGATATTTTTTATGTTCATCAGAGCACAATTTTTGTATCAGAAGATGCACTTACTGACCATCCTTGACAGTTTTCTCACTCTCTCTCGACAATACTCAGCATCAGTCTATATGTATTTGGACAAGTCCATGAAATATTCTGGAGAGGTGTGTTCATCTCCACCACATAAACTTTGAAGTGAGATACTAAAAGGCTGGGGATCTGAATATCTTATTATACTTTGAAACATTCAAAAAATATTATAAAATAGGGACTTTCACTGAATTTTCAATACCTATAGTTTAAAATTATTTTTAAAAAATGAAAAAGCATTCTTGAAGATTTCATTTTAGCTTTAATTGAAAGCTAAATGATTAAATTTAATATTTCCAGTAAGTAAAATATTCTGGTGTATTTTAAACAAAAATTATATAGTTTGGAATCTCAACTTCTCAGCCAATTTAAGAAAATTTTCTTAAAAGCAGCCATTTTCTTAATTTTACGAAATTTGTAAACAAAACAAAATTATCAATTTTTAAAATATTCCAAAAATAAAATATATATTTGTGACATGTTATTTGAGTAAAATTAGCAAAATTAAAGTTAAATTAATCTGATTTGAAACCAATATTACTTATAGCATAAAAAATATAGTATACAAGCATTTCTTAACAATGGGTCCTATTTTGATCATGTTTTTATTGACATCACTGATAAGCTACAAGGTGATGACAGCTAGTATGGATGACCAGAATTGGCATAAATTTACAAAATCTAAATGAACACATTTTTTGATTTTTAACTGCCTAGTAATTTTTACAAATTAACATAATATTTTCAGCAATTATCTAATATTTTATTGACTTTTAGTTACAGTTGAAGATGCTTTATGAAAAAATATTAAAATTTAAAATATTATAAAATTTTCTTAGATTAATTTTAAAATTTAATAACCAACATAAAATACCATGATAGAAGTAAAAATCAATAATTTATGAAATGTTACGTTATTTTATTAATTGTTATCATGATGCTTATTTTATCATTAAATTTTTATAGTACTTTAAATTTAAAACTTACTTTGAAATTTTGAAGGGATGATTTGTAATGTTAATGATGAATCAGAACTGAATAAGGAAGTGTCAGACAACACTTAAATCACATGACCTTTTCAAGGATTATGTCATGTATAGCTTCCCATAGGTAAAAATTGGGAATGCTCTATATACTAAAAAATATTTTTTAAATTCTTTTAAAAATATATTGGCTCAAACAATTGTAATGAACTTTTCAATTTTTGATTCATAAAATTAATTTTCACTTAACAATATCACCAAATTGCCACTGAAGGATTTTAAATGATTTTTTAATATTATAAATTGCTTAATTAAAATTTAAAAAAAAAATGAAAACAATTCTTGTAAAAATTAATTATTCATAAAAATAATTTTGTTCTTGAGACAATAGTGTCCTTAATAAATCCTATTTATCAAAGCAATTAAAAGCTTTTCAAATTAAATAATGTCATAGTTTTATTGAATTTTTTTTTTACAATTCAGAGCAGATTTTCAGTGAAAGGGCCAACTGTTTTACAAAATAAAATTGATAATTTACTTTCTCCAAGGAGTCCTGCTTTTAACTAAAAAAAAAAAAAATTCCCATCCTAAAAATTTAATTTCTCAAAATTTCATGAAATTAAGTAAGTGGGTGGTAACATGTAAAAAAAAAAAAAAAAATTCAGAAAAATTTCATTCATTTCTGAATATGTCCTGAAAGTTTCATTAAAATCCCACAATTATTTGATTTTTGAAAGAATTTCCAAATCAATGAGTTTTTCACTGGAAAAAGTGCAAAAAAACTAAACTTTATCTTTTGTCTGCCGCTGACTTTAAAAAAAACAAGATTTTTAACCAAAATTTACAATGTGCTACAAAAAAGTAAAAAATTTCAAAAAATAATTAAAAAAAATACTTTGGTCTTTCCTCTTAATAATACCATAAACATTTTAATGCCAAAACTTCGTTTTTATTGAGTTCGGGGCCTTTCTTCATCATGCTATGCTGTTTTTTTTTTGGTGGGGGGGTTCGACCAAGTGGAGGTAACTATTATAAAAGAAGTTTATCACTTTATGCAGCTATTGATTTTAAGAATATAATATTTGTGAAAAAAAACCTTAACATATGTCAACATTATTTTTAATTTTTTTATCTTTTTGGTTGCTGATATTTTCATCTTCTTTTGTAATTTTATTTCTTTTTGCCTTTAGTATAAAATATTTAAAAAAAAGAAATGAATTTACAGAAACAAATTGAATGCAATTTAAAACTATAGAGCATACTTTATTGAATTGCTGAATAATCTTTCATCAAAAACATTTTTAAAACAAATAAGAAAAGAAAAAAACAGTCAATTGGTATGGAGTATAAATGATGAAGTGAGAAAATCATATATGTAAAATATATCAAAAGATACAAATACAGTGGTTAAAATACACTGATATAAAATAGAATTGAACCCCTGAAAAATGATCCTGCTGGAAAGAAAGGCACTATGTAGTGTTCAGTAATGAGAGCAAGTTATGCCTTCATACAAATGATGGTTATTTGCAGTGTAGACCTGAGGAGTGACATCTTCCAGATTGTATTTATCTATGACCCACAGGCTCAACTCATGGCATTATGGTGTGGAGTGCTATAAGTTAGAACTCTCATTTGCTTTCGGTGTTTATGTAGGGAATATTGAATAGCACCATGTACATCCAGAAAAATGTTTAGCATGTTCTACTGCCATTTCTGCTACAGGAAGACAATGTGCTGTTTCAACTAAATAATACCAGTCCACATGATACTCACATTACCCAACCTGCTCGGCAAGATGTTTTGTAACTTCCTTGTCTGTCATAATTGTCAGAATTGGTCCTCTTTTGAACATGTATAAGACATAATAGGGTGATGACTGACTCATTCAATTAGCCCACCTACAACTCTTGTTGTATTGCATCAACAGCTGCAGGAGTTGTGGAATAATAAATGTATTGCAGCATGATATTCTCTATCTTTATAATTGTATGCCATAAGAGTACCTGTGTTAATGATCAAGGAGGATATACAAAGGGATATTAAATGGGAGGATATATAGGGGATGGGAGTACTGATGATACATCCCATAGTTTGGAATCTGTGCATGGATGTGATCATTTACTGTAATCCAGTCATATTATCTATAAATTTAATCTTAAGTAAATTGAAACACATATTTAAGCTGTTGCAATTTCATTTTTCATGAGTGTAAATAGAATTCCAACTGAAATTCATAATTTCCCATCTATTCCTTCAAGGTGAAAGGACTCAGAATACCACAATATATTTTCCTCTTTCTTCAGGTATATGCTGTATCCAGTGGTGCTTAGATTTTACCTTTTTATCTTCACAATAAGAACACAAGTTTGTGGAACTGAGTGTTACAGTTTTGTACGCATAAGAAAACTATTTTTAATTGACCCTACATTGATCTCTAACATGAAAAGTTTTAAGAGCTAAAATCAACAGAAGCGAAGATGCCTATATCCAAATAATGGGAAGTAATAAAAACAATTAATTTTTAAAACCTTAGACAAAATCCAGAATCAAATTTATTTTCATGTGTGAGCAAATGCCTTCATATTTATGTCATCAGCATCCACTCACATCTGAGCATCAGGATCATCATACTTTCTCCCTATTCCCCTTTTCCTCCCTGATGGTGGAGATGGCTGTGAATCAGAGTTTGACAAGGTCATTCACATGAATTTGATTTTGGTGAACAACTCTGCATAACAGAGAAACCCACCCACATGGCCAGAAGTAGGGGAGATCTGGCAAAACTGGTACTGCCCTCTTCCAACATTTTGGCCATTGAGATCATATAGATCTTTGCCTATTCCACCATTGGCGTCTTCGAGGGTTAATCATGTTCACTCTGATCTCTCCTCCTTGAATTTACTGCCATGGTAATATTTATGTATTGTGTGGTGAATGATTGGAAACAGAAGTATCTTTACTTGAAATTCTTTCTTTTTCCTATTTATTTCCTTTTTTGTTTTATGATGACTACAATGTGGAAATAAAATGATGATGAAATGCTTTCATAAATATTCAAGATTCTAATCTCTTGTTTGAATATTTTTGCTTGCTAGGAGAATTAAAACAGATCTTCAGAAATTATTTTAAAAATCAATATTAAACACTATAAATCCATAAATGCCATAAATCTAAAAAAAATGGCATCATCTGTTATTGTTCTTGTCTGAATTTTGTTTTAATCCTTATATTTGGTAGGTTATTTGGATTAATTTCCTTGTGGAGGAGGACACACCAACATTTATGAAATTAAATCAAAATAATAAATGTAGAGAAACATTGGTAATTAAGAAGATAGAAAAAAAATCTGCTCAAATAAATCAATCAACATTAATAGCTATGAAAATAATTAATCAGAAAGGAACAAGTAATTTCATGTGCATGTAACAAGAGATGGCAAGGTATGTAAAGTTTGAGAGTTCAATACAAGGTTAAGGAGGAGACAATCTCAAAGACACAGACACAAATTACATGTCTAAGGAGGATGCACATGCTTTCCCAGAACATGATTGCAAAACATTCCAGAATACAACAGATACCCAATACAGTACAGACAAGACAATATAAAAAACAAACAAGAAAATTATTTTCAACAAACCAATCACATACAATGTTACCAGTCTTATGTTTTATCATATAATTTTTCATACTTATCCAAAGGTAATGTAAGCATTCTAAACGATGCAATTTAAATGAAGATTAGTGAATTTATGTCATTAGTAAATAACTGTTTATGTAACCCATAATATCACTGGTAGGATATATTAAACAAAAATATATGATGAATTTTTTCAAGATTTTTGTCATTTTCCACTTGTTGAATACTGGTCAAATTTTGGTTAGTTTTCATTTCATAACAATTGAAATGTGAATTCCCCCTCATATATTTGTGTTTTATATAAAGCTTCTACTTTAAAAGCTTGTCAAAGCATTACAACACTTCCAGCAACAGTAGGCAAATGGTTGATTTTATGCAGCCTGTAGAATGCAACAAACTTTTTTAAATGTCCATTAAAAAAAGTTTAGTATTTCTTCATTACATATTACACTAAGTAGAAATCTATTCAAACAGGAACAAAGCAAAGATATCTAATAGTGAACCTTTATTTCTCAAGAAAATCACTTCCTACAAAATTGACATATCGCATGATATCTAGATTGCTACATTTCACACTGTACTAATGTGAGTATCCAATCATGGGCAAAGTGTAAACTGATATAGGGATTTAGGTGTCTGTATTTCAATAAGAAATAAATATATAACATCATTTCTGCACTTAGCTATTAGCGTCTCATGAGATTTATTGAGAATTTCTTATTATTTTAAAAAGATTTTTTGCAGCAGCACAGATAGTCATAAATGTAACAAATATTGTTCTAATTTCTCATATACTTGTATAGTTTGCTTATCAAATATTTCTAGTAAGTAAATACAAGGTGGGCCAAAAGTAGGCTTACACTTAGTAGATATTCATGTTACATTTTTTAAAAACATTTTATTACATTTATATAGGTATCTCCACTGAATTTTCAATACCCAAGATTTAAAATGAATTTTTAAAAATGTAAAAGCATTCTTGAAGATCTCAATTTAGCTTTAATTGAAAGCTAAATGATTAAATTTATTATTTCCAGTAAGTAAAATATTTGGGTGTATTTCAGATTTAAATTATATAGATTGGAATGTCAAATATATGCTCAATTTTTTTTCAAAATTTTCTTAAAAGTGGCCACTTTCTTAATTTTAACAAATTTTTGAACAATACTAAATTACTGGTTTTAAAATTCTTCCTAAAATAAATTATATATTTCTGACACATTGAGTAAAATTAAAAAATTTAAAGTTAAATTAATCTGATTTGAAACAAACATTACTTACTTATAGCATAAAAAAATAGTATCCAAACATTTCTTAACGATGTGTCCTATTTTTCTCATGTCTTTATTGATGTTATTGATAAGTTACAAGGTGATGACAGCAAGTATGGATGACCAAAATTGACATAAATTTGCAAAATCTAAGCAAATACATTTTTGGGGGGTTTTTAACTAGTAATTTTTCATATTAACATATTTTCAGCAATTATTTAATATTTTATTGACTTTTAGTTATGTTTGAAGATGCTTTATGAAAAAAAGATAAAATTAGATTAATTTTTAAATTTTAATAACTGACATAAAATACCATGATAGAGGTAAAAATCAATAATTTAGGAAATGTTACAGTATTTTATTTATTGTTAATTATTATCATGATGGTTATTTTATTAAATTTTTATAAATTTTAAATTTTATTATTAATTAGATAATTGTTTAAACTTTTATTATTAATTAGATAATTGTTTAAACTTTTCATATTTTAACCCAATATCCTAAACAATATTTAAAAGAAATTACTGCTATGTGTAATGGTGAAAAGATTTTCAGAAATATTTTGCGGCCCTAAAAAGGATTGTTTTTATCTTCCATTGCCTCTTGATTCATCACTATTGTTGGGCTTATTTTCAAAATACAAATTCTGCATAACATAGCACCAACTTCATATTTGGTCAAATGATAGTAGTCAGTTACATCATTGAGATATGAAATTGTATAAAATTGATCTTCATAACTAATGATATAGCCAACGTATTCACAGTTGATACCATCTATGTTTCCAGTGAGTATTTCGTGCAGGACTTGTGCACAGTCAGGATACTCAGAAGCCAAAGAATAAACAGTTCTTTTAGATTTTTCTGGATCTTGGCCCTTTTCTTTTTTTGGTGCTTGTCATCCTTAGCCATGACCCTTCTGCCAATTTCTTTGCTGACTTCATGTTGCCGCATATTCTTCATCCCAGTCTTCTGTCTGCCATACATCAGTGTCTGTGGTAAATATTTCTGGAACTGCTCAGCATCCAGATCATCAATGAATTTTCTTACTTGATCCCACTTGGCCTTGATGACATCACTTATGCTTGATACATAAGCGTTAGGCGCAAGCTTCTGTCTTTCACAAAATTCACCGATGATGGTATGCTTTCTCACTGATCTTAAGATTGATTTGGAAGAAGACTCTACTGAGCTGAATGATTTTGCATACTGTCTGCTTAAAACCTCCACAATCCCTTTTAAACAGGCAGTTATCATTTAGGGAAATAAGAGTTCATTTGCTGGGGCAATCAGTAGGGATGCTATCACTTTCTTTGGTAACGTATTTCCAAAGAAATCCTCTGTGGAGCCTAAAATAGACATGGGGTTTTCAGTGAGTACCTTCAGATTGTTAATGACCCTTTGATGATGTTCATAGTGTCAATGGGGTCTATCTGATTATTTACACTGGTATAGAAGGTACTCATCCAAACCCTGATAGCATCTTCCTTATGATTCCCAGCACTTGCATCTCAACAATTGTGGCTTCTTCCATAATTATCTGCTGAAGTGTTGTAATGGTCTTATTCATTGAGGAAAGTCCCAGGACAAATTGCTTGCATTGATCAAAAATGGGAAAGTAAGTTGCACCTAGATGAAAAATTACATGCAACTGATTCCTATTTCCCTTGCAATCCTTCAGGACCTTCCTCATCTTTGTTGCAACTGTCTCTAAAGGATGCAAATTGCAGTACATTTCTACAAGTTTCACCTGCCACTCCTTTTCCACTAACAAAACCGTTGAATGGTTGACAGGAGTCCAGCCTGTCAAGCAGCATTTGATTTTCGAAAGTATGAGTTTTAAACTGGCATCAACACTTATGCCAATAGACAGTGAGCCTACTTTAGCTAACAAGTTGATGTAGTCACAAATATGCTGTGTGTAGACCATTGCAGTTCCTCCAGGAATACGTTCCAGTGAAACAAGATGGGAGGATAATGATGTTGTTAATACCACACAGTACACATGGTTGCCATCTTGCGTTGTAGATTCGAAAACTAAAGTGCAATTTCTGCACTTTACACAGCATCAAATGTCTTCACATCTGAAAGGAAGCCAAGCTCACCCATCATTCTATAAATTGTGGAACTTTTTCCGAAAGTGTTCCATGGACAATATTTTCAAAACAGCTGTTAAAAGTTCAGAAATACAAGAAGCAGGAACTCCATTTAAAAGACAGTCATAATGGAGTTTTCTGTCAACAAAAGGATGGGAAATTCTTCATTTTTTTTCTTAGTTCTTTTATTTTTTTTCCTATCAATGAAATTTTTTTGTATTAACAATTTTTGAACAGTTATAGTTTTACTATATTTGGATAAAGGAATAGAAGATGTTTCACAACACTGGTTAGAAGTTTCACAAGATAGGGTTGCAGTTATATCAGACAAGGTTGTGTTTTCAGCTGACAATGTTGCAGCTGCATCAGAAATGTTGACCTTGCAGCAGACAGGGTTGAAGTTGCAACTGGGGTGGCGGTGGAAGAAGCAATGGAAGATGTGGCAGTAGCAGATTGATTAACAGAATGGACCACCACTTTACATCTTTTTTCAAAATCAGGGAAATTATTTCATTATTTCTTTTTTTGTAAAATACAGAAAGTTTCCTAACTGAATATAGTGTAATTGCAGGGAAACCATTTATAGTATTCTCCTGGGTGGCCCATTCTGCTATCTTTGAAAATGATCCATATTGGTCGAAAAGATTTTTAAAAATATGGCCACACTTAATCTGCTCTCCATGGTTTACACAGTGATAATTTCTCAATATTTCTTCTGTTTTCACCATCCAAAAGTTAAAAAATTAAAATAAAGTTAAGCAAGAAAAACATTGATTTGGAAAAAATTTTATAATAATTAAAATATTCTGCAATCTTAATACTAACTAATTACTAAAAAATTGCTAAAATATTTAATTAACAATTTTTAAAATAATTAACATTCAGTCAATTTTGGCACATGAAGCATACATTTTTAATTTTCTATTTTCTTCAATACAAGAAATTGGTGATGAAAAGTAAGTTTTCAACACCATTTTTTGTATTGTTTTCAATGAAAACTATTCACAATTAATTAAAATGAGAAAAGTAATTTCAAATGTGAATGGAATAAATTATTAAAATAAGAACTACAAATAAAAATTGAATAAGGAAGATTTAATTTAAAAAAAACTAAAAATTATTTTTTAGCCTTGGTTTCTTCTTATCTTATTTAATAATTTAAACAAAAAATTACTTAAATGAAATATGACCCAAACCAAAATAAATACATAAAATAAAAATATTTAGTGCAATAGTAATTAACAAAAATTAAACCTTACTTTGAAATTTTGAAAGGATGTTTTGCAAACGCGTTAACGATGAAACAGAATTGAATATTGAAAGTGAAATAATTGCAGTGCGTCAGACGACACTTTGTAGCGGACACCCTGGAGGGGGGCGCTCGGGTCATCGCGCGCCAGTGTCATAAATGATGATGTCACAAGGAGCCCGCCACATTTTTACTTTATGATCTGACCAGGTGAAACAATATAGACAACAGGACAAAGATATGCATGATTTACGCCAGGTTTATTACATGAAGGAGAAAACTAGTAGATATATTGGTAATGCTGACGGTTGGACATTGAAGTGCTGACGTTCCGGTTGAGTCATTGGTTTGACGTCGCAGATGCGGATGCTCTGGTCGAGGGTTGATGTGCAGATGCTCCGGTTGGGTCGATGGTTGGAGGTTGAAGGTGCAGTTGCTCCGGTCGTGTCAACGGTTGGAGGTTGTTGAAGTGCGGATGCTCTGGTCGTGTCGACGGTTGGAGTCGAAGTGAGTGTCGAAAAACCTTCCGTAATAATTAATAACAATAGTGTACGGGAAAGGTTGGTTAGTCGTCGCAGGTGCACTTTGCTGGTCGTCTGGTTTGGTTAGCACTGTTGGTCGGCTTGTCTGGTTATTGCTGCTGGTCGTCGCAGATGGTTGCTGGCATCGCGGGTCTGCCGGGTCGAGTCCAATCGAAACCTCCTGTAATAATTACAACTGGTGTGTACGGGGAAAGGTTGTGGACGACGTGCAGGCAGCCAGTAGGAGTGGAATGCCGAGAGTAGAAAATGGGCCAGGAGTAGAGAGTTGAAGTAGAGAGAGAGTTTCCGACTCGTGTCCAGATGGCAGACAAAAATAAATGGGAGCGTAACTTAATACACAGCCCGGTGCGGCATCCTGGCCTTTGAGGCCAGGAGCCTGTGCACCGACCGTATCAGAGCCAACCGGTCAGTACCGACCCTGAATTCGGCGAGGAGTCGCTGTGTTATGTTCAGAGTGCCTTACGACAGAAAATGGCATCACTAAAATGTCAAAAATCTCTCTAAAAAATGAGTAGAAATTTGCTATGCGAAACTTACGGTGTAAAACGCTTAGAGGTGTATTACGACTAGGTTCGTAATAACAGCGAACTAAAAAGGTAATTAGTTCATCTCTAAACGAAATTACAAGTGTGTAGGGATCATGATGGAAAGGTCAAGGTTGAAAAATGCCCTGTTCTCTCCCGCTTTAGTGAGCAGGCGAAAGCGGCTGCGATAACTTAAATCATGTGACCTTTTTAAGGATTATGTCATGTATAGATTCCCAGGTAGAAATTAGGAACGTTTCTTCACTAAAATTTATTATTAAAAATTTTTTTTTTTAAATATTTAGGTACAAATGACTGTTATGAGCTTTTCAAATTTTGATTCATAAATATACTTTTCACTTAACAATATAACCAAACCGTCATCTTGAAAGCAATGAAGAATTTTAAATGATTTTTGAACTATTATAAATTATTACAATTAAAATTTTTAAAAATGAAAACATTCTTGTAAAAATTCATTATTCATCAAAAAAATTTTATTTCTTCAGACAATAGTGTCCTTAATATAATTTATTTACAAAAGCAATTAAAAGATTTTTTTAATTAAATAATGTCATAGTTTTTGTGCATTTTTTATTTTGCAATTCAGAGCAGATTTTTGATGAAACAGGTAACTGTTTTACAAAAAAAAAAATTGAAGACTTGCTTTCTCCAAGGAGTCCTGTTTTTAACTAATAAAAAAAATCCCTGTCTTAAAATTTTAATTTTTCGAAATTTCATGAAATTAAGTAAGTGGGTGGTAACATATGTAAAAAAAATAATATTTTTTACCAATATTTTCTAAAAAAAATAAAAAATAAAAAAAATAATTTTATTCATTTCTGAATATGTCCTGAAAGTTTCATTAAAATCCAACAATTATTTGAATTTTGAAAGAATTTCCAAATCAATGTGTTTTTCACTGGAAAAAGCACAAAAAAATAACCTTTATCTTTGGTCCACCACTGTTGTAAAAAAACAAGATTTTTAACCAAAATTTACAATGTGCTACAAAGGAGTAAAAAAATTTCAAAAAAATAATAAAAAAAAATACTTTGGTCTTTCCTCTTAATAATAACATAAACATTTTAGTTCCAAAACTTTGTTTTTATTGAGTTTGGGGTCTTTTTTTCATCATGCTATGCTGTTTTTTATGTAACCAAGTGGAGGTACCTGCACTTATATATATTTGTTACAATCATATTTGTTCAAAACTGTTTATGTACATTCATTTAACACTTTAATTTTTTTGTAGCACAGTTTAATCTCTTAAGTGCTCAAAATGTCCTCCTTGAACATTGTAACATTCCTCCAACCTCTCCAGAACACTATAACACACAGCACAACACAAATCCTGATCTGCATCAATTTCAATAAATACTTCTGAGATGTACTCTTTTAATTCATTCATTGCATGAGGATTTCTCTCATAAACCTTGTTCTATACTACACTCCAAGAAAAGAGATCCATTAGCGTTAGGTCAGGTGAACATGTTCGCCATTTGATGCTGCCCCTTCTTCCAAACCAACACTGTGGAAAGGTTTGGTTAAGGTAGTTCCTTACTGCCAAAGCATAATGAGGAGGTGCTCTATCTTGCTGAAATAACAGTTTGGTGAAGTTAGATCTAAAATGTGAAACAAATAATGAAACAACTGTAAGCCTACTTTTGGCCCACCATGTATACAAATAATATGCACATGTATGATTGTTATATTGTTGTAAAACTCATTATTATGATGCAGTCAACTTTACACGGGTCTATTAATAATGCTGCCTTCCATTTAAAGACCCCTCTTTGCTTAGGTATTTTAGAATAACAAAATATCAATAAATCTCAATATCAAATTTTGGATATTACTTATAGGATCAACTGACACTATAGTTAACTGATTTGTCTCTAATGTTTCTAAGTTCTTTCAACATTTTCTTTTTAAAACTTCGCAAACAACTCCTGACACATGCTTGCATCTGCTGTATCTTTACAATAAGCTTCCATTTTATTATTATTATTTACCTTCCATTGCTTTTTCCCCCCAGATTAAATATGAAGCATAAGTAATGTTGAATGTATGTTTGACATTTTGTAGCTCTTTTGTTAAGCAAACTCTAGATCTTTTTCTCACTGATGACAGTCTCATGTAATATAAGCTGCATATGTTGACTATTAATAATAGTTCGCCCAGGGCAACAGATAAAGGGCTGTTAGTCTTGTAATCATTTTCATATTTATCTATTGTTACAGACGTACTTAAAGTCTTTAAAGAAAATTAATTTCTATCTCTGATACAAAATTTACCTTAGTTATTTTCAAAATTAACATGAAAATTTAATTGTATTTTCTATGGTACAATGGATTTGATCTCTGTTCCAGGTGATGAAGTAGTTGAATGGAATGGTCGCTCATTGCGAGAGGCAACATTTGAAGAAGTGTATGACATAATATTTGAAACCAAACATGAACCTCAAGTAGAATTAATTGTACATAGAAATGCTAAGTAAGACATTTTTCTATTTTTACTACCTATAATTGTTTCATCTTTTAATAGTTCATTTTTAAATTATTTGATATTTATAATAATGTTCATAAGTGAAATCTGACTATTTTTTAACTTTAATTTTGTATATTTTTAGTAAAGATTTAAATTTTCTTTGATTTCTTAAAACTATTCACTTTAGTAAAACAAATGTAAACAATGTTCTTACTGGTCAGCATCAAAAGAGATACCAAGTAGGTTGTGTATGATGTGGTATCCGCAATAAAAAATCCTTCTTTTATCTGAAATGTATATTTGAATATTGGTAGCATCCTTCTGTATAAAAGAGAATATTAACCTGAGAGAAAACAAGATATTTAACCTGTGATAAAAGTGTATTATCTGTCTATGAAAGTGTATTCCTCTTTTTTTACAGCAGGCATTATATAATGTATGATTTTCAAATTAATAAAATTTAGTGTTAATCTTTTTATCCTGTAAACTTAGATAACTAGAATTAAAATCACTTGTACTTTGAAATTTTCAACATTTCTTATTGACATTACAGAACTGGTGAGATTCCTCCTGGATTACAACCAGTGGATCATCCATCTAGAGGTAAAGTATAGATATTCTTTAAAAGCCTATTGTATAAACAAAGATAAAATAATTTTTTTAATCTTCATCATAATAAACCTTTATCATTTTATTAAAAGGATAGCATTCATTAGATAAAAAGGGGATGTTTATTATTTTTTTACAATGATATTCACCCTCTACAAAGCCCAAGATCCACTCAAGTTAGAGGGTTACAGAGTAAGAGTCACAGTTTATGAGGATATGTGGGGAAGATAACGATTGACCCTAGACTTGACCAGATGAAGATTGTAGTGATCAAGGAAGCGTCCTTTTGGGAGTCGGTTCTACAAAGCAGTGGTTTGTGAAAAGAAGCTTCATCGAGTGGAACTTATATCTCACTAATAGAATACGAAGGAAATGAGGGTGGTTCACTACAATGTGTGTGGCATGGTGGGTCTTAGCTGTGAAAGTTAGAATTGGTGGAACTAAGGAATGTAGTTTATGTTATGTGATTTCAGTTACTAGTTTACATTAAGTCTCTTTTAATCAGTTCTAACAAAGATTTACAGGCATAATACATCATTAAGCTTTCTGATTAATAATTATTATTACTCATTTCTGTAAAAATCAAATATAATTTAATTAAACACTCAATAATATATTAAAAAGCATTGACCACTAATTAAAGTAACTTGATTCAGAAAAAATGTAAATGGAATTGCCATAGTTCATGAATCATTATTAAAATAATATTCTACTGCTCTGAAAAATATTTTTTCTGCTTTCCAGTAATACCATTTATACAATATTAAATAGTATGATATTACACATAATACAGTAGGGGGTTTATAAAAATAATAGGACCTTCCTGATAATAATTTAAGATATCAGATTAAAGATTATATTAAAGATATAATCACTTCATTGATGATAATGTAAAATGTACTAATACATTTTGGAACAGTAATTAATTTATCTCTTCTACAATTTTATCTTTCTTTTAGAAAAGAAGTTTTTATGGCATTTTACAGAAAGATTAGTTTATTGAAGATAATGTAAAATGAAATTAGATAAGAAAAATCTTATCTAAAGTTCTTATCTGCAACATTAAATATCCAACTTTTTTTTTAGATATCTATATTGATTTCATTAAGATGTTTTTCTAAGCTATTTCTCTTATAAAATTCCTGAGAATGTCTGCAACTTATTGGTCAATGAGAAGAGAATCTCCCATGACCTAAAAACTCAGTTACATTTCTTGTTCAGTGTAGACAGTATAAAATAATTATTTAAGAATTGATATTTAAAAATAAATAAATTCATAATATTGTATTCATGAATTCAGTTTTAATGAATGATATAATTATCTCTTATTCATATATATCTTACAAACTCATTTCCTTACAAATGATTTCATTGAAATTTCTATAAAATGTTTTTTTCTGTTTTTTAATTTACACTACCAAAAACAAATATTAACCTTTTTATTTTGATAAATGATAGTTCATGTTCTTAAACTTCAAACAGTAGTTAAATGTGTTGACTTTTACAAAAATTACTAAAATAGAAAACTGATATTCAATACTTCAAAACATGTTTGATAAGTGTTATTGATAGGTCTGTAGTAGTGAATCAGCAAAGATGACAAGTGAAGGATTTTACTTAAAATTTTAATTACAATTGTTATTCATTAGTAACTTTTTGATACTGTGATATGGCTGTAACCTAATAATTTCAACAAATCTCCATTATTGACAGTTGACTCATCGAACTGCATTTTTAGAAATACCTATCATCTGCAGTTAATGGGTTTAATATTCTAACTTTTAGATTTAAAATAAAACCTAATTCTATAAAATCAGTTTTTAAGTAATACATGTGAACCCTAGAGACCAACTCTACTTGCTGATAAGAGCAGATACAAAATAAACCTTAAGTGGTCTTTGTCATTAAACTGCACCCCATTTTAAGAACTACTTTCAGTGTAATGAGATATTAAATTCCACAATTTTATTAAACACTACAGGATGCGATGTATAAATTGTCATGTAAATTATGCAAAAATGAAAATAACACTAACATCTCATTTTAACAGATATATTGTATTTACCAAAATTAAACAAAAATATCTTGAAATACTAGAGTAAATTTATTCAATATAATCGCCATTGTCTTCAACCACAGCCTCAAGACAACTTCATAATCCCCTGCAACTCATCTGGATGGTCTCCTTGTTTAAGTTGGTAAATGCTGCCATAATCCTTGCCTTCAGCTCATCTTTGGTGTTACAAGGAGTATTGTTGGTCTCTCGCTCAACTGCACCCCACACATAATAATCAAGGGGGTTGCAGTTTGGGGAGTTAGATGGCCAGATGTCACGGTTGATGCGGTCACAGAAATTGTCTGACAACCACGACTGAGTACTCCTGCTGGTGTGGCATGGTGCAGAATCCTGTTGCCAGACATAGGTTATTCAAGCAGCCACCATCTTGACCCAGGGCAGCACTACCTCATCAAGGCACTTGATGTAGGCCTCCGTTTTGAGTCTGAGGCCCAGTGGGGAAATGAATGGAAGCATAACATTGCCATCACTAGTGATCACTCCAAAAACCTTCATAATCACCATCAGACTCATCCAACTCTTTCCAAATCGTCTGCACTCTCCTCAGATTGACACCCAAACACTCTGAAATGTTTGTATTGGTTCTTCCTGCACAAATGCCAAGCAGTCCAGCATACTGTTCCCAAATCTCTGGAAGAGTGAATTGTGTCATGGTGCTCTTTTTCTCACAGACAGTGCTCAACTGACCCTACTATACTGTGCAGTTGACAAAATCAAAAACAAACAACATGCATGCGTGAAATTGAAAATATAAAATGGAGTCAATTTACCCATTGTACCCTGTACATAGGAAAGGTATTATACAAAGTATTTCTTTCAGGTGTAATTTCTTCAAGGAAAAATGTTATAAAAGAGATTTCAAAAAACATCTCATTAGTAATTCTGGTTTCTCTCCTGATGGTTTGTTTTTTGTTCAAAGAGATACAAGTTACTATGACCAAAGCAACAAGTAAGTTACCATATAGTTTGGTTGGTTAATAAGGTTTTGCCATACACTTAACAGCTAAAACTGATGCAGAAAACAACCTTTTTGCTGTTTTGAATGTTGTACAAGCACTGGTTGCATATTTAACTGATTAATTTTAAAAGATTCTTGATTTACTTCAAATGAAGCTTAATTTTTTTTTGTTTATTCAATAGCAGTCGTATTTTAGTTTTTTTGTTAAATTTCATTTTTTACTGTTATGATAATTTCAGTTTATTTTTATAATTCTATAAGTCTAATTAATAATACTAAATTTTATTTCTTAGATAGCAATTTTTGCAGCAGAAGTGATTTTTTAGCTGATAATAAATATTAAACTTCAATAGTAATGAATACAAAAAGATTGGGTATTTTTGTTTTAGATTATATTTGTTTTTGTCCTTGTAGATTTTGGCTCTAAAGATGCTCTCATGACTCGTCCAAGTGTCATGGTTACTTCCCCTGGATCACCCAGTGCCTCAGGAAAGCGGACTCATTCACCGCAAATCACCGGAAGAATCCAGGTAAAATGATTTTAATTTCTGTTTAGAAAACAAGAGTTTATTGTGATTTTTCTTGCAGACCTGGCTTGTACTTATTTATAAAATCTCCATTTACAATTGCAATGTTTTCAGTTAACATTTTCTTTTGAAAAGATTAACCTAACATAAGAAAATACCTTATATAAGGTGTTCCAATAACTTGGACCGATTTTAAAATTAATTTAAAATCGGTCAAAGTTATTGGAACACCCTATACTTTGCTTTTGGGGGAAATAAATTTTAATTGAATTGTTTGTACTTATATTTTATAGTGAATTTCTTTGTGTATTATTTAAATTACAAAAAAGCTCTTATTCTATTTTCTAACTATTACAAATGAAGAAAGCAATATTCAATATTTGTTGTCTTGCCTGACAATTTTATTGTTATCATATGTTGAAAAATATTATGAAAGTAAAAGTCAACAAAATTCTGATTGTTAAAGTAAGCAATTTCATTCTTATTTAATTTAGTTTTATAAACACTCTTTTGTAGGTTCGAATGTGGTATGATGACACTCGTTGTGAACTTTCAATCTGTATTATCACTGCTATGGATTTACTTCTTACAGCTGATGGCAAATTACGCAACCCATATTGTAAGCTCTATTTGCTCCCAGATAGAAGGTAAATTACTATTCTAAAAATTTTAATTATTGTTCTACATTATTTGAATAAATTGTGAACAAAAGATATTTTGCTCTTTCTTTTTCTTTTGACCATTTTCTATAATTGAATTGCATCCTTTTTGCTACAAAATTCTACAGTTTTTATTCATATAAATCACAGAGAAGTCATTCATTGAGGAACCAAGAGAAAGCTGACACTTTCAACTGCTATACTAGCTTATTTTCTTCCTATGCAATTTGGTCTCTGCAAATTAATTCTGTAAAATAACCCAGTTACTTTCCAAAGACTGAAAAGTTGAAGAAAATCTGTATAAACTGAATATGATTGACATGAAATAGAAAGTAATAAATGGAACCCTGAGTGTGTTTTATGTCAGTAAAAAAAAAAGAATAGTGTGATTTCTTTTTACTTAGAGATACTTACAATAGATTGACTTTATTAGAAATCACAATACATAATAAAAAGGAATCATCAGCTTGATAAGTGTTGAACATCATTTACAAAAAGAATATGTTTTTAATATAAGTGCAGAATTAATAGAAACTATCTAAATATGATTTGTTGAATTTTTTGTACTACTTTACTTTTTGCTGGTTTTGTAAAATCTTCAGTAAAATTTTAATGGAATATATAAAATACTTAATAAATAATTCTTTTTCTTGCTGCATTTGTTTTTCAGTGAGAAGACGAAAAGACGCACAAAAACAATTGCCAACACAAATGACCCCACATGGAATCAGACATTTGTCTATGTTGCTGGCAAAGAGTCACATTTCAGACAAAGACTGCTGGAAATCACAGTGTGGGATTATGACAGGATGGGTGCAAGTGAATTTTTGGGTGAAGTAAGTCATTTTTATTTTACTTTTTTTTTTTTTTCCAATTCACTTATTATAATGTGTAAATTGGTTATATATTAAATCAATCTAAATATCATCATTAGGTCTTGTTCTTACATCATTATAAAGGAGGGCTTTTCTAAATTATTAATCAAAGTTAATAAATTTAATTTCCTTCTCCTATCCCCCAGCTATATACGTAGTGATAGTTGTTTAATTTAGTTAGCTGTTAAACTTAAGCTTTGTTAAACTAACTTGGAGAGAAGTGGTTGTTTCACTTGTGCTAGCTGTTGGTTTGTAACTAGTTGTTTCATATGAAGCACCCATTTGTTCATAGCCATTAGATTTTTTTTAATTGTAATATTTTTCTATTTTTGTGTGTGTGTGTGTGTGTGTGTGTGTGTGTGTGTGTGTGTGTGTGTGTGTGTGTGTGTGTGACGAATGCAGACAAGGTTTGTCAAGAAAAAAAAGAGAAAGGAGGGAAAAAATAAAAAAAATAGAGTAGACAATTTTTCTTTCTTGAACTGGGAAGAAAAAGAAACTTACCAGAGCCTGTACAATGTTGTCCTTGTAATGAAATAGGTGCCAAACTTGGGCTAGAGCATAGAAAACTAATATAAAGATAGCAGTCAAGCAGAACTCAAATGCTATTGGCTAATAGTCAAATGTGCCAACATTAAAATGGAGGCAAAGTTTGTAAAAGCCTGTTACTGGGAGGAGAACCAGGGTCTGATCAGCCCTGATTGGGTCACTCATGGGAGAGAATACAATGTTGAGAGACCCAAAATTCTTGAAGAACCCAGAAATATCACATCACTGATGACTCCCTCCTGTTTAACAAAAAATGTATTTTGCAAAATAAGATGCTACAGTGATGATCAGTTTTTATGTCTCCCAAAAAGTCATTAGTTGATTACATAACTCTGAATATTTCAGTAAAAATTACTGAAAAAAAACATGCAAACATTTCCACTAATGTAGCTATTAAATATTTAAGAAACTTTTTTGTTAAAAAAAAAAAAAGACAAATTGAATAGGCTAAAAAAGTGTAGTAATTTATATTTAGTTTCAGAATTTTTGCTTAACATTTTAAATTTGAAATGTGTCATCAGCTTTTACATTTTCTGAACTTGTATACTTACATGTTAGATATGTAAAATGCAAAATAATCCAGTTAGATAATAGTTTTCTTTGTTTTATTCTGCAGATGGTCAAAGGTTTTCAGAGGCTTTTGTGTCTCTGTATATTGCTGATTTTATTACATATTGTACATTCATGTTTTCACTTTATGCCTATGTTCTGCATCAATACTTTGATACACATGTTCTATGTAGCATATTTTTATGATGAATTTGTATAAAATGCTTTTTCATTCCTTTGAATTAGGCACAGGTATTTTGTTGTTGGCCTCGCAGTATAAAATTTTATAGGGGGTGCCTAAATTAAACCAACATTCAGCATCATACCTTTCAAAGTTCAAGTTTTGATATAATATTCCAAAATATTTTATGATGAATTTCTCAAATTTGGCAAGCAATCAAAATATCCGTAATAACCTTTGTTGTATCTTATATTTTTCAGAATTCACTACTATATTCTTGAAATGTACCATATTTTAAATAGAATATGGTATAAACTGTTCAAGATAATGTTGTAACTGGATTCACAGTCAAGTTTTATTTGTATAAAGTTTATTTTGCAAGAATTACAATAACTATTTTCATATAAAAATGAACCACTTCTCAATAATAACAGTTTAACAGTATTCATTCATTAATCATATAGTTTACAGATAAAAGTAGAATTCAAAATTTGAATGCTGATTCAATTCCACTAATATGTCTCCTTTCAAAATCTGATAATTACCAAGCTCCAGGAGGCAGTTATTTTTCTTATATTCTTATTGTAAACTGTCAACGAATAGATCTTTATTAAATAATAAAATTTAGTAAAATAATATTCTCTATCATTGAAGCAAAAGCTACTAGCATTTTTAACAAAGATTTTTTATATGAATTTGTAACTTCATTAATCTCTCATCAAAGTATTTTTCAGGCTTTTGATGATCTTGCACCAATGTTCAGTTAAACAGTTTTTTTTATAAAACAATGATTCCAGTTTTAATAATTCAATGAATCTTTTGAGGAATTTTTTTTTTAACTTGACCAGGCATGTTTAATGGAATGAGAACAAGTAATTATCTGATGGTGCTAAATGTGAAAGTTCTCTGGTCATTTGTAACATAAGGACAGGCATTATCTTGCAGCAAAATTGCTAGAAATTATTCTTTACTCTTCTAATGTATCATTTAAACAAACCAATTGTTCACTAGAATATTCCACCCTAACAGTTTATCTAATTTCAAGAAATTTTTAATAAAGGATTCTCTTTGAATTCTACCAAATACAATAAATGCTTTCCCCAGTCGATTCCATTGTGACATCGAAGACTGCTCATGATTTTATTTATTTACGATTGTTGCAATAAATCAATTTTCATTAGCAGTGACTACTTTTTTCCAAAAATGATATTTTCTGTTGTGAAAGAAGACAAGGACAAGTTCAAAATTTCATTTCTAACATCTGAAATTTTCCAGCAGGTTGTAAACAATGTACCACCATTGACTGATTACTTAAACAAAGAGCTGAGTAAATGTTAAAGGCACTTCTGACATATTTCTAACACTATACAAAAGATGTTACTGGGAACTTTTGCATCATTCTTAAATTTCTGTCATATCATTGTAGATTTTTTACTGGCATAAGGGCTTAATATTGAACATTAATTTCTATGGAGTTTTGAAAATTGTAGATACCTAACTACAATTAAGAATCTACCATGAGCATTGATTTTGTATACATAAAGATTTTGAACATGCATTTTACATTTTCAGCAGAAAATATTATTCTTTTCAGGTGATAATTGACTTATCTAGAGCCAACTTTAAGGACGATCCTCTTTGGTACACATTAAGACAACATGATGAGTCCAGCATTTCACTGCCCGCATCTTCATCACGCACAGTAAGTGGCAAATTCTCAGTCAATTCTGACTTCATAACATCTCTTCTTTGTTATGAAATCTGAGTAAATAATTATTAAAAGGTTTTCTATAATAGCTGAAATTATTTTTTTATTTTAGATACACATATATTTTACTATTTAAAAAAAAGACACCAGTATTCAGAGAACGGTTACTTAGTTATTTATTTTAGTGCATCATTTTACTTACAATTATTGTCACATGACATATACAATAGTCAGTGCATTATGTAAACAAATCACCTGTAAATAATCAGCAATGCCTTTTTATAGCCATCAGTAACTTATATTATTGTCAACTAAAACTGATTTACATTTACATAAGTAGCAAATAATCATTCTAAGTAATGTGGTTAATCGAAATAAATACTGCATATTTGTTACATTAAAATATCTCACCTGTATTTAACATCTTTTATAAATAAAAGAATCCAAATAATATATAAGTACATTTATCATAAGAAAATATAGTGTTTCTCTCAATAGTTGTAGTTTGGGTCAAATGGATTTGTTATAAATGCTAAAATAGCTATTATAACTTAATATAAATCCATCTTTTCAGTCCTTTAGTAATTTCTTTTGTTACTATTTTGTGTTATATTTATCTTTTTACTGTTCTTACTCACATGACATTATAATTTAATTTCTCTTTTTCCTATCTCTATTCTAAGTAATTCTTCTGTATTATCTTTCTTTTCTTTTCTTTAAATAATAGAACTGTCTTTATGAATCTCTATGGCTGTCCACTTGTATCTGTGTATGCCTGTCTAAGTGACTAGCTAATCTCTGTTGCAGATGCCTACTCAGGTACATTTGTGT
Organism: Acanthosepion esculentum; assembly: GCA_964036315.1. Taxonomy (NCBI): domain Eukaryota; kingdom Metazoa; phylum Mollusca; class Cephalopoda; order Sepiida; family Sepiidae; genus Acanthosepion; species Acanthosepion esculentum. The sequence goes on along the minus strand of OZ038487.1, from coordinate 75,977,635 downwards.
TTGTCCAACATCCACAGAACTAACCTGTAGTTTATATGGCAGTTATGTTGAGCAGACCTTAGTTATAGTTTTTGGGAGAGAGCATATAATCTGTGAACAAGGCCAGTATGCTCAAACCCTCAATCATTTTAACTTGTGACTTTGTGCAAGCACAACTATCAGCAGTTTCCAAACAGTTTTGTCGGCCCGAGGATAGGGGTCAACTCTTGGTGTGGTTTTCAGGCACTTCCCAACACTGCTGCACACTGAGATTGTCTCCCCAGACTGATATTCCATCCTGGGTATGACGATAAACTGCATCCAACAGCAAGGCCTCTGATTGGGAAGTTTTGAAGTGTGTGGAATCACCTTTTAATTGCTGTTGTTCCCAGGTCCACCATGACCCAGGATGGTGGCACTTGTAAGGGTACCATCTATGGGTAAATAGTTTCCCCCTCCCCTAAACTGGAGTCTGAATACTAAGAAATTGTAAAGATGTGTTTTTATAATAAAAATGCCAGCAATACAAATGACATTTTTTCACATTCACAAAAAACGATTCCCCAAAACTACAAATTCCCTTCAATGGAGCCACCTGTTTGCCATGGGTGGCAAACTGTGATGCCCAGGGATTGAGTCTTGGTGACCAAGTGACACCTGATCTGGTATAAAATGATCAGGAGTGTTCACAGCACATCACTTCGGTCTCTACCTGGGATAAACAGGTGGATGTAATAGCCCAATCCATTCCAATTGGACTATTCATGTAGTGGCAAAGGGCTAAGTTGGGATGATAGATAATGGCTCCAACATGGCTTCAATCCTTACACCATACTATATTTGGGTAGATATGGTGGGGAATGCAGATATACTCATATTAACTTTCATCACAACTATACAATCTGTGTAGTCATGGCAGATCAGGGCAAATTGGGTTAGTTCCCACTGGTAGTGTCCCTTAAGAAGGAACTCCAAGTTGGGTGGGGAACACCGATGGTGAATACAAAATTCAAAATTATATGGCTATCTCTTATAAACGAACCAAGAGACAACATGAGACTTCTGAAACAGAAAGTGAAAATGAAATATAAAAAAAAAACAATTTCCAACTTTCATAGTTATAGAATCATTAGATGGGGAAATATCAAAAGAAAAGAAACTTTCATTAACTTGAAGGAGCCGAAATAGAAATGACTGATCAACATAAATTTCTGGGAATCTTTTTCAATAAAAAACTTACATTCATCCCCCACTTAAAATACATAAAACAGAAATGGGTTGTGGCTAACACTGACTGGAGAGTAGATCACATATCACTCATAAAATTATATAGAGCTCTAATAAGATATAAATTAGACTACGGATGTTTCATATATGGTTTGACCCGGAAATCCTATCTAAAAACCCTTGATCCATACATCATACAGGATTAAGACTGGCTCTGGGTGCCTTCAAAACATCACCCATAGAAAGTTTATATGCTAAAACTCATGTTTATTGATCACTACATGTATTGATCAATTTTCAGAATATATACATAATGCTCAATGCCAGCATATGTAATTGTGTGAAAAGGTAACAAAATTGTTGATATATGGTTCTTTAGTTGCCATTGATAAGTGAAGTGATTAGGTGTAAGGGTCTTGTTGGTGAGACTGAGAGTTGAAAAATTTGTTGGGTCAGTTGACCAAGATCATGTTGGTGGCACTGAGAGAGGTCTGGAGTAGATTAATGAAGCCACGTGGTAGCACAAGTGGGGTGTCATTGGCAGGGTTGATTTGTCTATCTTCAGGATTGAAATCAATGCTGGTGAGGTGTGTGGATGGGCCAGCGGTCTTGTGATGTCAAGGCGTTGAACTGTTGTCAGTGAAGTGTGCAATTTTTATATATGTGGTTTAATAGATGCTGGCTCCCATGCTCATATTTAAAAAAAATTTTCTGGCAGCATTCATGATTGGCTATTGTATTTTAGATTTTTGCAGGGATTTCTTTTGTGGACTGAATGTGATACTCAGTGCCCCTGCACAGAAGACAACTTTTTATATTTTGTTTTGCTTTCTTAGTGTTCACAACCAGCCGACATGTCTAGTGAAATGTATTTGTGAATCAGAAAGTGATCTTGAAAAAGTAGTATAACATGCCGATGTGCCACTGTGATATTCAGAACACTTGCCTTTTCCTTTCTGGAACAAGCCTTTTCCTAGTAATCTCCCTTTTGACTTACTATCAATAACCTCCCTTTGTTGTTGACTCTTCAATAGAAAATGTAGCCATCTTGTTAGCTCATTAAAGCCTTCTTATGGTCTCGCACCTTTTTACTTCACCCATAATACTTGTTACATTATCATGCACACTTCATATACTGAATGTAACAATTATTATAAGACTGAGGTAGTATTGTTGTAAAAATTATTAATTTTATATAACGATGCTGAATGCTTGAGCAGAACATTATGAAAAATAATTACTTTTTCTAATTGATATAAAATATATCATGAATGTGCAGAAAATGGCATGTGTTAAACATTATTCTTGTTATATACAGTTAAACCCATTTAAACTACCAAATTTAATAAAATTCATTTAGCTCTAAAGATTATTCATTCTAATTTCCAACTGTGTAAATTTATTCACATTGAAATCAGATATATTATGCATGTATGCATAATGAACAAAAAATTTAGAGTATTTTTGCAATGCATTTTGAAGAAAGCAGCTCCATTGTAGCTAAATTGTATCATATTGATATAGCTGTCTGCCATGCTGTTAAATTTCAATTTGATTTTACATATAAAAATTAGATTAAACTTTTGTTCCATTTAAGGGTTGAGCTTTTTTCACCAGCCTTTTCATTGAATCTTTTTATACCTTTTATTTTTTTATACTTTTAACGTGATCAATATTTGATTATAAAACAATAAATAAATAGAATAAACTGTACAAGGAGAATATGTGTAGAATTATAACAGATAAATAGAATAAAATTATTTACTATGTTTGGCTTAGTAGGACACAAGACTACAAGTTTGGAGTCCTCACTGAGGATTAAACTTACTACAATGGTAATCGTGTGTAAGACAGGTTTGCTGTAACTAAACTTTGCATAAATAAAGTAAAAAAGATAAGTGTTTAATGATGAACACAAAAAACAATTATGTTTTGTTAGTCTCTTGGCCCTGGAATACAAAATATCTAAGAATTTTAGTGAATGCTCAATCTGTTATATATCCAGTAGAGAGAACTCTTCTCCAATTTCAACTAGTTAAAAGACTGTATTACTGTTAGAGAGAAACAAAACAAGAAGAAAACAATGAAAAAATGTATAAATTGCTGTAATATTTATAAAAGAGAATATCAAATTTGCAATGATAATTCTACTAAAAACAAAACACCATGTCTTTCAAGTTTGTCAGGTGGTTATGGCTCTCCATAACTTGCATTCCTTTAATATCTATATACTGTGTATAGTCATGACTGCTTCTGGGGAAAATAATAGAAGAGTTCTCCATGGATTCTCTACAGTTTTGAATCCAAACTTATCATTTTCTTAATAAACTGATTGCTGGACCAACTTTGCTTCTGTAGTTTGAACAGCCTCTATAAAGGCATGTCACCAATTGATCAACTTTTCTAATTGGCTAGGGATTTATTATAAGTCTTCAGGATTAGTCTGATATGGTCCCTATATTGCTTGTACTGATCACTGATAGCCTTTTCACTTGACTCCAATTCAGCAAAGGAACCTTGTTATGAGGATAATGTGGGTAACCTGATGTAAATGCTGATCAACATGCATGGTCTCAATGTGTGCTGAATGAAATTCCAAATTTCAACATGCATTACCTTATCCTACTAATGTAACCTGTGAACTCTTTGTAGGCAGAACATGTGGAATCATTCAAGTGTTCACAAATGGCAATAGTATGGGACTCAGGATTTGAAATCATATAAGAGCATTTACTTCTTTGGAGATGGCGATCTTGATCTTAGTGGTGAGATTTCTGTTCAAAAAGATATGTTTGGAAAGCCATCCAGATGCTAAAGAGGGCAGTCAAACAAAACACTGAATCTCCTCTGTGTTATATTATTACTGTGTTACTGCAAATGAGGATTGATACCAACAAAAAAGACAGTTCCACATAAGCTGTTTCAGGGGTGACCGATATTTGGAGTGACAATAACACGGCAAAAAAGTGACGATATGTGTGAAAATGGTGGAAGGATTCCAGCCAAACATGTCATCACCGGTCTAGCTGGGCACTAAGTTTAATGCTTCAAAAGGATGGAACCTCTGGAAACAGATGTGGAATAATTACAGCACATGACCTCATAGTAAGTGACAACCAGGCATGCACAAGAATGTCACAGCTCTCAAACAATGTATTGACATATGCCAAATTTGTGAAGCTATGACTACACAGTTGAAAATTATGATGGACCTGAACATGACAGACAAAATAAACCTGTGTGCAAAAAGTTACAAACAGAAATACCATGAACAGGGACAAATAGACTAATTTCTGTGGCAAGACACAAAAACAGAAAGAAGCATGTCCTGCATGGGGGTCAAAAATGTAAATTTTGCAACAGTAGAAACCATTTTGCACTGAAATGTCTGAAGAAGCATTCTATGGAAAAAACAGAGGTTAAGACTAAGCATAAAATTGTATTTGTAAAGAAAAGAAAAAAAATTGTCAACTTATAGTAGCAATAAATGTCTGCAATAGATTTCTTCTGTCTCTCAACCACAACACTTGTAACCAAATCACAGTTCAAACAATAGTCCGTCATAACAGTCCAACAGGCAATGTAGAAACAACAAAATGGGGTCACAAATCCAACCTTCACTTCTCACCAGCATAAACGTGTGTTCGCCCACCAAGCTCAGAAAATCAAATCTGTATATTTATTGTATTTTAAAATACAGTTGTAGCACGTGGCTGAAAAAAGGGGAGGGGGTTGAGGCTGGTCATCACTATCTTATACCTAGCTAATTCGATTCACGACCCATTCACTCCTTAAAATTTTCACATTCACGATAAAAACTCGTCCATCACCAATCAATCCTCCATACACCATAATACCACATCCTCTCAAGGGAGACCTACAAAACGCGCCCCATGCCATAAAAATTTGATGATTATAAAATTTATAATTAAAATTTATAGATGACTAAAATGAGAGGGGAGAGAATGCACCCCAAAATAACCAACTAAATATAAACACAAAGTAAACTAAACATAACTGATGTTAGTAGGGCGTGTCCAACCCTCAAAATGAGAGGCCGCTGTATTCTGCCTATTGGACAAAATCAAGAGGTTCTCTCACTGAGGGAGTGGGAAAGGAGAAAATATATATACGGCCATGGGAAATATAAAAGCTGACCCACTTGAGATGAAAAAGGGGGCCAAAACAAACTGGGGGGGGGGAATCTCAACTTAGATCATAACTAAAGATGTAGCCAGGAGCAGGGCAGGAACAACACTTACTCACATTAACTAGGTACACAAAGCTTGTCTAACCTAACCAAGGGGAGGGCTTCACAGGAAACCACCCCGATGTGACATAGGTTGACCTAAAAGAGAAAATCAAGGCTAGCTCCATTCACACAAACCAATCTCGCCTCAGTCACCCACCTTTCACTAAAGACTGTCAAATGCAAGCATTTTCTATCAGTTCTAATCTTCATCTTGAGCTGATGCTCAAAGAATTGGATCAGATCCTGATGAGAAAGACAGTTGCCTTGCAAGACTTCCTCCATTATCATCATCCAAATCACCATTCAGGCCGTGGCCAGCAGCGTCAGAAACACCATTTGTTTCACCCCAGATTACGATGATGACACATTGTCACACATGTATGCACGATCAATGGCCACAAGCTTTTCGGGAGCAATACGAGCTGTCAACTCGCCAACATGGTCCCATAGGGGGCAGACCCAATTACAATTGTAGAAGGCGTGCAAAGCCGTTTCTTCTAAGCCAAGGTCACATCACTCACAGTCTGGCAAATCCACCAAATCCCTATATGAATGCCTTGTCATTGAGAGATAGCCTATTCTGAATCAGTCGCCAGGTAAGCGAAAATTCAGGGTTACTAAGTATTTGGGGACCTACCTACAAATGGACTCTTCCACACCTATATAATATGGCTACCAACTCTGAGTAAGGTCAGTCACCAAGTGAGGGTCATTGAGTAGTAGCCACAGAGTGAGTGAATGAGTGAGTCGGGACACCAGTGAGAGAAAGTACTCTCCAGTCCACATTTACCTTTGTACAATGTTTCCGAGAATATACTATTTAACCTGTATCCGAGTCCATGTTATCTTTCTATGGTTTTACACCATAACACTGAGGTAATCCGCCACTGGCACCCAGGACCAGAAAGAGCGAAGCTCCTCCGCCGACAAGTCGAGCTGCCCATGTAGTGGATCCTTCCCCCCCCTCCACTAGTTGATGATAGAAGACCTTCCTAGGCAAAGAAAGGTCACTCGACTGAGGAATGACCAACAAGGAAGACCAACATTCGTGAAGGAAATCCGATTGATCCCAGGATTTACGATGGCGCCCAACCTGTGAGATGGGAGGATTGATAGTAAAGCGAGAGAAGGCGTCCCTCACAATCTCTGCCATAATCGAATCTATCAATGCACGGTGTAGGAAAGCCAACCTCGAGGCAAGTTTGTGGCACCTTCTTATGGTCCTTACAGAGGGAAAGTACAGACAAACGGTAAAGGACAATCGGGAAGACATAAGTGGCACACACCTCCGCCCTGCCCTTCACGGACAATCTCTGTTAATGCCAAGTCTCAGCAGCCACGCCGAGGTCGGGTCCAAACCACACTCCAAGAATGCGAACAGGACTGTCTGTCCAACCAAAGGGCCCGGAAGATCAACCCCCTTCCAGGCACCTAACTGCAAGCTAGAACACTTGTCACGGTTAATCTTGGCCCCTGTCACCTTTTCGTACCAATCAAGTGCCTCAGTGTCATTGCAGGATGACATATCGGCATACGCAGAAACCCTAGCTCGAGCCCCTCCAGGGACAGCAATTCCATGTAGGGCCAGACTGCACACCCTGTCTCTTAGCCGGCGAAGGGGAGGCTCCAACGCCAAAGCATAAAGTAGGGGTGACAGTGGACAACCCTGAGGAACCAACTGAGACAGCGCAAAAGCACCTGACAGCTTCCTGTTCACCTGTACCACAGCACTGGGGGAGCGATACAGCGGGCTAATCCATCGACAGAAGTTGGGTTTGAATCTGGTGGCCTGCAGGACAGCAGCAAGGTAGTGATGGTCAACCCTGTTAAATGCCTTGGACTGATCCAAATTGATCAGTGTGGCCTCATCGTTTTTATACGCTCTGTGATCGTGCGGATCAGATGCAGATTGCTCTGAATTGTTCAGCCCCCGACAGCATGTCTGCTCTGGACCCAGCAGAGACTCGGCAACTGACTGCAAACACTCCTGCAGGATCTTGGCCAAAATCTTTAACTCTGTGTTTAGCTGAGTTATGGGCCTATAATCTCCTAAATCCTGCCCAACACCCTTGCCTTTTTTCAACAGCGTGATCACACCCCAGGAAATCTGGTCAAGGGCGGAACCAGTTGTTGAACACCACTGTCAAAATCGGGGCAAAGATGTGTAACAGCCTCAAGTACAATTCATAGGGCAAACAATCCAGACAGGGCGACTTGTCTCTGCCGACCTTCTTCAATGCCGCATATATCTCACACTCCGTGATCACAACCTCGCAGCTATCCATTTCAGTTGGCGAAAGCCAAGGAAAGTCAACCAAATAGCTGTGAAACTCTGTCACAGAGACCAGGCTCCTTGGTAAAGAGGCTCTCGAAATGCTGCCAAAACACCTCGCGCATGTCATCAGTGGCCCGATGAGTATGCCCCTCCTGGATTTCGACCTCACGAATGTAACACTCGGAACATCAACGAATCTCTACCTTGTGCAATTCTGCGCCCATGTTCATGGCTTCAGAAGACATTTTGCTTAACCTATGTCTAATTACCTGACCCATGTAGCGCTCGCTATTCAAACATTCCACAGCCTCTCTAGCTAAGGCTATCTCTAGCGGACCCCCCCCCCCAGCCACCGCCTGGAACAAACTATCTTTGAGAGCCTTCACCTTGTTAGCTCTATCTAGTGCGAGCCGTTTGCTAAACTCAGTGGTGAAGGACCTAATTCTATCCTTAAGCCTCTCCCATCACCTATTCCTGATAACCACCCCCGCTAGCTCCCGCTGCACTATGCTAATTATCTGCTCCCGGAAGTCCCGCCTGTCCAGTAAAGACAGATTGAACTTCCAGTAGCCAGCCATTCTAGGCCTACAATCTAACACCTCTTGGGCACAAACAAGTTTGTGGTCTGAATAGCCTAACCAGTGGAACATGGGGCAATCTAGTATGTCTATATCAGTCCTTCTCACCAACATTCTATCCAGGTAGCTAACCACCTAGTCAGAAGGCCAAGAGCCCACGTCCACATCTTCCCCCCCAGGGTGATCGACCTGATATCTATCGACGAGACCAAACTCACCGATCAGATCAACCAAGCTACAATTGCCTGCCTTCCAACAAGCTCCCCACCTCCTATCTAACTTGATGGCATTCCAGTCCCCAAGGTGTGTTGAATCCACCAGGAACGGCCCCAACCACCGAAAAAATGAGACGTGCTCCTACCGGTCGTTGGGCGCATAAACTGCAACCATCTGAAATGAGCCACTTTTCACAGCAATATCGGCCACGATCAACCAGCCCACGGCATCCGCATGGATAAGGTCCAACCTCGCGTCCAGGGTACGCTTCACCAGCAAAGAAACCCCTCTGGCCTGTCGGTCCCCGTATGTTGAATAGACGACAAATTGCCTAGACAGCACACATGCATCAACGTTGCAAGCAAAGTGGGTCTCTTGGATTCTGGCGACATCCACTCTGAAAGACAGGAGGTCACGAAGCAGGCGGGCAGTCTTACTCCAATCCCTCAGGCCCTTTGCATTCAGACTGGCAATCTTGATAACCATCTTTTAGGCCTGAAAAGAGAGAAGAAAAGAAAAACAAACCTATTCACAGACGGGACGGAAATCTGCACTGGTAAGGACCCCGACGGATTGTCCCAGGCTCCCTGCGCCCATCTCCGATGTCTTCTGTCCTTCCAGGACAATCCCGCCGACATCCGTAGGATAAGTTAATTTTGCTACCCTAAATTAAGAGGGATGGAGCAAGACGGGGACCCTCCCAGCACAAAAATGTCTCAGTTTTTTAAGGTCTGATGAATCTGTCACCATCATTTTGATATCAGGGAAAGCGTTGTTAGCCTTGTAGAGGTTGGTCCACACCCTGAGGTAGTTTCCAGTGTCTTTTACACAGATGATTACCCCAGGGGCATCAGGAAAATTACTGAGGTCTTCTGTTGATTTCCCATTGACTGATGTCATTTTAAAGAGAAGCCCTAATAAGGCTTTTTTCTGCTTTGATAAGTTCTTTTCCAGTTCCTTTCTGTCTACTTTACAAATGGACTCTGGGCCAGGGAAATATTTCTTTTTCTTTTTCTTTTCCCTGGCAGGGTGGGGTGGGGAGGAAGTGGATGAGTGAGGGGAGTAGACATTGAACTAATGGAGGAGGTTGAGGAGAGGGGGATGGAGCCTGAGTGGGGGAAGTGGGGAGGCTCTTTGCTTTAGGCAAGACTATTTGGCAAAGTAAGGACAGATAGGGACCAGGTTTTGTCCATGTGCCTCTCCGCCTTACTTCGGCCAGCATGTTTTTCTACTGGTTCCTCTGCTTCGTTTCCCTCCTCCCTAGTCCTCGTCAAGGAAGCAGAACGTGGTGGAGGCATTTCCTCCACCTCCATCTCAGTGTCGGGTTGTTGCTGCTTCTCTGGTTGTTGCTTTTTCTGTTCTCTTTCTTTTTGTGTGTCTGTTTCTTTGGTGATCTTGGCAGCGTTTTCTGTTTTTGTTGTTGTGGTTGTTGCAGCTGTTGTTGCTTTTGTTGCAGCTGCTGCCTTATCACCTCCTCATGCCGCTCCTATGGTGGTGGTCCCTGGTGTTTCGGAGAGGGTGCGTTTTTGCTGCTTTGCTCCTACTTACCTCTGTCCATTCAGAGTTGGGGGTCTTTGTCACCATTTCTGTTGCTGCTACTGTTGGTGGTGTTGCTGCTGTGGCTTGCGGTTGTGGTTGTGCTGCTACCTTCTTGCCGGGGCATGCCTTTGACATGTGCCACGAGGCGCCACATGTCCAACAAAATTGTTTCCTCCTTTCCACTACATCCTTTCCACACATCATGGCACATCAGCACATTGGGGATCTCGCCAAAGCTCTATCGGATGAGGGTTATCTGTAAAACAATATACCCAGTGCCAATGCCAGACTTGCTTGTGACTGCGCAGACCTCATTTACCTCACCATACTTGGCAAAAAAGGCCCCCATCCAGTCCTCACTAATGTCCACCGGCACACCATGGACAGTCACCCGAGTCTTACGGGTCCCCATATATTCTGATTATCTCTTTCACTACAAAAATTAACCATGTTTTTTTTTTAAATTCTTCCAGTGATACTGAATGTGAATATGGGTTATGTGTAAACTGGGTGAGAGAGAGCAGCCAGGTAAGATTATCTATGCAAATATGATGCTAAAAAAAAGGAAGGGGAAGTTCCAAGTTGACTGCAGAGCTACCATCAATGTAATCCTGCAGAAATATGTGCGTAATGCCCACCTGCAACCATCTACCATGAAACTCAAAATGGGGAACAGGACAGAACTAGTGTCCATACAACCCACTAATATGGCCCCACATGTCATATTTCAGACTAATTTCTAACAGGTATATTTGACTTGTAGTCAATTTATGTCTGTTTTATGTAAAACATGATAAAACTGTCCAAAAATACACAAACAGGTTATTTTTTTCTCTTTTTAAACAGAAAAGTAATAATAAAAGATTGTAAACAAACAAAAAGAGTTATTAAAGAATTAAGCACTAATACAAAGCAATTACAAGTAAAAAAAATTACCAACAGTATCTCTATAAATTAATTTTTTTTTACCTTTGCCTTTTTTAAAATATTCTACAATATTACTTGAATGTCATCTGATGAAAACTTTCATTTGTTGTAAAATTTAGTCACAGCAATTTTTGCTGCAAAGTGAATTCCTTTTTCAGTGTGTTGTTCACAAGTGTTATGAACCCTCATCTAAATGTATTATAAAAGCTATATCAATGCTTATATTTTAGAAGCATTCTAAATAAAAAGTTCAGTACTTTCAGAAAACGTAAAAATAGGAAAGCAAAAAGATAAGGTAGAATTGAATGTTGACAGATATTAATCAGACTGTACACTTTCTTTCTCTTTTAATCATGTGTTGACAACATCATTTAGCCTAATGGATCCCAGATAGAGAAACTGAAACACTTTAAACTCTCTCTGACCTTGCAGATGAGAAAGGGTCAATGACTTTATTTCACTCACACAGAAAAAAGGTTCATATTTGAAAATAAGGACCACGTTATGAAAAAAAAAATTAAATAAAAAAAGAAGCAAACGAACAGCGAAATGAAAACGTTAGTCCCTGTCCAAGCCTTCAGGCTGGACAGACAGGTCCACTATAGATGCGATAGTCCTGTGATGGTTATGTGAAAAAAGTCCCTGTCCAAGTCTTTAAGACTGGAAGGACGAGTCTGTTGTAACTGAAATAGTCAGCTATGTGACAGAGAGAGAGTCTGGGAAACACACACACACACACACACATATATATTTTTTTAGTGAAATTAGAGTAGATTTGAATAGCAAAATTAAATCAGAGCAATTTGTTTACTGATGGGGAAATCTGATCTAGGGCAGAAGTTGTACCCACTGAATCTGGGTCATCAGAAGACAATGGAAATGGTCGAAATAATTTTTATTGATTAAAAATTGAAATAGAGCTGAGTAAGCTAGAAGGAACTTTGGAATTCACATGATTTTGTTTGAAGCAGCTAGAACCCCATGATAATCGCATGTGAAGTAGTAGAGTCAAGGGTCAGTTATAACCAGCCAGGTTTATTTATATAAATGCGTAGTTATGCTGAAAAAAGCAGACTAGAGAAAATTCTTGAAGAGAGAATTGGCCCAGGCAAGCGTTGGGAGGAGGAACGTCAATATAACTTTAAGCCCCATACTGAAAACTTTATCCCTCCATCACAAGAGACATATATCGTTCTGAGACGATTTAATAACAAGCTAATCACATACACTCTCTCTGTGTCTAGAATCCAGTGTATGAGTTTTTACACTAAATACTTTTCTTTTCTCTACTATTCTTTTCTGCTATATAAAAGACATTAACAATTCAACCACTGAATAGTTGTTTGTCTGGCTTTCTGCAGATATTAATTTTTTTTGCTGCATTCTAAATTTCTTAGTGCAGACTCACCAGCTGTGTCTACATCTTCAGTCAACCATGAATGGACGGACATCACTTCTGCTTTCTGGGTCAAACAAATCACGACATGGGCAGGAAGCAGGATTAAACCAGCGGACTGGTCTAATAATCTACGGATGCTCAGGGGACCTATGGCCACTCCCTTAAGTTTGGTTAGGACTGAGTAGACACCTCAACCCAGAGAGTAAGATGCCAAAGGTTGAGGGGCTGGGGCGAAAGTGTTAGAGCTATAGATTTAGGTATGCGAAAGTGTGTCCATTTTCGAATGGAACGGATAGTTAGCTATGAAGGCGATAATCAGTTATAAAATTGGTCATGCAAAAAAGTTCCTCTTCGAACTGAACAGACGATTAACTACAAGTGCAATGATCAGCTATAGATTTGGATATGCGAAAGAAGTGTTTGAATTCAAGGAAACAAACTTCGGCATACGAAGAATGCTGCTACATCAAAATGAACGAAAGATATGTACTTTCATGAAAGCTAAGAGAAAGACAACAGCTTTAATTCATTCATCACCCAAGGCCCTAGACCAGATGAAAAGGAAAAGAGAGTAAGAAAAGATCGCAAAAAGAGATACTTATACAAAAAGAAAAAGAGAGGAAAGACTTCAAGGGAAATTCAAGACCTGACGAAAGGAAAACAAAAGAGAGAAAAGACCTCAAAAGGAGACGCTTATACAAAAAGAAAAAGAAAGAGAGAAAAAAAGAGAAAGGAAAAAAAGAAATAGATATAAGAAACATTAAAGAAAAAGAACTTTTATTATGACCAGATAAGTTCATTGTTTCTCTTATATTTTTCATTTTGTCTAATGTATTTTTTTTATGTTTGTACTTTCACGCAAGCCTGGCATTAGGATTTTTTATTATAAGTTTCTCTCTGCTTGTTTTACCTTTACATGTTTTGTAAATTCATGCAAGTGTGGCACAAGATCATATGTTGATCTGTAATTTATCTTTCTGAGTGTATAGGTTCCCCTCCCACTATTTTGTCCACAATATTTATTTTTGACATATTGTTTTTTTTTGTTTTGCCCATCTTTCATTTTCCCTCCGTTGTATGTTTTGATAATAAATTTATTCCTTGTCTCTATATCTGGCTTACCATTGTTTGTCGCCTATTGTGTTTGTTCCTTAATCGTTTCCACTCAGCCATGTCTGATCAATCGGAAAGAGACCCTTGTGGAAGGAAATATTTTATAAGAATTGCATAAATGTTAAAAATAATAATACAGGTTGCGATCCTCCTCTATCTCCGCTATCGATCTGGTTAGAGGATGGAGGAGGGCCATAACACAGGTAAAAACATATTTTGGAGAATAAGTTTCCAAAATTCTTTCAACAGACTCTTGTAATGGATTCATTATTTTTTACAATAAATTTATCTATATAGTCAAGTATAGCAAAACAGGCACAAACAAACTCTGACATTTGGCTAGATGGAACTGTAAGACCTCCTCAAGAAAGTAAGTCAAAGTACTGCTTCTCTGTAGCATCATCATTATCATTGCCTACTATAACTGAGGAAGACATTTCACATTGCAAATGTTTAATTAATTTTTTGAATTTTCTCTAACATGCAAAAAGATGGTAATGGAAAATTCTCCAGAAGTAATTTGTAGACTTGTTGAGATGTATAACATAACATATTAAGTTCTATTAGGCATAACATATTAGTTCTGCAGAAAATGAAAGACAACCTTTTGGTTGGTAATGTTATTTTATTTTTTTTGTAATTCTTTTAGAATTGAGTATGGTTGTTTTTCTGCCATATTTTGTATGTAGTTTGGAAGATTTTCTAACATGGTACATCTTGTGAGTTTAGCATTATGCCCATGTATAAACCACTGTAGTAATGATGTAGAGGTTCCATCACACTGGAGCTAGATGTGAAGGTTTTGGTCAATGTGAATATATTCTTTTATAGATGGAAAATGCATTTCAGGGTCAAAAACTATTCTATAAATTAGAATATAATCGTCCTTTTTTTCTTTTTTTTAAAATTCAAAACATTTGGACAACACTTTGCTTCTTCCAATTGAGTAAAATCCTCTATCTTATCAGCTGAAATAAAATCATGTAATTCATCAGTTTGGACCAGTCATTGTTTTGGAGGCTTTCTGAATTCCTTTGTATTCAGAAAAAGAGACAGTTTTTTTATTTTTTTCTGAATGTATTATAGGTATTGGATGTAAATCCCAATCCAGTTCATTTCATTTTCTTTTCAAAATAAATTTCTCCTCAAAATGTTTCATACAGAGAACTGAATTTTTCATAGGAAACCAATCAATACGATTAACAAATTTTATCAATTTTTTTTTTTACGAGGTTAGATTTTCCAAGAGGAAAAGAAAATGTCAAATTTTTTTACTGTTAGTAACATATCCACTAGAACAGCCAAATGCAGCACATTTGTTAACCATTTTTGTTAAATAAAATATCACAACAAACTTTATAATTTAATCTTTAAATGCAATAGACTATGAGGTAGAAAATTTACTTAATAAAATGGGCCTATATGCAATTGAAAATCATAAAAATGAGGTAACTCACAGCTGTTTATAATTCATGGATTAATAAAAAAAATTAAAAAAAGGTGTAAATATGCATTTTAGTGTTGAAAACATGTCTAGGGAATTGAAATAACATCTGATAAATTCTATGTAATTGTACATTGTTAATTAATATTCTAAGAATTCAATTTTTAAAGTTACCTTGTCAAACTGGTCAAAGACTGTACATAAGATTGTAGTCTCTACTTACAAAAAGGGGAATGTTACATTATTGTCTAATATATACACCCTTTGCATCACAGTTTAATGTTGCTCCCTAATTGACCTTAAGGAATCGGATTTTTGCTCCCTTATATGTCTCTTTCTCCCTAAGCTCTTTCTCATTCTCTTTCTTCTGGTACCTAATAAATGCCAGTTATGTTTTGTGTCGACTCTCTCAAACCTAGTTTGTCCTTTTTCCATGACACTGTAATGTAACACTCTGTCAGATAATCATATGTGAACATGCTCACATTCCCGAGATCTTCATTTCCCACATGAAAATCATATAAGATTGGGGTTGTAATTTACTACAAAATCTCAGTTTCCTTGGTATTAATCTTGTGCCCAGCATGATTCTAGGTATCACTCATGGTGTTTAGCCATTGTTGAAACCTTGAGGGCTATGGCTAATGAGAATTGCCTTCCATTGGCATTTCATTTACATACTTCTAAAAACTGTAAATTATTTCACTTTTTGCCATTTGATCTTTTTTAAAGTATTCTATAAATTAATTTCTCCTGATTATGTCATTTTCTCTTCCTTTCAGAAAAGTAGTCAGGATCCTGATGATATTCAAAAAGTTCATCTATCTCCACCAGCCGGATCTCGAGGGTTCAGTGATAGTGACATGTCAGAATTTGACTATGATGATAGTTTTCAAACAGGTGAGAATCTTGTATCATGTTATAGTTATTTTGTTATTGTCTTCTACAATTACATATGGATAATATTAATTCAGTGCTGTAAGAAAAAAGTTTTTCATTTTTCTTAACATATTCAAAGTAAAATTAGTAATTTGTCTTAATAATATCACTTCCTTTTTGTCAACTGAATTTTCTTTTTATCCAGTTTTAATTAAGAATATGGACAATATCAGTGAAATTTGTTTCCCTATAGAATAAGTAAAATTTGTTGTATCAAAGATTTCCTTCAATTCTTGTACAATATGGCAGTATAAATGATAAATGTGAAAATGCTTACTGTAGAGTAGGACAGGCGACCATATCATACAGAGGGACATCCATAAGAACAACACCAGTAACCCATTCATGAAATGGACTAACCTGGCCACATGCAAGACATGGTATGCATGTGAACAAGGCTTGCAGGTAGTCTGAGAAAGTGGACAGATTGTAACCATCACTCAAGCACTTTAAATGGCGTCACCAATAGGTATATTGGTGGACAGCACTGACCACCTCTATGCCATTACCACATGGTCAGATCCCTATTAACACACTGTAATGTCCTGTTCAAGACCTTGACATGTCTCCGGTGATGATGATGTAGGGATGTATGATAAAAAAACCATCTCCCAGCCCTCCAAGACAACTGAATTCATAAACAGTGGGATGAGCTCAGCCGGTATAGGGAGACAGCAAAGGCCAAAAGACATATGAAGAATGAAAAGTTTCTGGCACTTACAGTCACCCACTTTGGGAACTAGAGATTGGAGAATGCAGAACCAAGCTGGTTTATACCCACACCAATGGGGGAAAACTGGGAGAGTTGTGGAGGCACTAGGCAATAGGCAATACCACATACACATTGACAGGCGCAACTAGGTGACCTGGTACTGCTGCCACTTCCTCTGGAAGACTAACCCAGTTGTGGACATCCCGTACCATCCCACACCAGAGGCTGTCCCCCAGATACCGGATAAATCAGATGACCCAATGGGGCCTGGACCCCAACATCAACAACCCAACGAATGGACCACACCTATTGAAACCCCAGGTACCACACCAGAAGAAATGGAAGTAGATCACACAGATGGCTTGGAGAGGATGGAAATCCTCACATATGATGGAGATTGATGAAGGCCAACACCAAATGAATCAACCACCACCAAACAGGACCCACATCGCAGTATGAAAACATCACAACCACCTTGAACTCTACCCCCACAGACACATGGTACATTGCACGAGTACTCAAGGATGTCCCTACAATGGACCACAACCCAAACGCTTTGTGGTCCCATGATGTGGTGGATGTAGAGTAGGGCAGGCAGCTGTATCGTACAGAGGGACGTCTGTAAGAACAGCACCAGTAACCCATTCATGAAATGGACTAACCCAGCCATGTGCATGATGTGGTATGCATGTATACAAGGCTAGTGGGAAGCCTGAAAAGTGGACAGCTTGCAACTATCACTCAAGCACTCTACACTTATTAATCAGAACAAAATTACTATTCAGTTTTTCATTTGAAATACATTTAAAGTTACAAAAATCTGTAAATAATGTACATATTGAATTATTAGTATTTTTGTGCCTTGACCCAACATTAGTCACATGTTACACCTGACAAATAACAACTTGTATTTGTAATCAGTTTTGTCAGGAATAAACAAAGAATGCGACAGGATAAAAAAATAAACAAACATGTGAGATGTATATAAAAATAAATATTTAAACAGTGAAGTACAGAGAACCACTTGTTTAACACAAAAAGAAAACAACAGCAAGATTAATGTTTCACTTACCAGAGGAATCAATTGGATAGCCATTAAAGTTTATGTTTAGAGAAAGCAGAAAGTCCTCCATCAGGTTTACTCTGCACAACACAGATAACCAATGACATGAAAGAAAAAAAGCTGATACTCATGGGAGAAATTATATCTGTCTCCATCCATACCACCACCTTTAAGAGAAATAATGTCGGTTGAGTCATTCAAATTTTCTCAGCACACCCACATCTCACTTGAGGTTATTCAGTGCTTGATGTTTTTGTTTTCACACTAGATTTTTTTTTTTTTGTTACTTGTAACTGACTGCTAATTCTATTTCATTTGTTGGTACATGTGTTACCCCAATAGCATTTGCACCCCTCCTTTTCCCTTTACTCAGAAATTCACTGATATTTTCTGATAATACTTTTCAGAACAAAATCTATTCAACAAAGCTTTACATATTCAGTTGTATCCCAACAGGACTGGACTCCAACAAACTGGGACCCAAATTTTCAGTCCTCTACTTTGCCTACATCCTGCTCTCAACTAGTCACCCAATGTACCCTATACTTTCTAACTGACTATCTTCCCATTGTCTGTTCCTAATTGCTTGAGATTTTCATTGCTTTAAAAATAGAGATTTTCTAGTTGTTACCACTTTCAACCAGGTAATACTTCTGGTTTATTCAAAGGTTTTTCTTTTACTTGTTTTCACTTTTCCCCATAAAGCTCCAAAGTCACATCTTCTGAACCCCAAACTGACTTCTACACCCAGCCAGTATAACAATAAAATTCATTAATGCATTTAATTTTTTATATTACTTGACATTCAGAAAAATTATTGGAATCAGATTTGATTTTTATAATTATATTTAACTGAACAAAGTATCTATAAATATTTAGAAAAGTAAATTATAATTACTGTACAAATAAAACTTTGATGAAAATAGAAAAAAGCCTTTATACACATTTACTTTTATATATATTTATATAGAGAGAGAACTATTAGATTATAAGTAATTGGTTAAATACTTTTAATTTACCTTATTCATGTAGTCTTGTCACTTTTCCCAGTAATTTCAGTTGGAAACTCTTTAATCAATGAATTTAATTATAAATTGTTTGTATTTTTCTATTTGTTCTTTTATCATGTTTTAATGCTGAACAAAATTTATTTTATACTCGAGTTCTTTGAAAAGTTTGAAAATTTAGACAGAAAATAAATAATAGCACAAATAGGTACAGAAATAGGTGCAGCCAATAAAAATATTAAAGCATTTTGGAGGAATTAAACTAGCTAAGGATTAAAACCTTTGACAGTTCACACTTAATGTGAAAAATCAAACATTGTGAAATAAACATTTCTAAAATGTAAAATAATACTCTAAATCACCAACAACATAATTACATATGAAAGTGTGACAGAGGCCACCACATCCATACAATATATGGTCATCTATGAGCTGAAAACTGAAAATAGCTAAAACAGAATTCCAAATGATGCTCTAACTAAAAACATCTAATGAGCAGGGTTTTCAGATTGTAATACTTTTAAAAACCCAACTATTTTAAATTTTGAATTTTGCTCCATGTAACATTTTGGACTACTCTTAAGTTATTTTGGTTACAAATAAAAAGAAAGTCAATTCCAAATTTAGTAGCATTGGGCTTTCAAATAAAACCTTTATATATTATCTCCAAGAAAATAGACAAAGCTAATAATGAAGTGTATCTGTTGGGTACATTCAATCCTTATATGATTTATTTCAACTTTACAAAACACAAAATTATTTTCAAAGATAGACCTTACAGTGTGCTGAAAAGGACATTGTCAGAACAGCTATAATCACACCTTTTGCACTTTATGAATTTCAATCTCAAAAATGCAGCACACCTTCCAATGTTTCTATTGATAAAGCATTTCACAGATTGGATTTTGTGTATACAAATAAAGATGATGTGCTTATAGCTAGTGAGGATGAAGTGGAGTGTAAAGATTATTTTCATGAAGTCTTTCAGCATTTACAATATTACAGACTGAAAAATAATACCAAACAAAATGCATTTTCAGTGCATGACATTGTTCTTCCAATGGTTAGCAAAGTCATTATGCCTCTACATGAAAGGGGTTAACTTAGCCCAATAACTAGCTTTTCTACTGATGAACCCATTTCCTCTCATCACTTCTTAATGACAATGGCTTTCAGATTAGATTGGAAAGAAAATGATTAAAGAGCTAATGTTAAAACTGTATATAATACTTATTTAGATAAACAACTTCACACTTTAAAGTCTCAAACCATACTAAGATAAAAATGGCCCATATTGTTATAATTCAAGTCTTTTCTAACTCCAAATGGCCAGGTTAGTTTTGATGAAAAGTAAATTGGTGCCAAGTCACAATCTGCATCATGATCTCAACACTTAAACCAATATTCAATTAACTATAATCAAATAAATGTTATTTTTATTTCCATAACAAGCCAAAAAACAAAACATGTGAGTCTGTGGTGAAACTCTCTGATTCTAATGTTTCATATTATTATTTCTTATACTATTAAAACAAACTATACTAGAATTATATGTTTTGTATATGTGATTTTTGTATTAATTGTAAAATATGAGTTTTTATTTATTCTTAGTAAAAATTGTTTTATTTAGTATTCACGTTGTATAAATAGCATCAAAATTAAATGAAAGAATTTCTTAATTTATATTAAGTATATTAAAGTATGGTAAGTTGATAATTTTGTATTTAGTATGTTAATTACCATGGATTCTTTTAAGAATCAATATATTTCTTAGCAGATTCTTTTCATTTTTATTACACTTTCTGGATTCTTCTACTTAGTCTCTTAACTTTACCTGCAAAAAGAAGCATAATATTTTACCCAGTAACCGTCTACCTTGAGTGGTCCTTGGGCTTTGTATTGGGTGAATTAACAGTAAACAAAAAAGTGAAGAACAACTTTAAGAATAAACTCAGACAAGAAAGGAAACAAATGTCAATTTTTTTTCTGAGATAAAGTTGTTTTATGTTTATTCTCTAAAATTTTGTTTTACGAAAGAATTCTGTATCATAAAAGATCATTTTGTTTGTTACAATTTCCTGTTTATTTGTCATATCTTAAGGTGTACAAAGCTAAAATTAGAATAAACCAAGTTGTTACCTACAATTGTGAGAAAATCATACAGTTTAATTATTTTCACAAATTCAAAGCTAATTATCTGCTGATTGATAATATTAGATAACTTGCAGCAATTTGTTCAGCTTAATTTGTTATTTATTCTGAAACTCTTCTGAATGTTTTTTCGGCTTATTTATACAGGATTTTTATTAATGGAAATGTTATTTGATAATTTATCGTCAGACTAGAAATTTACAATTTAATGATCTATTTATAATAGTTGCTTAAATTTTTAAAAAGTTAAAGGAGTAAAAAGGTTAATCAAATAATTTCTATTTTGTAACTATCATGATATTAATTTATCTTATTTTAATAAAGCTCAATTACTTAAAATATTTAAAAACTACTTACATTTATTTTTGACAAGTAGTGTATTCCATAAATTTATTTTTTCAAGATCAAATCTTATTTATAAAATATGAATAAATTTTAATGGAATAGTTTGATTCAATAATTTCTTATCTTTTAAAAGGCAATAAATAATACTTTATACAAAAAGTGCTTGTAATTGACCAACATTTTCGTTTTCATAATGCTAAAAATGAAAAAAATCTGCACATATCTTTTACATTTTCATGTACAAATAATTTGTAAATTCAGAAATATAATGATTTTAAATGTTGAGCATTTTTCATAAATTATGTAACATCAAACTTCATTAGTTTTTCAGTCATAGCAGAATTTATGAGAAATAAATTATTTCTACTTGTTATTTACAAGGCCGTATTTTTCTTCTTTTTTTTTTAAACACTCATGTCTGTTTTATGCATTTTGAAGAATTTCTTTTTTTCACTTTTATTCATCCACTGTATTCAATTGTGCCTGCATCCAACATTTAACACTGACTGCATGTTGTACTCTACAAAAAATGTCTAGAAATTTATTTTTTTTAAAGTGTTGTGATATGCTAGGTATATAATTTCATTCTACAGCAATATGGAAAATTAAATTAACTTCAATAAAAATTGTAAGAACCAATAATATCATTTAAAAGTTTACTTATCTCTCTCTCTCTCTCTCTCTCTCTCTATATATATATATATATATAGAGAGAGAGAGAGAGAGAGAGATAATATTAGTGGTCAATATATATATATATATATATTTCCAGGTAGAGCTCAATGTCCAGGACAGAGCAAGAATATAATATAAAAGGCTCAGACACTAATATTCCATGGTTATAATTTGAGCCTTATATATATATATAAATAGAGAGAGAGAGAGAGAGACATCAGTCAATTCAGTTACATTCAAAATGACTTTTGTGAAAAAAGACATCAATACTCAAGATGTTATTTTGTTGAATGCTCAATGATAGCTACAAGAATAATTTCAGCTACAGCAAAACAGGCTACATTAAAACATCTCAATAGATTTTTCTTTTTATAATAGCAAAAACATATTCTTTCAACATTAGATTACTATTTCTACATTTTTATCTGTTGTATTGTCAGATTACATGCAACATGTCCATTAATCAGAAAGATCAAAATTTATTAAATATCTAAATTTGTATAGAAGCTTTAAATTTTTTGACAGTTTATCTAATATAAAATTTAACAGAACTTCTCATTAAATTTTAAATTCTCTTTAAACTAAGAAGTACTTAGAAATGTTTTCTCAACTCCATATTCGTGTATTTATTGAATTAAAATTATATACCTCCTTAATTTTCTACATTGTTTTTTATAAAGAAATTCTGAATCATTCTTTTTTTTTTCTTTCTTTTTTTTTTTTTTGTAGGGCAGGTGGTTGTAAAATGAATGTACAAATATAATGATAAAGATATATTGATTTACATTATAGTCAGATTTTTACTATGTGAATACCAACAAAATCCAAAGTATCAATAAAATATATGGTTTGTATATTCAAACTTTCATTTAACTATCTTATAAATATCTCAAACTATATCACGCAATAATAGCTTTTTGGTTTAAAAAAAAACTGCTTTTAAGTCCTTATTTAACCAATATGCAAATAATACCCCAAAATGAATATAAACTTAAGTGTCAAAAATTTAGAAATAAATTATTGGATTTGGCTGCAGAGAATTGGCTGCAACCTTTTCCATTCATGCTCAACTGGGTTTAAGTCTAATGAGCATGATGGCCACTTGATTACAATGAACCAGATCCATGTCACCTGCATTCGATGAAGGATTGCATTATCATTCTGGAACAAACTAAAACAACAAGAAATCATAAAAAGCACATAGGATTACAAATGGTCTGCAAAAAGATGTGTGTATGTCATACATGTCAAGATAGAATCCAGTTTCACTAAGGGTGGTCATTGTTAACACACTCAATAACATTACTTACAGTGCTAGTAGCAGCTTACACAACAACTTGCTAACAGGTTGGATGCATAGCTCATACAGCCTACTCCACCATATGATCTTGACTACCTTGCTGAAAGTGCTGGAAACATGACCAATGTCTTTCATGGTCCAATGGCAATGTTCTTTTGACTTTTTAATTTTTGAATGGAATGGAATGTATGATGTACAGTGTTTTGACTGATTGGTTAAATGGCATTAGTGTTGAATTAGAATGTGATTTAATGCAATGTTCCCCTTCATTGGTTAGTGACCATCCTTGTCAGTTGTCAGCTGTTGTGAATGCCTTTAGTTTTCATGTGCCATTGATGACTGTCAAACTTCACATATTCCTAGTATACTCCAGCTTTTGTTGTCTTAGAAAAACCTAAACCAGTTGCAACTTCTAAGATAATGCCCCATCTTTTTGACTTCAACAAGCATTCTATTGCCAAATAGTCAACATCCTATGGCTGTCACAACTACACTACATTTTTATCTATTACTTCGACTTCACATATAAATCATCTAGCTGAGCTCATTTCTATAAGTGCGTGAGAGAAAAGCCACCCAGTGTACTAATGTCTTTGATTTGCACTTTAGTTTATATTACTCCCCAGATTTCCAAGCTTTTTTTTTAATTATAACTGAAATTAAAATTAATACTAATACATCTCTGAATTACCATTCCAATTTTGCTCAATTCTGCTTAGAATTCCATCTTTCACTGCTGCATAGAGATGTCACTAATTTTTCAATAATCCTCTTAGTTTCTTATCATTTATATTTCATTTATTAACCACTACCATAATAAAAGTAAAATATACAAAAAAAAGTCTTACAACATTGAAAATAATATCTGTAGTCCAGTATTTATATAAATTTTAGGTTCACTTTGTAAATTTGTCCTGATGAAAAGAAATTAGTTACATGTGTATTTTAATTTTAAATATTTCTATTAAACTAAAAATCTTTCTATTTACTGATCTTTTAAAAATCACTGAATTTTTTATATAATTTTCTACAAGTAAACATCCAGTCTTTTATTAACAAACAATTTAGTTTGTATTCAATGTATACAATTTGCATGCTTTTGTACTTCAAGTGTTCACTTTCTGAATATAACATTTTTATAAGACTTGTTTGTGATGATTTTAATTTATTTTCAATTACTATTTATATACTTCTGCTGTTATCTATGTTAAATCTATTCATTTTTTACTAGTTTTACCCCATATTATGATACAAATGAACTATAACAAAATTAATAATGGCATGGAATCAGAAGCAGATTGGCAGAATGACTACAGATTATGTTCTTCATGATCCTTGATGCATCTGTTGCTAATGTCATTGTTATGGTGACATCCTTAAAAATAGCCTCTCAAAATGTGAGATAAGAGTTCAAGTCATGGTGGAAGTGACTTCTTTATTTTCTGATTTCACACTGTTTACTCTAATGGCCAAAGAGTATTGACAGTGTTGTGGTAAAAAGCGTAAATGATGGTGTGAAACTAGTAATAAAATAATAATGGAGAAATACTATTTTATCTGAAAATTTAAAAATATATTAAATTTGTTTGCATGATACACCAATCATTAACATTTATTATTGTACCTTATCCACCCAAATTTATCAAGCATTTTTATTGTTTATATATTTTTGTCTCTTCCAATTTGAACTTGTGTGTGCACATGCATACCTACATGCATTTTAGATATGAATGTGTATATGTGTCATGTTTTATAAAGGTATTTTCCTTGCATATCCTTCTGTCTATACTTATAGCTCACAATTACATGGATATCTTACTGAAGTATAGTCATTGAAAACTTGAATTTGGTGAATGTTCAGTCTCAAGATGAAATATTATTACTCCCAATTATTCTATTTGTTGCTTAATTTTCATTTTGGGTTTTCTAGTTGATTTCATTATTCTTTTGGCAATAGATTCTTTTTCTATTAACCCTTTTCTTTTGATATTTTCCCATTCTGAACTTATAACAATAAGAAGGCTAATATTTTCAGTACAAACAAAGAATGGGATGTTTCTTTGTTCTAAAAGAAGAAGCTAATCTAATTCTAACTGCTATCCAGGTGCTGCCCTATTAGGAAGAATGCGAACTAGTATCAGCTCTGTGAGTGGTGCCATCAATGCTGCCCACCTTGATGATTATTCTGATCATGCCGATGGCAGATGCAAATCCCGCAGAGATCGTGGGGTGGGATCTCCAATCACCAGACGCCGCAGTGGCACAGGTAGATTCAGACAGTGCAAATCAATTTGTCTTTTTTTAAACACTAGAATCAAGTTATTACTTATCTTCTTACATTCTTTTTATTGACTTTAAAAAAATTGTGCCTTTTATAATCAGAAATTTGATTTAATGTGGTCTGTCTCTTGTGGTTGTTGTGCTTGTGTCTTTAAGTAATAGATATATGAAAACTTGATTGTGTTTTATGGTTTCATTTCTATAATAATGAGTTGACTGAAAGTCTGAAGTGGATATTATCTTTATGTTGATATTCAGCTCAGATCCTAAATGAATGTCTACCAATCATTTTCTTTGTCACTAGTAGTGTTTTGTTTTGTTTTTAATGTTCTGTTTATTTATCTTACTGTTAACACAATGCCTCCAATAAAGATTTTTATAGAATATTTAATAAATTTTCCCCATCTCTTTACAGGTGGATTGAGAACTTATAAATTTTTAAGTTTACTGAATAGGCCAATTAAAAAAAAGAAGTCATCCTTTTATAAATTAAGCTTGGGTTAATTTTAAAAATCAAATAAGAATATAAACAAACAAAAATTATGCACAGAAAATACTGTGACTACTACAGAATATTAATCACAACATAAAGAAATGTGGTTTACTAACCATGATTAAATGGCTCGGCTCATTTCTATCTAAAATCATGGTTTCTTTCATTATACTGATATCTGTACATTTCCATTTTGTTATTAAGGCTGAAAAGAAAATGCATAATCAGAAACAATTTACTCATCTCCTGACACTACAAGTGGCAGGTCCTTTCATTATTTGCACTCTTTTCATGCTATTGACTTTTCATTGGCTGATTTGAATTCTCTACACAGTTGTCTCAATTTTACTGAATTAAAACTAACTTGAAAATAAATCGCATCTTATATTTTAAAGAAAAGGATTTGTCTTTTTCTCCATCATTTTTTTATGGATAGGCTTACCATAATTTCTAAATTGGGACAGTTTTCATTTTTTCTTATAGATTGAATTTTCATAAGCCTCAGGGCACTCATTAATCACCAGGACAAACCTCTCAAACCAGGACACATGATGAGCATATTTATAGATTACTTCCTTATAAATCAAGAGTTGCTTATCAAAATTTCCCACAAATATATTAGCCAGCTAACATATATTAATTAAAAAAAATGATAAACAAAATTAATAATAAAATGTCTTATAATTATTCTTTTAAAAATATTTATGAGCATCAACTGAAATGTATTTGGATTATCATATTTCAATCATTTTCTTCTAATTTGATATACAGTATAATCATTAGAATTGGTAACAAAATTACTTTGACTCTGGTGGAAATTTTGAGAGTAATATATTTTGTATAGATTTTGGTTATTTTAAAATGTTGCTTATTCTTCATACTATTTCAAAAACTTTTTTGTTGGGGTTTTGTTTTATTTTCGCTTTCGTTTTCATTGTTTTTTGTTGTTTTTTACTTTTGCCAATATTATGAAACATCAACTATGCCTTTCTTCTTATTGATATTGATCAAATATTTTTCTGAAATTTTATACTGTTAGCTTCATTTCAGATTTTTGTTCTTTAACATTTAACATAAAGAAATAAAACAAAAAATTATCCACAAGTGTATGTTGCATTTGTTAACAGTCTAAGATTTTATATTAATTACTTGTTATTCAGTTTTATTCCATCTCTCAATCCTCACCTTCCATATACATTCAGAAACAATAGAAACAAATCTCACAAAAATTGTAAGCACTTCATCGGAAACAGAATTTTTGTCAATCAGGGTATTTTATAAAATATTTTTACCAGATTGATTACATTTAAAAAAATTTTTAATAATTTTGTCAGATATTTTTTATATATTGTTGCATGTACATTGTGTCAAATTTTATTATACAAGTCAATGTTTTCACAACCAAAATGGTATTAAATAACTGTTGGTAAAATTTTCAAGATATATTTATACCTGTCTATAGTTCTGAGATGAGATATTGTAATTATCTGCACTACTTACATTGTTCAGACATTTGTCCTCATCTTTGTTGCCATATTCATGATGTTTTGGCTGTTTATGCTTCTTCAAGGACACATGGCCCAGTGGATAAAAGCATTGGTTGGATCCAGTGACTTGACCCAAAGAGATGTGAGTTCAATACCTGGCTAGTGCAGTGGTGAACAAAAACCTGGAGAGTTGAGTTAAAGGGAGATAACTGAAACATCCGGAAGAGGCATGGCACATGGAATAAAAACAATCTAACCCAGTGGATAAAATAAAGGATTCAATTCAAAATTCCAATCACTTGAAGAAGGCCAAAGTATACAATGGCTGAAATGTCATGAATATAGCAACAGAGATGAGGACAACAGTCTGAACAATGTGAATAGTGTAAATATATTTATATGAGTAATTAATATCATG
The DNA here is from genome assembly GCA_964036315.1 of Acanthosepion esculentum. Classification (NCBI taxonomy): domain Eukaryota; kingdom Metazoa; phylum Mollusca; class Cephalopoda; order Sepiida; family Sepiidae; genus Acanthosepion; species Acanthosepion esculentum. Next base: position 75,949,816 of record OZ038487.1, on the reverse strand, counting down.
TAAGTTTCAGAGTATAATATCCTTACTAAAAATATTTATCATAAATTGTTTGGGGCATGTTAGATTTTATTATGCAAACTAATTAAATGAAACATTTCATTTTTCATTTCATAAATTAAAAAATATAGGCTATAGAAATGTATGTTACCCCATATACTTGAATAGATTATTAATTTAATATTATTTTACATATTAATATGGGTTCCTTGATATTCTATAACCTTCATCAGTCTTTCATTCATTGATTTTAACTTTTTCTACTCTTTTGATTTTAACATTACTGTCAGTAATTTTTATTGCATCCTCAAAATCTTCCTTCCCTGAATAGTATTTTCTATTTTTATGTACATTTCTTTTAATGATTACTTAAAAGTTTTCTATTGGATTAATACCTGAAGAGGCTGGGACCATTCTATTAATTTGGTATATTTTAGACCTTGTTTGGCAAGGTGGACAGTAGTCAGCTTTGCAGTAAAGGATTATTGTCTTTCATGAAAATACTTTTTTTGTTATTCTCCAAGAGCTTAAAATGATTCTCTGCATTTACCTTGATACCATCATCAACTTAAGGACCTATAATTTTATTGCCTATTATCTTTACTTCCCCAGTTGTCTTTTAAGTTGTATAGTTAACTATTTCCATAAAAGACCCAACCTCAAACCCATCCAAGTGTCTGCCCAATATAAATATCCATTCATCACTAAAAATTACTCTTCAGAAATCAGTTTTCATGTACTTCTTTATCTAAATTGATTCTATCTGTGATACTTACATAAAACTCATGGCTTGTTCATTTTCATATCTTTAACCAATATTCTTATTAATCTGCATCTTTTCTCTCCATTTACATTTGTAATACCAGCTTTAACTATTGTCAATATTTTCTTGCTGGACAAACCACTTTTCTTGCTTATCATTTTAAATTTTCTCAAATTTCTTTTTGTGATTCTTGAAGCCATTTTTTCTTGTTCTTATCTTGTTAATTTTTTTCAGTTTCTTTTTTATTATTTTCTGACTTCCAACTCAATTTCCAATGCTGCGTTCATATTACTCAAAAAACATTGTAATATCTTGCTTCTCTTTTGAGATTACATCTTTCTTATGAACCATGGAAATTTTCATATATCTAAAATAAAAAAAATAAATATCAATAATTATACTATTATATATATATATATATATATATATATATATATATATATGAAATTCACATGGTATAATTATCATATAAATATCCTAATTTTATTTTGAAAACATTGAGTTGTATAATAAAATCTGATATTGTGTATTTATAGACATTGGAATAATTTCTAATAAATCACAAATTGATTTTATCCAATTACCTTCGATTTAGACAGTCAACAAATGGTAGAAAAATCAATTCTCAATGCATATTTGATGTATATATATAACACATAAGGATATTTTTTCAGATTCAAAAATTCTTTGTTTTTGTATATTTTTCTTGGCATTTTTTATTTTACTTTTTCTAATTTAGTTTGTGTCAAACCAAAAGTTAATATTTCTTTGTATTAGTGATACATAGAGCAGCTATAAAATGTATTTTTACAAGTGTTGCATTATAAATTATGTATATATTCATCTAATTTCCCTTAATAATACATTTTATGGTACTGATTTCATTTTATTACTGATTTCTATGATTTATGATGCTTATTTTTAATAGTAATTATCATCATTCATGCTCATTTGGTAAACATTTTTGTTTCAATTAATAATTATCATTGTTAATCTATTATCTTTATTTAATTAACATTTTAAAAGTAAACGGTGTTAAGATAAATTATGGTATAAGCTAACTTATCATATTTGTCCACCTCAATATTTTGAAAGGTGACACATTTTATAGATATTTAATACCTAACATATCTTTCATTTAAGATTACTTTAAATATCATGAGCAAGAATAAAAAAAATTGATGTCATATGAAACAAAATAATGTTGATTTTCTTAATTAGAAATTATTTCACTTTGAAAATTAATGAAGATTGTTTGAAAAGGACACAGGAATTTTTATGTTCTTTCAGATTTATTCTCCTCAAATATATACTTTCAAATAATAAAACTTTATAAATCATTTTCCAACAACCTCATAACTTTATTACTTACAAATTAAAAATATTTCATTGGTAAGTTATTTTTCTACTCTATAAAGAAATTATATAAATGAATTACACTTATTTATATGGTTGTTAATATCAATTTTAACATCATTTAGTTTATTTATATTTTGAATTTGTTAGTTATGTACTTGTAATATCTTTAGTTGCTAATTTTTTGTTCCAGTTATAGCTAGAGATGAGCTTGATGATCACCGAAAACATTCGGGTGGGGAGTCACTCGTAGTCCCAGAGAAGGGATCAAGACAAAGGTCAAGGTCACCTGTTGAAGATATTAACCATGGATCATCAAGGACAACTCGATCTCCTGCCCGACACCAAGTGCCTGAGACGTTGTCAAGGTTATTTATCTTTCCTTCATATTCCTTAAGTTAAATCTGCCTACAAAAATTCAGAAACTTTATTCTTTTTACTATAAGTTAATTATTTTGACTTAAAGCATTTTAAAATATATATTATAAATTTATTATTATTGTACATTTTTTATTTAATAGGTTTTAAAAATCTTAACATTTTCCTACCAATTAAGGGTTGAAGTGTCACTTTGGAAAAATAAATACTTTTTTAATAATTATATTTACAAAAACATTTTTAATTTATTACTCAATATATTTTTTTAATTTTTCATTTTACATTCTGTAAATAATCTATTGTCATGATAATATGTGGATTGAGTTGATTACTATTTATTTTCAGACAAAATCGAGCTATGTCCCCAATTCGAGTGCTGCCTACTACATCACGGTCTGCTGGAGGGACTCCCTCAAGTACACCTTCACCAAAAAAACGACAGCTTCCATCTATTCCAATCGAAGCACAAATTGCTAGTAGAGATCGTGGTAAGTTGAGTGAAAAATGCATACTGGTCATATTTATTTTCATTTTCCATATGCCTTCATGTCAAACTTCTTTGTGGTTTTTCCCTTAATAACAAGAGATTCTTTTATCTTTAATTTTTGGGAACACACACATGGATTAATATATTTAATTTATATGAGATTATAACTCCATACCTACAGTTTTGCACAGACTATTTAAAGCAAATCATAGTGATACCAATTTTAATAATCACTATAGTTATGTTTCACATGGTAGCCAAGAGAACAAATAATAAAACAAAGTACTGTCAATGAAATAGAAAAAAAAAGATAAGAATTGTTAAAATAAAATTCTTTGTATTGCTGATATAGAGGATCAAGGTGGAATGTCTCTTTGTAGGTGCGGAAAGTGACCTGAGGATGGTGGAGTCTGTAGGGCCTACTATTGTCTCTGGTTGGCTGATCAAAGCCACTGGTGGTTTCTATGGCTCAATGCTCACATACTCTGCTGCCTACCCCATGACTGACTTTGAGTGTTGTGAGCAGTGTCCTTTTATGCAGTCAGAGGGAATACATGACTCAGCATTTTTTGTTATGCTTTTGCTTTAGCAGCAATGTTCATGATTGGCACCGACATTTAAATTGTATTTTATATTTCGGTGGGGGAGGGTATTTTGGAGCCAAATGTTATACTCAGAACCCCTGCGCATAGTGCAACTTTTTTATTTCTAGTTTAGCTTTCGTAGCATTCACATCCAGCTGACAAGTTTTGATGTGGAGAAAATCAGAAAGAGATCTAATTTACACTATCCATGTATTAAACTTTTTAAAAAGAATTTGTAATGAGTATCCAAAAGTGAATCCATTTTCTCTTAATCTTAATATTAACACAAAGTAAAAAATATCTACAAAAAGAATTTTAGTGATTACTATTAGTTATTACAGTTATCAAAAAATATTCTTAAAGTTTATTTTTTAATATTATCTGGAATAATTTCAGAATACAAAATTTGTTATGAAAGCTTAGCCTTCATCTATTACTTGAAAAGTGCCAAATTTGTAAAGAAAACTTTGACACAGTTCAAAGAATATATAGATGTGACCATATAAAAAAAAAAGAGGGCAATGTTTAACATGCGTACCCACAAAAAATAGTGTTTCAAAAGGACAGTTTTCACTTGACACTGCTATTACTCTATACTCTCTTGGCAATTTTTACTGTTTTAAAAATTATTTTTAGAATTTTAATAAAACCCCAACATATGAAAGTGGATTTATACATTCTCCTTTTTTCTTGAGACTTTACAACAAAAATATTAAACACTACTTTATTTGATATATAAAAAAAAAACGATGAAAACATTAATAAATTTATAAAAATACCTGTACACAAACAAACAAACAAATTTAAATAAACATATAATGACAAGTAACTGTAATTATAAATTTTGAAAAAATGCATTTTCCAGGTTTTTCTTTCAGCATGTCCTCATACATTTAGATTAGATACATTTTAGCTTATAAAACAAAAAATGTTAATCACATGACTAATCTTATTTGTACTCTGTCATTTCATCAGGTATGAAACTACTTTTTTTTTATTCAACTGTTAGTCTACATGGATGTGTGGGTGGTGTAATGGATAGTATCTTGCACTGAGAAATCAGTGAGCCAAGTTTCAATTTCAGTCTGATTTATTACATTTAATTATGTGCAAATACTCTTGGGAAAAGTAGGAATCCATCTTCCCCCACCAACTATGGATTAAATTGTAGGATTTGTATATGGAAAAATCATGATATCCTCAAGAAATTGTTAATGCAATATTCACTTGAAAATTAAGAATTATTCTTACAATCCAAAATATGTTTCAGTTTTAAATAACCCACAAGGAGTTGATAAGCCATAAAAAAACAATACAATAAACTAGTCTATGTAAAAATTGTATCAGTTAAAATAAACAGAGGAATTAACATTTGTGGATGGATGGGGTAATGAACCAAATAATTCTGTTAAATATTTAAAAAATAGCTGTGAATTTTTACAAAATGATACCTTTTAGATCAATGTTAATGATATAGTTCTAATTTGCAAAAAATTAAAATCTTGTAGTTGATTTTAAAATTTTTTTCTTTTTGTGTGTTTGTAGGACATTAGAGAAACTTAAATGCAAATGAAAGCAGTGTCATAAATTTGACTATTTGTAAGAAGAAAAAACTTTTCAAACACGATAAATCTCGCCCTACATAACTCAACAAGATATATATATATATATATATATATATTGTTACGAATTTGCAACATATAAAGATATGAACCCCAGGTCCCCCCCAAAAATAATGGTGTGTTCTACACAAACAGGTACCAACAAACACCAGATTAACATCTGTAAATAAATTTTATATAATAAAATACAAAATATGGGAAAAGTATGGCATGACAGACATACAATTAATAAAAGAACACTTAACTGATATTGGATGTCAGTTCAAACATTTGTATTTCAGGAATTTGAAGTTCGAAGGTTCATAATGACAGGCAGACAAAGTTGTTGTAGAATGTTCACAAAAATTGGTTGTTTTTTTTTTCTTCTGCAATGTGAAATATAGAATTCCGGGATAATGTTTGTGTTCCATTTTCCCTTGGTTAATTGGATTACATTCAAGATGAAAGTACAATGATTTCTTTGGGTACGATCTTCTTTTATCCATTACCCATTAAATAATCAAATAAACCCAAGATCCCGCATGGTGATGTATGTCACATGAGTGTAAGTGACTGATTCTTACTCACTTTCTTAGGAGGTCATTCTGTTTGTTGTCAAGTGACCCCAAATTCCTTTCTTGACATTTCTTCGTCAAAACAAAACTCAGTCCAGATAGGTAGTAAGCCAAAAAAAAAGGGAAAGAGAGGAAGTAGAAACACAAAGACAGTACATCTCTTATAAAATTTATTGTACTTCTCATTTAAGTTAACATTGAAGGCAATGTCACAATATGTGTGTGTGTGTGTGTGTGTGTATAAGTTAAGAAAGTTGTATGTGTGTGTTGTCCTTTTAAAATGCTATCAATTGAATTCCATTAAATAATCACAAAAAGTTGTACTTTTGTTTTTGTATCGATGAGCATCTCTTGTATTTTTTAATTATTTTTCCTTTTAGTTACTCAAGATCTTGAAGAACGTGCAAGACAGATGAAACTAAAAATGAAAATGAATGCTCAATACAGACATGGGCGTGGTCCAAGTAGTCATGGTGCCCCATCATCTGACAGTGAAATTGCACATCATCATCATCGTGGACGATTGCGTGATGCAGATTTTAGAGATCGACATGATCGATATGATATGCATGGTCACCACAGTCATGGGCGTGATTTAGAACGTGGACACAGATCTAGGCGAAGAAAAGGTAAAGGTTCATATGTCATAAGAACTTAAACTTGTGAAAGAAAATAGTTACATACTTGCCTTGTTACACCTGGAAAATTTCTTGTCAAGAAATCACTTTTTACCACAAACCTGGTCCTATAACATTTGAAATTATTTCACCTGTTTAGGTAAATTAAAAATTCTATAACATAAAGTAAACTTTTCTTAATATCACTTCATTGATATTAAGAAATCACAAACAATAGTATACTTTTCAAAACACTTTTACATTAATAACCAAGTTGCACAAGTAATGTTACTTTCAATTATATCAGCTGATGAACTGATAATAATATTTGGTTTTTAGTAAGACATCAAATTCATGTTTGTTAATTTTATACAAGGCATATTTTGAGAAAAGTATTGCTTCTTTTTTTTTAATTAAGAAATGTAATGTTTTCTTATTCTGATTTTTCCAATATAACTTATTTCTAATATTAGGCATTCTGTTGCACTGTTCAAATTGTTTTTCCTTATCAACATTATTTTTCATTTGAATAATATGCAATTTTTCTATATTGTTTTGTCTAGAATTCAGCCCTGATGTTTCAGATGACAACTTGCCAAGTGATGCATCAGAAACAAGTGACATGTCTGAAGTATCTAAAGTTAGCACAATCAGCATGCGTTCTACACAGTCGGAAAGACCCCACAGAAAATTTAGGTGGCCATTATTTTGTAAAATACATTCTTTTAGTTCTTTTAGTGAGCAAATCTTTCTTTAGTCAACAATCTTATATATAAAGTACAGTGTATATGTGTGTGTTTGTGCATGTGTGTGTCCAAGCAACTCCTCCACTCCCACTGGTACAATTTCAATGATTCATAGCTCATTCAAAAGCCCTAGAAAGGTTAGGCACAAGGAATGATTTTCGTTGAGCTTAAATTCAGGGTTGCCAGATTATGTGAGGTTAAAAATATACATTAATATATTATACTAGCCATTATCGTTGCTTTCATGGTTCAAGGGGAGTAACTCTTATTTTCCTTTTTAAACTAACTAAAATTTGAAGCTAGTTTAAAAGCTGCCCTATCAAGCAGTATTTAAGCTAGCTCCTGTGGAGGACTATTGGTTTGGTCATCATCACAATAGCTATGGAGGAGTAGATGCAATAAGCATCAATAAACTACAGAAGAACTCAAAATTGATCACTGCATTTAAGTATTAAATTAATGTTTAAGCTTACCTTTTAAAAGTTCAACAATAATTCTTCTGCTGCCACTTAATTTAAAGACTATTTGATGTACATAGATCCTTATTTTCCATACAAACAATTATTTTTATTTCATGGGTGACAGAACAGAGGACAATTTATAAGATAAAATTAATATAGTGTAAAGATGGGAAAATAGAATTAGTTATACATTCAACATTTGAAGAGTTAGAGAAACGTAATAGCTAATTAAGTAAAACCTATATTATGGAATCTATATGGATAAATGTGAAATTGGAGCTCAATTCTCCCACAAATTCTGAGATTAAAAAGCCTCAGTTCTACTTTATAGTAATTTGGCATTTTATAAGTAATAATTTATATTAAATATAAATATAAGTGTTTTTCGTTTGTGTTTTTTAATATAAACATTTTTTCTAGTGTAATTTACTTTGTATCTTAATGACATGGACAAATCTGTTTTCTTTTTCTTTTTTTTTCTTCTTTTTTTTTTGCAAATATCAGTGAATTTACATCAAAGATGGAGAGTCGCACTACAATGCCAAAGAGACAGATTATTCGAAGTCCAAGCTCCGAGAGTTCAAGCTTTGAACGGAATGACGGAAGCATTTCGGATTCTGCTGTTTCTTCCAGTGTTATAGAAGGTAGGAAACGACGGCCAAGCCTCGGTCACAAGGTGGCAGCATTTGTTGGGCTTTCACGACGAAGTAGTAGTGCTATGCATCTAGCAGGTAGGTTACGATGACACTTACAAAATTCATCCCATTCTCCGTCATCCCCTCCGTTATCCCCTGCTCTTGCTGCTTGCTTGATGACCACTTTGCATGAAACCGGCTGTTTCTCTTTTTTATATGCAAATGCTGATGCATGAAATTTGCATGACAACTTTTTTAAAAAATCTTGCTTTTAATGTTAGTTTTATTTTGCATCAATGTTATACATGTTCTGTTTTGTATTGTTTTCAAATGACAAGAATTAGTTTTTTATGAAACACAAGATAATAGGAACTAAGTTAAAAATACATTGCTCAAAAGGAATTTTTAGAACTGATTCTAAATAACTATTGAAGTCTATTGATTAATTTAAGATGAAGTGTAAATACTTTAAACAAAGAAAAGAAGTGGATAAAAAGTTGTTTTTGTTCAGTCATGCTTCATTTAATAAAATATGCAATGCTTAGAATGAAAAATAAAGGACTAGACAAGAAAACAGAGAAGCATTGGTAAAAATCATTTCTATTTCTGATTTCTTTTACTACATAACAACTATTAGTCTTTAATCTTCATGTGCTTAACATTTTGGTTGGATTTTGAGCTCTACCAAACCAATGACCTACCACTGAAGTAGCTGGAAACAGAGACCTTTTTTTTCTATTTTAGATATTTTCATTGTTATAAAATTTTAATACCAAATGCATTTCTACGTCTCTTTTTCCCCTAAACTAACATTTTAAAAGCTATTTTTAATTAGTTGCTCTTAATTTGTTATTAGTTTGACTGCTAATGTTTTTGCTGTGACTGCATTTCTTTATTATTTTTCAATGCATGTTTATACTGCATTAATTCTGCCCTTAAACTGATTTTGTTAATTTTCACAATTTTAGCCTCACTATACTTGACCCACAAAGCACACTTATAAAACCTGGCTGGTTCTGCATTTAAAACTTGAAAATCTGCTTCTAATTGAATTTAAAAGTTCTAATTTATTTCAATTATTGCAAAATTAATTCTAATATCCCTTATTCTTTTAAACAATACTACATATAAATGTTTATATCTTAAGAAAATAATTTTCATTGTTCATTGAGATCTTCTTTTTTGTTGCTGAATTTATCTGAAAAATCATATCAGTATAATGAAAGAATGAACTTAAATAATCTATAGCTTATTTGTATATATTCTGTTAAAACAAAAACTTTCTATGTAATAATGTGAATACAATATTAAAAATAATAATGATTAGTTTAAATTAATATAGAAACTTTTATTATAGTGACAAATGAAGAAAAACATTTGATTTGTTTGGAAACAGTGGAATGTAGCAGAACAACTGAAAACAATTGACTTACCAGTCAGTATCGAAAGAGACAACAATCTGGCTGTGCATGGTTTAGTAACCACAATAAAAAAAAATATAACCTCCTGAGGTGTATATTTGAATATTGATAACATTCATCAGTATAAGAGAGAATGCTGTCTTGGGAGATAATGAGATATTTCATCACTGGAGACCAGTCTAACAATTGTTCATTGTCCACCAGATGATAGAACTGCAATAATCAGCAAAATAGCTGTGAAGACTGATGACATCCTCTCTGAATATCTATTGGCCAGTGTTCCTATGTGTTGTGTTTTCAATATTCACCATAAAGTGTGGTTAGTCCACTCAAGCAAAACCGATGAAGAAGTCTTCTCCATCACTTACAAGCTGACACAGATCATGGATAAGCCCACTTATATTTGCAACACAACAGAAAATCACACTCTTAGACCTCTTCTTTATACCCTATCCTGAAGAATGTTCCGTTGAGGTGTTATCTCCACTGGGCACTTCAGACCACTCACTGGTCAGTGTTAAAGTTGATGCCAAATCAAAGAGATCTCCCTGATGTGCCATTTCATTGGACAATCTATTGGCACACCAAAGCAGACTGGGGATAGCTTCAGATCTCACATGGTGAAAGCTCCTCTCTCAGCATTCTTCAAAAATAGAGCATCCTGAATTACTCCACTCATTTCTGAATCGATCCTTTCTAGCATGAAAAGTTTTATCGCTAGAAAAGATATAAACAAAAATCAAATAGTCAGCCCGGGTTCACACCAGAATGTGCTGCAGCCATAAATCATCATAACCACTACTACAATATCTACTTTTTTTTTTAATCATTTCCCCTCAAGAAAGGCAGGGGTGCCATTAGTACACAGGGGGTTACAGAGAGTGAAAGTGAGGGAAAAGACTGGGTATAGTGGGGAATGAGGAAAAGATAAAAGATGAACAGAGTATTGATTCAATGTAGTTAGTCCACTTCAAGTTAGTTGCAAATGTGAAACCAAGAAAGTGCAGTGAGATGCTCTCCTGGAGTTGAGTATTAGCTATGCTGATGACGGGCAGGGAAGTTTCTCTATGGTGGTTAAAAGAGAGCAGTTTAGTTTTGGAGGTATTCAAATTTACAAGCAATTTCCTGCCACAGTTGACCACTGATTGGAGGTCCTTTTCAAGAGTTGTCAGCTCTGATGGATTTGCTATTGAGACAGGAGTAAATGGTAGTGTCATCTGCATAAATGCCTATTTGGGAACTGATGATATCAGGAAGATCATTGATGAAGATCAGAAACAGTGTAGGGGCACCCACGTTCATGTGAAAGGATCTGGAATCTAGCCCATTCAGAACAATCTTCATTTCATAATTTGATAGGAATGATTGGATTAAATCAAACAATTTTCCTGTAATACTGTAGCCCTGGAGCTTATCTAGTAGACCAGCATGCCAAATCCTCTCAAACGACCTCGAGATATCTAGAGCCATAGCTCGAGCTTCACTGTTAATACCAAGAATACATATTTAGTGATGGCCATAAGCACATCAGCAGTAGACCAGGCAAAACAGAATCTATATTGGTTGTCAGAGAGTAGGTCATGAGAGGTAAGATGTTTAACCACTTCATCAAAAAGTGATAGGAGACTAATAGGGCAATAGTTAGAGGGACTAGAAGGTTTTACTGAGTTTTTAAAAACGGGAACTACAGAGGACTTTCAACAAGCTGGAAATCAGGAAGTGGTGAGGCAATAGTTGTAGAGTTTGGAGAGAACCGGGGCCAGCTTGGAAGCACATTTCTTTAGGACAACAGCTAGTATCCCATCACCTCCACTTACTTTATGGGAGTCTAATTTAGAAATGTTGTCCAAGACCAACGACGGAATTATGTGCTTATCCCTCAGTATAGACTCAGTTCTAGGTGGGAAATCAGGTGTGGGTACTCTAGATGAGTCAAGAGAATTTCTGAGCAAAGCATTCCACCTTATCTGCTGTATATGTCAGGACTTTGAATTGATTGAATAGAAGAGGGATTGCAGACTTTCTGTTGTTCAGCACACTCTTGCAGAGCTGCCAATAATCTCTCGAACTGAATTTGTGAGATGCTATATGATGTTTTATTCTATCAGCAAACAGCAACTTTGCTTCATTGAGCATACACTTGCACTCATTACAAGCAGAGATAAAGAGATATCTGTTGTAATCAGATGTGTTGCTTTGCTCTGAACAGTCAGAAGAAATGATTTCTGTGGGCTATAGCAACCAAGCATGCAGTTGAGTACCAAAGAGATGAATGCGGTTTAACCTGGTATTTCCTAACTGGAATGAAAGCATCTGTGCTAGCTTTCACCCAGGAGGAGACCTCAGATGTGCATTTTTGAACAGGATGATTAAAAACTTCTTTCCAAGGGACATCACAAAGGAAATCACAGAACGAGTCCCAATCTGCTTGTTGATAACAGAAAGATATTTTGTTGGCAGGAGGTTCTTGGCTGGTGGGGGAGTAGGAGATGTTTACAGACACTAATACATGATCTGAGTTGCCAAATGGCAGAGCTGCATAGTAAAAGAGTCAGGGATAAAGATAAATAAAGAGATTGAGAAATGTGTCTGTCAGGGCTACTGGGGAAATCTGTGGTAAAGTCAACTACATATGAGAGATTGAGTGATTGAGAAGTTAAGGGTTTGGATGCCAGCTATATTATTGGATATACTATCTAGCATGCAACAGTCTTGAGAGGAAGTGGAATGGTAGAGAAAGATAGCCGAGTTAAATAGAGAGAGACAGAGATACATGTATGAAAGGTCTGGAGATTCAAGAGAGAGTTCCCTAGCCAGCAGGAGATGTTCATAGGCATAAACTCTCAGGCCATGTATGTGGACTTCAGAGTCCTTTCTAAGGAGAAGAAGCTAACCAGGAATCGAGAAATCAGAGGCGAGGATTGAAGAGTTAAGATTAGTTTCACAGAGAGCTAGGATGTCCAGAGACTTTTAGAAGAGGAAATGATTCCACACTGCAGAAGTTGGTACAAATACCACAAATGTTAGAGAAAGAAAGGTTAAGAGGGTTTAGGTGTTTTTTGTTGAACAGGTTTAGGTTTATATCTTTGGTTGTTTATATTCATGATGTGTTATATTGGTAAAGGAAAGACCTAGGGTAGTAGTAGTAGCAGTCAGTTATGTAACATGTGCAGGAAAGGAACTGGCACAGGCTGCAATATAGTGTGGCCTCAAGGTTGCCCACCAGGGGTGTTTGCAGAGACTGACACTGCAAGAACCCCCAATATTATGCAACTGTTGATCAGAGCAGCCTCTGAAAACATTATGCAAGAGTTCAGGCTCCTAACTACCAGTTGGGAACAGCAACCAGAAAACTACCAATCCAATGCCCTCTGTATGAAGAGACATTGCCACCATCCACGCTTATCACAAATAATTCATGACAGCACCACTATTAAGGCCTGAAAAAAAGAAAGGAACCAGGAACCCCTTCCTAAACAGGAAACAAGAGATGTGCCTCTAGTCTTGTTCAAGTGAAGAGAGAAGTGTATGGACTTGGGCGATAGGAGAACATATCTCCTCCTATTAAAAAAGAAAAAACAGATAACAGAAAACAATCTCAGCTTTGACTTTCAGGTAAATTATTTCAAAGAATGAGCTTCCTTTCAGATAACTTAATTGGAATATCAAACTATGGTCCACAGATGCCCCAGCACAAACATGTATACATACTTGTGTGTGTATGGGCGGGGCGATATAAAATTGCAAACGGTGCTGTAGGCTTTTTCTGCTTTCAGAATTGCTTACAATCATTGCAAGAAAGTTCTTGAAAATGAAAAGTGAAGTTATGCATAAGCAGTCCATGTCAAAGTCAAAGGCAAAAGACCATGAGTTCTGGAACATCTCAAAATTTTCAATAGATGCAAAGTCTGAGTGCCTACTATCATAAGTGGCTTTTCTGAGATTATTTCATCCTCATCAGATAAGGCTAAGCTTTTTGAAATGATCTTTGTCTCTAACTCTACATTAGATAACAAGAACCAACCCTTTCCCGACTTCTCTCCTATCATAAAGCACAAACATTGTAATATTTCTATTACAGCCTGGAAAGTTTCCAGACTTTTCAAAATGCCTTGACCCTAAGAAGGCTACCAATCCAGATAAAATCTCAATGGTTGTTCTTAAAAACATTAGCCCAGAGTTATCTCCAATCTTGGCAAAATTGTTTAACTGCTGCCTAAAGGAAAAATCCTTCCCAAGTCTATGGAAGGTGTCAAGTGTATGTCCTGTTTTCAAGAATGTGGGTGAGTACTAATTCCAGTCGCAATATCAGCCCTTCAGCCTCCTTATAGTCATCAGCAAACTCTTTTCATCAAGAAGATCACCTCAACAGGGACAACCTCCTCAGCAACAAACTGTATGGATTTCGATCTGCTAGGTCCACTGCTGATAACCTAACTGTCATTATGCACAGAATCAGTGAGGTATGAGACAATAAATACATGACATGGAAAATCACCTTAGATATCTCAAGTCCTTCGACAAGATGGGACATAGGAGGTTGCTACACAAACTCTCCAGTATTCAAGTTCTTCCTAACAGGTAGATCTATGAAGGTTGTTGTTAATGGCCAATCTTCTGAAACCCATCAGATAAATGCACAGTTATCCCCCAAGGATTGCTTCACAACCTTTCTGTTTTATAGTAACAATCTGCCAAAGAGTAGATGCTGATCTTAGTGAATATTTATGCAGATGATACAATGGTATACTGGTTCACCTCCAAGAAATTAGATAACCAGAACCTGGCAGCCAATCTCTCCCTGATGTAACTCTAACAGCTCAATGTGAGAAAAAACTGGCTTGTAACATTCAATACTTCAAAAAATGAACTAATACCATACCATCATCACTGGACACATCCTGAAATTCCACCTATCAAAATGAACAAGAACTCTCACGGAGGCTCTTTGCCTTGAATGCCTATTGGGACAAGTTCACCTCAGACCTCACGTGGAACTCATATATATGAACAATTGCTAAAGATGTTGGATAAATGTTCAGCTTCTTGTACCACTCTTGTAAGTTTCCGATTCCTCATGTTAGGCTCTACTTTTACAAGAGCCAGATCAAACAGAAAATAGAGTAATGCTGCCAATCTTCACAGCTAACATTTGCCATGCCATGTACACTGGAATGAACCATCTCCATTCCATTCATATTCCATTAGTAAGAAGCAAATCCCACCCAGATGTCTTCTTAACATGGACTTCTACTTTTTAGAACAGATTCCCAAGAGGATGCTTTCTCATCCACTACAAACTTAACTTCTCCAAGTTTAGGGTTAATTATTATCTTTCCCACATATCCTCATATACTGCACTTCTTACCTCTTACTCTTACTGCTCGTACAACCTCCTCCGTTAACCGCCTACCTTGAGTAGCACATGGGTCTTGTATAAAGTGAGCATTACTGCAAAAAAAGATGAAAGTGTAACAAGTTATGCAATATGAGACTTGCAGCTGGGAGAATGATTGTCAATTTTTTCTCTGGTTTTTGCAACAAGCTATACCAAAAATAATGTCAATTTGATCTCAAGTAGATTCCTGAATTTGACAGCTTGGCAACCAACCAATCCATAATTGAATACCTTGAAAAGGTAGAACTCATATGATCTGTGCATAGTGAAGAAAGTTCTTCTGTTACATGTGATGGGAGGAACATTTGCTATTTGTCAACATCTAAATGAAGAGGACAAGTTTAATAATGTCAGATAAAAATATCCTATGCATGACTTATTCATCAGCCTATAAAACATGACATGCACATATTACAAACTGAAACACTCATTAACCAACAATCAGTGTAACAAAGTTACTTGCTATGATGCTCTGACTTTGCAGGAGACTGTTTGCATTGATGTAGCAGTCAGATGTGAGTAGCATACAAAGAAGTGCAAATTCCAATGGGATAAAGTGGACTACATTTCTTTAGAGTGTTAGGAAAACAATACTGCAGAAAGGACATCAGCACCAGTCTCCTCTCCAAATAAGATATGAATGAAGTGATACAAATAGTTTATGTGCATGTCTATGAAATCAAAAGCCCCGGCCTTGGTGGACACTGGTTGTTCATGATGTTCATCATGTTCTTTTATGAGTAAATCAATTTTTTGCTTCTGGTGAAGGGGAAAACAGTAGATATACTGATTTTTAATGGAAACACTCTTATTTGCTTTGGAGTTAGTAATATTAAACTTGGGTGTTCATGAAATCAGGTGTTGGTTATTACCTGGTCATTCATTGTACACCCTTTTGAACCCATTTTCTTCCATGTTTATTCCGGGTTCTGAATTCGAATTTGCCAACCATTTCACCAATGATTCTTGTTATTTACTTTGGTATTCAAGTTTCCCATGACAATTATGATTTCTTTTGATTTGCAAAGGAACTTGGCAGTGTCTAGTGTGGCAGAGAACTTTTGAGTTTGTTCTTCTGTACTTTGTGTTATCAGTGCATACACAATGACTATGTTGAAAGGTTTCCTCTTCAGTTTAAACCACAATAATTCTTTCAGATAATTGACAGTATCCCAGAACACATTTCCTCATGTCTTGGTCTAGTATCAATCCTACTCCTCATTCATTTTTCTTTCTGTCTGTGTGTAAGATCCTATGTTTCTCACTGACAAAATCTCCATTGTTTGCCCACCAGGTTTCACATATGCCTAAGATGTTGATATTTAACCTGCCCATTTCTTGTTTTATATTTTCTAATGGCCCACAGTGGTTTAATGTTCTAACATTCCATGTCCTGATATATTTTGTTTGATGCTATTTGCTGGATGATGAGCAGGTGACACTTGTCACTCATGTCTTCTCTTACCAGGCAGTAGGTCAATCCCAAGCAGTGTGGTCCCCTTCAATATGAGAGGGTCACAGGAGAGAGAGATGCAGAGAGAGAGAGACGCATGATAGAGAGAGTAGGTTCACCATTTTACTAAGTTGAAAAGACATAGATTTAAATCTTTTTGATCTATATACCAATCCTACCCAGATCAAGTATATAACTACCAACAAGAGATTCAGGAATGCAGTTTTACACTGCAAAACTTATCCAAGTGCTGATTGTGGAAGCGATCACCCTCCAGTGATATGTAAGCTTAGAATGAAACTACAGAAATTGAAAAAGACTATGGCAGCACCCAAATTGCAGTATGACATACTCTTGAACAACCTGGATCTGAAAGAAAAATATATGGATACAGTGAAAAGCAGATACAAGCAACAAATCGAAAAGGAAACTCAAAGTGGAACACTTTAAGAGAAGCTTTATTAACAGCAGCAAATAAGACCATCCCAAAGGATTGTAGACAAAGAAAAAAAATGAATGAATGACAGACAGAATTCTCAACATGATGAAAAACAGCCAAAAAACAGAATCTAGAACACTGCACAAAAAAATAAAGAACAAATGCAGTCAGGCTAAAGAGGAATGGATATACAAAAAATTTGCAGAAATAGAAAAAATGAATATCAGAAATAAAGCAGACATGCATAAAAAAATAAGAGGATTAACAGGATAAAAGACATCCTTATCAACAGGATGCATAAAATACAGGAATGCTGATATTAGAGAAAGAAAAAATACTCAAGAGATAGAACAAATATATCAAAGAACTCTTCCACAATTAAAGAGAACAACTGGCAATACACAGAAATATTGAAGGAATGGAAATATTAAAATCTGAAGTGGAAGCAGCATTGGCCAAATTGAACAGAAACAAAGCAGCAGGGCCAGATAGAATTGTAATAGATATGCTGGAGGCCTTAGACAATTTTGGCATAGGCAAGATCACAGAAATAATAAATTAAATCTACGATAGTGGTGATATACTGCAAGACTAAGAAGCCAGGTGCAAATGAATGCAAACTCCATCGGACAGTCAGCTTAAGGAGCCATATAATGAAACTGATCATCCAAATTCTGATGAATAGATCACTAAGCAAAATCAGACCAGAAATAGGACAAGAACAGTGCAGGTTTGTCAGTGACACATGAACAAGGAACACAATATTTATGCTCAGAATGTTATCAGAAGGATGTGCACCATTTGTTCTATAGCTTATGCAAAGGTGTTTGATAAAGTATGCCACAAAGTTCTGTTGGAACTTCTCGGCAACCTTGATATATTTGGGAAAGATATTAGAATAATCAAGAACCTATATTGGTAGCAAATATGGAAAGAAAATGAGTTCAGCAGATATACAAAAATAGAAAGGGGTATAAGACAAGTTGTTTAATTGCAAATTACTAGACTATGTCTGTCTCCTGAATGAGGGAGCTGTTTGATCCCACTTAGTTGTGGTGCAGATATTATGTCCTGTGATGGACTATCAAAAGCTAAATAAGTATGTTGATGCATTTATAGCCAATGCAGATATTTGTAGACAAAAGTTGATGGAGTAGCAGCAGCAAAAGTCTAATGTCTCAATAATTGAAGGAAGACCTATTTACAGGTACATGTGCACGAATTATGATGGCCATTCCAAACAAGGGTGATTAGTGGGTGGGGGTACAGCTTCACCGGGTTGAATTTTGGGTTGGGAGTTAATGTGGTACCATTAATAAGGAGAGCAATTGTCAGTACTGTAACATCCCAGAATGTATCATTGACATAAATTGAGGGTATTTTTCTCAATGAAAATATAGTGCCTACAAAATACATAATACATTTGGAGATTTTGAACCAATATGCAAAGACCCAGAGCAATATGTTGCTTGAGTGTTGGATTTGCAAGTCTGATACGGAGCATTATAAATTTTTATAGACGCAAGGAAACAAGTGAGGTTATCACTTAACAAAGTATCTTTTCTTTGTGTGAGGAAATTGTTGCAGGTGGTATATTGGCCTGCAAATAAATATAGAATGATGGAAGAAACAAAGAAATTAAGACTTGGATAGAAAATATATTGCAAAGTTTATTTTTGTTAAAGGAAATACATTAACAAAAATAAGGTTACAGTGCACTTGGCAAAAATATCTTTGCATGCTTATGTAGAGGGTGAGCAAGTTTTATAGTTGTTGAAGAGTTTTGTCCTGAAAAGGACAGTTTATTGCTTATCATTGCTGCTGGCAAAGATGGCAAGAGCTGGAGGCCTACAGAAGATGCCTGGACTGGCAGCTAATTGAGATGATGATGTCTGGCTAGCTAGCTGGAACTACTGCTGATGGCTGGAACTGTGGGCTGGCTGTCAGCTGATGGAACATATACTATACTTTAATCCTAGTCATCTGGTCACAGAATGCTGTTTTTTTTGTTGTTGTTTTGAGGCCTTTTTATATCCTGTATCAGTTTTCCAATGATGCTGGTTACATTTTTTTCTTTTGGTTGTTTTTAAAACATGTGGTAGTGCCAACAGCATACAACAAAATTCAAAGACATTTGCTTGTGTGCTGCTGGTTCTACATAGCAATGGCATTCATGAAATACTGAATAAATGTAGCAACATCCAGCTGGGATGATGAAGTGAATGATGCCTCCCTCATGTGGATGATAATGTTCAACATCACTAGGGTATGTCAGAACAATCTCGTATGAAGTGGTTGGTGTGTAAATGGATGTAAATTCAACAATTCAGTCAACGTCACTTGAAATATCAATTTAGCTAAGTTCAATGTAATATTGAAAGGCCTGGCACTTGAATAGTGAGCAAAGTTACTCACCTAATTACCAATTCAGCATACATGTATCAAAAGATCTCTAATATTCTGACCAGGAAAGCAAGGATGCACATCAAAGCCACAAGCAAGTTACTGATGCATGACATGCTTGAGGAATTAGTCAGAGAGTACTGTTTGTCTCTAGATATGACACTGGTCAAATCTAACTAGTACCATGCTGAAAATCTGACCAAGGTACCTGAGAAATGTCTTAGTATGATAAAGAAAGCCAATATGTGCTACTTCAGTGAATGAGCTAGGTCCCAGCTAAATATTGACTACTCATGAACAAAGCAGATATCATGGTTTAAAGCAAACTTTGTATTTTCTACAAGTCAACCCTTTTGGTGTCAAAAGTAGCTGTCAAGGCAGTGGCTAATACATGCTAGTTTATAGACCCAGCACCAGTTTAATGGCAGAAAGAAAGACTGGATATGAGGCATAGTTAGAGCAGTTTAGGAATGGATATCAGTTATTATGGTGATGAACATTACTTGAAATCCACAGCTTATGGTCTGCTTGTTTTTCAATCTGGTGATTGTTACTTCGGCAAACTTCTGTAAGTGTTATTTGTCAGAAACTCCACACTGTTTTGTGAACAACACCAGTTGAGTTGTTCACTGCCAATGATATTGCATTTTACAATATTGATTGATTTGTCTTCTATGGCTTTTCAACCCATTGCTTTTTTTTGAGATAATGGTTTAGTGATACAAGTTTTACTAATTAACCTATAACTTTTCCAAGGGTATTTGTGCATAAGTGAATGTAACAGACTCAACAGGAATTGGAACTCAGCTGTCCAATTAATAATTCTAAACCATTTTTACCATTCACACATCCAAGCTTACAGCACCTGGTATTCCCAAGCAGTCACCCATCTAGGTATTGACCAGGCCCAATCTTGTTTAATTCTATTGATCATACAGGAACCTGTATTTCAATGTGATGTGGCCATAAGCTCTATTTTACAGTAGAATGTTGAAAAAGTTTGTAGATAAGTGGAGTGCCAGACATGTACTAACATAGTGAAAATATGCTATAGGAGTATCAAAAGGATTTCTACCAGAGGACAATATTCCATAATAGAAACAATGTACTGGTACAGTGCAACACCAAAGGATGGAATTTCAACTTCAGTTGCACCTGCCAACAGGACATAAGTCTGGATAAAGAGTATTGACAATATCTCCACCTGAAGAAGCAAAAAGTATATGAAGTGGGAAATCTTGTTTGAATAATCAAATTTGGAATTGAAAAGTGACTGGGATTAAAAGCCTTTGTCCTATTTTGGGGATGGGTATAACTGTAAGTGAATCCCATATTAACAGAGAGAAAATGATAGAGTTTGAATCAAATGTGTCTGAGGATTCCTTAAAAGGATACAATTTTGAGCTTGACCCAAGTGCAACTGATAGTTCCTCAGAACATGATTCATGTACCTCTGTGATTGTGATATCGGGGTTGGAGAATGTGGTAGAAATGGAGTGCATGAATGTAGCAAAACACATGAAAACAATGGATTTACCAATCAATGCCAAGAGACACTGAGTAGACATATTTTGATAACTGCAGGAAAAACAAAATCCTCCATTTACCTGAGGTGTCTATTTGAATATTGATAGCATCATTCAGTTGTCTTGGTAGAAAGTAAGACATTTTAACTTCAGTAACCAGTCTGATGGTGAAAGTATAAGAAGTCTTGTGCTAGTAGCTGGGAGAATCGCTGTTATTTTCTTTCCCCTTTTTCTAAGACCATTTGCATGAAGATAACTGTTATAATAAATGTCTTAAGTCACAAATTGTCCATAATAGAAATTTAGAATTACTGTTAAGCCATCAGTATACTGTTATCAGGATATTGTCTTGCTGAAATATTTAATTTCTTGATATTTATAATTTTCAAAGCAAAGCATCAATAACTTGAAGAATTAAAAAAAATATTTTTAAATACTGCAGATATTTACCCAGAACTCTTTATAGTTTTCTATTTTGCCTTAATTATTGTCTCCCCTCAAACATTGGAGTGTCCTTTATAATGTTTTTCACAAATTTCCATCTTTTTGGTATACCTGCATTTATTTCTGTCTTTTATCAGTTAACTGTTAATATAGTTTATGAATAGCTGAAATAAAGTTTTTTACAACTGGTCATTTCAGATGCTAAAATCAATTTCATTAAATATGTTACAATTTCATATTTAGCCTAATTAGCAATAATTTATCAATGTGATTCATTTCACTTAACTACCAAATAGTTATATTTCCATGAAATATAAAGGAAGAAATCAATCATTTAGAGACTTCAGTTGATATTCAATTGATAATGTACAGTGTTGTGAAATTTGCTGCACAACAACTACAAAGTTTTGTAAATTGCAGTTGTGCAGCTTAGTGCTTTAATATTTAATACATTTTTAATTTACTTTCTATAAATCTAATAAATGAATTCTTAAAATAATATATTTTGTTTTTTTAGTTTTTCCGTTGTTACATATTTCTGCTTTCATACATCAGTAATACTTATAATTCTTCTATTCTGTTATAAGTGTTTTTAAATCTCCAGAAATTATAAAACTTACGACTGTTTTATTTCCTCACCACAAGTGCAATATCTCAGACATTATTGCCCAATCAGTACAATACTTCATCAAGTACTGCTTATATAATATGAATAATTCAAAATTGGCAGTTGTCTTGAAAAATAAAAATTGCAGTCCCATTCAAACATTTTTATATATATTACATTATTATAAAGATTTTCCCATGAAAATATTGCAAACTTTTTAAAAAAAAAAGTTCCAAATTACCTTGAAGCTTAGAATTAATTACTGGATCGAAGGTCATTGATTTTTCAGATGCAAATGAGATATATAAATGCAGATTGTTCTGTTACTCAATTTCACAATATATTGCTGAATTTAAAGATTTAATTAAAATTATAGCGAGACAAAAATATTTGTTGGACACTTCAAAAAATCATAATGTTAACTAATAGTTTGTACTTTTAATAGAGATATAGTAAAAGGATAGAATTTCATAAGTATTTTAGTCAGGTTATTAAAGTTTATAAATCTACCTTATCACTGTCAAAAAGTTTTTTAATGCATATAATTGTTAATCAATTTTGACATTGATTAATAATGGAATTTGTACTTTCAAGCAATCTATAAATGTCTATGTAAATTACTTGTTATTTATATTCCTTTTTGAAATACTATTAGTCAATTTATATGCTTAATTATGCATATACTTTTTTATTTATAAAATTATAAGCAAATACAGTGTGCAGCAGAAATGCCTCCCACATAATGGTAAGATATTAGTGGCAATGGTGTCTTCATCTAGATAATGTCTTACCATTGTGTGGGAGATCAGTTTATTTTTTCAAAAGTCAAAATGACAAAAATCATGTAAAAGAACAAATTTAATTCATCAGAGTGATTTCTAACAGTCTTAACACTAGATACTAAATATACAATAAAGGACAATTTCCAGAAAGACAAATGTTCACTTTTTAACAGTTTTTTTAAAATTTTGTTTCTACTTTATTTTTATCCAAGAAATTTCATAATTATATTAATTTTAATGTATTATTTGGGTTTGATTCATTTATGATTCATGGAGGATAAATTTTATAGCTCCAAATCATTTAGCAAATTGATATATGTATAATGGATTCAATGAAGCAGAACAAAATATTTCCCTTCCCTAGTCTTATGCCTTCTCCTGTTGTAGGTGTAAGTACCAATAATTGCACGTGGACTGATTTATTGGCCATTTTCAGTCCTAATGATGCTTACATTGCAGCACTGCCTCCCAAACTGTGCTTCAGTCAGCAGAGTAGCCTGCCTACCAAAAAGTCTGACTGCCTGCCACATATAGCATTTGCTGCTGCTGTTGCTATTACTGCTGCCACCTTGAGATATACCTTGGCCCACTCCTATGACCTTTTCCTTCTCCAACCCTCTGCTCTTCCCTTTCTCTCTCATTACATTCTCATTTTACCCACTCTATTCCTTCAAATCATCTTGGTTCCACAAAATAAGCCTATAGCTTACTTGGATAATTTCTTTCATTGGCATTGTCTAAAAGCAGTTGGTTAAATGCTCCAAACTAGAATAGTTTGATTTGCTGTAACACATTTTTCTGTTTGACATACTGTTATTTGAAAAAGACTAATGTATTTTAGGAAGTCATATATATGTAAATGCTATTGATTCTTGATTGATAAGCAATTAAAAAATATGATAAAAGTTTTACTTATTAATATACTTAAATAGAATTTGATTTTAAGAGTCTAGATTTGATAATGTGAACTGAAATTTTGATGTGTTACAGTAAACTGAACGCATTCATGTGGAGGACTTTATTTAATCCTACTGTCACTTTAAATATTAAATGGTTGCATTTGCAACCATGTCAACTACTACTTCGCCTGCAACCATTGCAGCTACCTTAGTCTAATCTCTTGTATGGGATTCAAGTCCTGCTGGTTCATTGTTCTGTTCTTAATCTTCCTACTCTTCTCCATCTATGCTACGTCAGTGTGATGACCATGTTGGTCAAGTTAGTTGAAGGACTTCGAAACCTGTACATCCTGCCAGATGCAGTGCTGAACTGAGTGTTTACAACTCTTGTGAAATGATCCATGACTGGTGGTGGTTTGGTGTTGTAACGTCAGTACTCCGTTGGTTGTTCTTTGCCTACTCATCACTTTCTGTAAGTATGGTGCAGCGTACGTGCAAGCGAGCAGTGTTCATGACCTCATACACACATTGTGTACATGACGATGGTGCTGCTGTTCCTGCAGATGATAATAACATGCATGGGTTATCATTTACATTTCTTCTTTAATCCAAAGTTATTGTCAACTAAATTTACCTTTGCATTTGTCTTTTACATCTGTAAATGTAATATATTATTAGCACCATGGTTAAATATTCTACTTTTCAATTTTTTGTTTTTCAGTTATAATTGATAAAAAGTGCCAAAGCCAAGAACTGTTTAATTTCTGAAATAAAATATTTGTATTTTCTTGCTTTTTAATTTAAAAAAAAGTATTAATCAACTTCAATTCTTTCATGGTTTATTTCATTTTTGGATAGTTGTAAATTCGACACACTTCTCATGACCATAAAATGATAATTATTTAATGCTTAGGTAAAAAGAAAAAAAATCAGTTTTACTTTGTGATTTATTTGCCTAATAAACAGTAACAATTTAATCAATATGAACTTTCTAAGTTCATATGCTTCATTTTTCTAAAGAAATTCTTATGTATGAAATTACCGTCTTTCTGATTTCATGTGTACCGTCTTTCTGATTTCATGTGTTTTTATTGCCCTCATTAGTGTTATTGACTTATGGTTGATCTTGAGGTTAAAGAGATTAAAAGGTTTTTACTCAAATACTTAAAGAATGGTAGGCACCTGGTTAACAAACAAAAAAGTTTCTCCATTAACAAATCAACTGAAGATACTCTTTCTTTGTTAGATTGAAACTGTTAACAGATGAATAAGTAACACAAATTTTCCAAAAGTCATCAGTCAACAATAAAACTGATAATAGTAATCATGAACTTTTATTTGTTCTTCTGCTTTTATAGCTACACAATTTAATTTTATTATTGTTCATTGTTTGCATACTAAATTGCATATAGGGTAATGTCTACACATTAGAGTCAGAATATTTACAACTATTTTACATTTGCTCAAATTATGCATAGCTGACTGTCAATATCTTTAACAAAATTTAAGATATCCCATTTATGAAATACTATGTATAATATGCTTATACCTGACATTTAACCTGATAAAGTCCCTCAGGGACAAAATGCATTGGTAAAAAAAAGTTTTCTTTGTCTTTTATTTATATATGTTTATGCCCATCTACATACACCTGTGACTAAATCTGTTTTTTGTACAATGTAAACAGCAAAAATAAAATCTTAATACCTTTAAATTAAATTTTATCAAAGAGATAGGGATAGTACTCTTGATTATTTTTGTATCAAACATATATTAATACTGTAAATTATCAATTTTTTTGGTGATTCAATTACTGTTATATTTCTATGTAAATGTTTACTAAAATTTCTGTTGAAATTGTATAAACATTATTTAGTACATGAAATAATTGTAACTCTTAATCTCTAAGGATTGTGTTGAAAGTGAAGCTAATTAAAAGTAGGATCCATTAAAGAACATAACATTAGATTGCTGCTCTTCATTGTTTGCCAGTTGGCTAACTTAACCAATGTTATCAATGTAGTACAAGGCCTGTTCTCTGTTGCCTGAGAAATGGATCACATTTGTGTATGGTTTTGCCTTTTTTTTCCAATGTTATAGTGTTTGCATACTGGCTGGCTGTCTCCTATATACATATGAATGCTGTTTTTATTGTTATTTAACGCTTTTCATTTTTATCATTTTTTTTTCTGCATGCATTCAAAAATTATTTGTATTGTACTAAAAACAATAATTTATTTATTAAAATAGAAAACATAATTGATAGCATAATTATTATAATTATTTTAGTTTTATATTTAATCTTAAATTGATTCTTTAAGTATTTGAGCACTTAAAAGTCAGCAGCATCTAAAGTCATGACTCAATTAAATGAAAAGTATTTTCATTACTTTTCTACTTTCTTTCTTTAATTATAAGTTTCCTTTTTAACATAAGCCAACTTTTTATATGCCTCAAATAGTTTTCTTTAGAAACATTGACAATATTTTATAAAACTGATATAAAATTGACAATTTTCAATAGAAAACTGTTAAATAACAACTTTATCATATTCATAATATAACCTGAAGTTTTTTCTACTTCTATTAATCAAATTTGTGTACATTTATTTCATTCTCTGTTCTCTTGAAAAAAACTTGACTCTATCAAATCTTATTAGTTCAGTTTAAAAAATAAAGCTAATCCATTTTATATTCACTATAAAATTCATTTCTAGTCCACTTTTACTTTGTAGTTTTGTATATGACTTTATTTCTTCTGGATATCTTATCCCCTGCTTATTATTTATGTTGACTTTTTTTGCATTTTCTGTCTGTTTTTATTGAATGCTTAAAATTATTGCTTTCTCTAAACTCACTTTTCATGTTCATAACTAATAAATTATCATCTTTTTTAATTTATCTTAATATTTCAATTCATTATGACCATTTTTAAAATGGTACCAAATTTCCAGTATACAATTACTAATTCATGTAGCATTTCTCAAATTAGATCTTACTTAAAACAATATAATATTGATTAAATTATTATTTTAACTTGAAAGGCATGATGGCTTGCCTACATTCTCTTTGTCTTTCTCAGATTTACTTAAAATCTGTTAAGATTTTATATTTTAGATACAAATTTTCAAAATTTAAAATTCAAAGAACATTATATTTTTATAGTCATATTTAAAAGAAAAATGCCTATGATAATTATTTTACAATATACATTTTCGTCATATTGAAAGTAAATACATATTTTCACTCTAATGAAATTAATAAAGAATATATTCAACATAAACAATATACCTATAAACTAATAAGATTTAATAAGTCAATAGCTCAAGTTTTTATATTTTATTTGAATTTTTCAGTATTTCTGTTTTCTAAACCAGAGAAAAAAAAAGCTTAATATTTTTTAATATATGAAAGGAAATTTGGTATTATTTTATTTCAAAACCTTGTACCATTATATCCTTATCACAAGCACCCATTTATAAATCACACTGTCCATCCTGCTTGCTGGCCAAAGCACATTATTTAACACAAGTGTTAATTCTTCTATTTAGCTTTATTTGACCACATTAAATCCCATAGTTTCAGATGGCCTTCAACATAATACTTCTGGCATTTTATTTATCAATTAATGGATGATAAATTTTTATTTATCTATACTAAATATTAATTTTTTATCTTTGTTTCATTAAGTTTATTTTTAATTTATTTAATATTTTTAATTGATTTCAATAAAAAAAATATTTCAGGTGAAATAATATCCAACAATTTAGTTTCATCTTATACTATCTTTAAGTCTTTAATTACTATAGAATTTTTATTTTCAGAATCTAATTATAACTATATTTTCAAAGTTATTGAATAAGTTGAAAAATTATATTCTTATTTACATTCCTTATTTTTGTTGTTGTTATCACAATGTTTCAACCATTGTGCCCTCCAACCATCATCAGGTGTATGTCAATTCAGGTAATCTACAAAGAATTCCAAACTGAGCCCTTTATTTAATCTATGGGAGTAGACTGGTCTCATTCCACTGTCCATGTCTAGAGATATCTTGTCTAGTTCTTATTTTTGGTACTGCTTCCACTGAGTCCAAGTATGCACAGCTGGCCAGGGCCTGAACTCACAATTACTATGTCAACAAGTTCATAAACCAACACTTTAATCCACTTTGCTATTGTCCCATACTGAGCAGTAATAAAAATAAGAACTAGACAAGATATCCCTTGACATAGGTAGCAGAATGCGAATAGTCTACCTCAATAGATTAAATAAAGGGTTCAGTTTAGAATTCCCTGAAGGTCACGCATAAAACATGCACCTGATGAAGGCCAGAAGGTAAAACAGCCAAAATGTTGTGATAATAACAATAAAGGTGGGGACAATAATCTGCATGTAAATAGTGTAAATAATTCTTTCTCCCAAAAATTCAGACAGAAAATTATATTCTATTTGCAGAATTATAAAATTTTATTCATAGATTAAGAAATAGAACTGTCCTTTACTTTTATCAAAGGAAAGAACATGGTTCACACAAAAATATAGAAAATAGCAATCAATATTTTTACAATAAACCCAAAACACATTATTTCAGATCTTAATTTAAAATGACAAATTTAATTTGTTATATGCTAAAATGATCTTATGTGAATTTTAAGAGAAATTATTCATTGCTGATTCATTTAATGTGTATATTCTAGTTTATGTGCATTAAAAAAATTAAATATTAAGAAAATTTTATATAATTTGGAGGTTGTGCCTGTTATTTTTTATTCTTCAACTAAAAAAATTGATAATTTTGCATTGTAAAACAAAAATTCTAAAATGAAATTAAAGAAATATATACCTTCTAAAATAACTCTTAATATTCATAATTTATAAACAAATTATTCATATTCAGAAAATTATTCTATATAACTTTTGCTGTCTTAATTATAACTAAGAAAGAATCCTTAAATATATTTTTTCTTTTAATTCCTAGTTGATTAAAACTGATACAACATTAAATTTCTTAAGATACAATGCTCATGCTCATTAAGTGTGTTGTGTTCAGTCTATCAAAATGACAAGTGTTTATCTTCTATATAATTCTTTGTTGTCATATTAAGGTTATCTTTTATTTACTGAACAATTAACTTTTAAATACATTTGCATAACAGAAATTCTGTTTTGTTCCATTTAAAATTAATTTCTAGTTTTGGTTTAATGGTTAATTTCATGTTTTTTGTTTTGTTTTGTTTTTTCAAGATAAATTATTTTTTTCTAGAAAAGCCAAGACATTTTTATAACTACTATGATGATGTTCTTGATTGTGTCTTTTCAGAAACAAATAAAAAAAAGAGTTCTGTTCAGCGCAGTGAAGAAGTTGGAGGCGGTTTAGAAATGAGAAATAGATTGATAAAACAAGGCAGCCGTGAATCTACAGATGGCAGCATGGGTAGCATCAGCAGTATAGAATCAACAGTGTATGTGGATAAAGTGGTTATTTTAATGATATTTTAAATCTTATATTCCTGTTTAAATTTTGAATCATTTAACATTTAACTCATTAACTTCTATTTTATTACAGCAGAAACTGGTTTAATCAAATTTGAAATATAGTATGTCATTCAAAAAATTACAAGTTTTAAAATAGTCATAATTGTTACTGTAAAATTATTAACTAAGTGCTACCTGCAGAAGTGATCACTTCCAGTTATATGCAAACCTAGAGTAAAATAGATAAAATTAAAGCAATCCCAAAATTGCAGTATGTAAATCTACAGAGTGACTCCATTTGCAAACAATCATACACAGTTTATATTGTTCAAACTGTTGTCTTCATCTTTATTGCCATATTCACAATGCTTCAGCTTTTGTATACTTCAACCTTCTTCAGGTGATTGGAATTTCAAACTGAACCCTTTATTTCGTTCACCATGTTAGATTGTTCTAGTTCTACATGCCACGCCTCTTATGGATATCTCAGTTATCTCCCTTTAACTCAACTCTCCAAGTTTTTGTCACCACTGCAGTAGCCACAAAACTCTCCTAAGCCAGCCAAGCATAGAAATGAATACAACATGGGAACCAGTAATACAGAGTGCTAGAGAAAAGCAATAATAACAACAAAATTGCAATATGAGCTCTGGTAAAAAAAATGACTAATGAGATATTAAGTTTATAAGTCCCAAAATATGTATACCCTGATGTACACATGGCCCAGTGGATAAAAGCATTGATTGATCCAGTGACTTGACCCAAAGAATTGTGAGTTCAATACCTGGTGAGTTAAAGGGAGATAACTGAGACATGAATGTGAGTAATTAAATTTTTAAAAATAGGGACTATAAAGAATCTGCAATCAGAGAAAACTGAAATTTCTGTGACCCTTGATAAGGAAAAAATCTTGGAGAATTTAACTTACAGAACATTGACAGCAAGAGAAGTGATGGTGGGGGAATATTAACCTACTTGACAAGTTTGGGTGAATATATGACTAAAAAAGAGGATAAAGAGGGGTATTAAAGGAAAAGAGTTGTAAAGAGTCAGGAAGTTGTGGAGTAAGACAATTGCTCCATGTCCTGAAAATATATGTTATATAAAAGAAGACTGCTGTGGTGGAATAAAAGCACAGAACCCTTCATAACAGGAAAGCTACAATATATGCATATAAAAACCCAGTATACTAAAATCTGAAGTCAGTACTGCAATGGTCAGGATTAGGAGAGACAAATCAGCTGGATCAAATGAGGTTGTCATAGAGATGGTGTTAATCTTAGATAACATTGGGATTGATAAGATTATTGAAGTGATAAATGAAATATACTACAATAGTAAAATACTAGAAGATTAATTTTCGTGTTGTCAAAGAAACCAGGTGCAAACAAATGTAAGCTTCACTGAACAATCAGCTTGATGATCTACATAATAAATCTAATAGTATATTAATGAATAAAGCTCTTAGCAGACTCAGATCAGAAATATTTAAAGGACAGTGTGTATCTGTTTGTATTTGTGTTCCCCCAAGCTATATAACAAAGCGAAAAACACATACTAATGACATGTTGTGGTTAACAAACTTGTCTCACTAGATCTATTACAACTGAATAATGAGTTTTATCCTAATTGTGTGTCCCATACTTAGAAAATCAACAATGAGTAGAGCTTGGGGCTCACTATTTTTTTTTTTTTTACAAAACACAAACAAGAATACATTTTTCATGGTCAGGATGAGCAATATCAATGCAAAAAACCTTTGTTTCATAGATTACACAAAGACATTCAATAAAGTACATTAAAAAACGATATACAAATAATTCACAATCTGTATTGAGGATAAGCAGATAATACAAATAGACATTGAATTAAGTAAGTTCATCAAAAGAAAAAGAAGTGCATGACATGGATGAGTTTCCTCACCAAATTTATTTAACCTGTATAGAAAGATGAGTCTAAGAGAATTAGAAGACCTACCAGGATTGATTATTGATGAATGCAGCTTTAACAATCTATGCTACACAGATAACACTGTTGGTGGCAGATTCAGAAGGAAAACTGAGAAAAAGAGCTCTCAGACAATGTAGTTGAAGGAAGCAAGAAGAAAAGACTAACTATTAATTATAAGAAGATTGAATGCATGGGTGTAACAGTAACAGTAACAGCCCAAGGTGTGAGTTATGCATCTGGGACATTAAAATCAAACAAGTGCAGATAATCAGCTCTCTGGACAGTATAATAACAGACACTAGAGACTCAAAAGGTAGATAGGAATAATGAAAGATACTTTTCAGAAACTGAGATACTAAAGGATCAAAAGATTTTAATGTTATTTTCTGAACTTCTATGTAATGTCCACATGCTGTATAGCTGGGAGAGTTCATCATAAATTAAGAAAGGCTTGATGTGTTTCTACTGATGAATATTGGGAATACCATGGACAGAACATGTGAGACATTAAGAAGTTCAATATAGGCAGTACAAAGAAAATATTTATAACAATCAGAAAGAAACAGCTGACATTTCTGGGACACATTATGAGGAAAGAAAGTTTGTAAAATTTGACACTGACAGGGCACATCAAAGTCAAAGAAGCAGAAAAAAGCAATGAGTAAATTATTTGACTAGGTTGAGCAAATGGTTAGGAGTGAAGAAAGGTTCATAAAGAAGAAAGAATTGTTGAAAGTAACAAGACAAAACACCTTGGCAGACCATGATTGCCAATGTCCTGAAAGGATATGGCACATATATCAAGAGAATTTCTTAAGAGGGCAGCCAGAACAGAAATATTTCTTGTAGAGATTGTTTCTTTTTAATATATAATGGGAATCTAAAATTGAATGGGAACTATGAAAAATGTCTAATTATATTAATCATGTAAATAATTGTTAAGATATTGAAGTTTCTTGCAACTATTTCAGTATAGCAAGTGAAACATTTTTTTATATGTTAGGATATGCTGTATAAATTTAAAATAAATTTGTGACATAATATTTAACTTAGAACTGCCATTATTGTTGTGAATGAAATGAAAATTGTTATATCCTAGTTAATCAAATTGGTTTCATATTTTTCATTCTTTTCTTTTTTTTTTCATTTTTTTATTTTTAGAATGTGGCTACCTCCGAGTCACTACGGCGATTTTGTTGAAGGTCTTGGGCCTTCACAACTGGTGGGAAGACAGGTGCTTGGAGCTCCATGTCTTGGAGAAATACAACTTGGACTCTATGACCGAAAAGGTCACTTAGAAGTTGAAGTGATTAGAGCACGTGGTCTTATGGCCAAACCTGGTGCCAAAGTCTTACCTGGTAATTTTGATGTGTTTATTGTTTATAAATAGAAACAAATATGTTTTAAGGCATATAAATAAAAATAATTTTTTTAAATATACTTTTCTAATGAATTATCAGCATATAAATATATGGGAAAAAAATTTATATTTTTTTATTAGAAAAATCATAATCCATTACATTGACTTACATGCTAATACCTTTGGGAAAGGTATGAATCCTCTTCATCTCCCCCTCCAGCTATGGATAGCAGGATAGACCTGGTTCTATAGCATTGGATGACAACTGGTCCACCACAGAAAGAAATGGCAACCTACTGTGGGAAAAAAATCTTCGTCAGTTATGTATCAAAAGATGCAGGATCGCCTAAGCGTGTATCACGCATGGCACATAACTGACTGAACTGACATCATTTTTCATGTGATAGGACAGAATGAGCTGTTCTCTTTTCTAGAAATCATATTTCACCTTCATTTTTATTAACTTTATTTAGAATTTTAATGTAATCCATTACAAAGTTGTGAAATTATATGAATGTGTTTATTGTACATTATAAGCATGTATTTCAACAAACATTTATCAACTTATAATATTTCCAGTTATTCCTTTTAGTTCAAGCTCCTTATTAACTACTAAATTATTTCTTCTGGGCAGATTAAATGCTTAACCTTAACACTCTGCATTACTTCCCTTTCCACTGCATTCTTTTTCAATGCCTCTCAGTTTCAGTAACCTTATTGTTAATTTCACTCAATGTTGTTTTCATTTTCTGTTGCCATAGCAGGATATGAGAACATAACTATGAAATTCAAACACACTATTGTTTAGAGATCAATCACCTTCAGTATCAGGATAAACTTGTACTGCAAATAAAGTCATATACAGAGGGATAATGGTTAAAAAACTCTACAGACAAA
Source organism: Acanthosepion esculentum (assembly GCA_964036315.1). NCBI lineage: Eukaryota > Metazoa > Mollusca > Cephalopoda > Sepiida > Sepiidae > Acanthosepion > Acanthosepion esculentum. The sequence continues at coordinate 75,916,560 of OZ038487.1, read as the reverse complement.
TTAAAACACTAAAATAATTGAAACTATAAAAATATATTTAATTTTATATGACAATATGCCAATAATGTATTTATGAATGCTTTAACATAAATTTATGAATGAGTTTGGTATATTTGAATAATAAAAATAAGATTAAAAGAACTGTCATGGTTAAAATTTATATATTTTATTAAATTTTAATAGAATTTCATATTCTTCTTCCAAAGTTCCACAACAAGGACAGCATTGATTTTTCTAACATATATTAATTTTATTTCAGCTCCATATGTGAAAGTCTATTTAATTCAGGCAAAACACACAATTGAGAAGCAGAAGACCACTATTGCAAGGAGGACACTTGATCCTCTCTACCAACAGCAATTAGTTTTCAATGAACCCTACCAAGGAAGAGTATTGCAGGTGAAGAATTGTTTTTATTCATGCTGTACTCATTTTGTCTGAAATATTCCTATAGCCCCTGAGACTTTACTTTCACTATGGAATTTCTACTGGATTTATGATTTTCTATGAATGTAACTCTGTGATTATAGCACATTTAAAACTGATTCATTAACTATTTATACATTGAAAATTTAAGATGCATTTTGATTGATTTTTGATATTGAGAACAGTTTCTAAATACTACAAGTAATCTCATGCATTCATTTGCATTATCTCCAAAATCTATCATCCTTGCATTTCTAGTAAAACTACTTTATAAATGTTACAAATATACTCTTAACCAACTTCTAATGCTTAAAATTAATCCTGTACAACTATCAAACTGTTACTTTTCTGATTTAGATATATAATTTTATTAATGAAAACAATTTCATTTTTCAATGATTACTTTTCAATTTTTATTGTTTTAGGTAACTGTGTGGGGAGACTACAGTCGAACAGACAGAAAAGTGTTCATGGGAGTTGCACAAATTGTATTGGATGAACTAGACTTATCAAACATTGTGATTGGTTGGTACAAATTATTCCCAACATCATCATTAGTTGGACATCATTCTGGACCATCTTCTGCATCATCGCCTCATACACGGAAAAGTTCAGCATCTTCATTAGAAGCTCTTAGTACTGCCACATCTTGGAATCAGTAAATTCTAACTCAGAACATTGTATACAGAAATGTATACAGTGTATATGTGTATATTATTTATTTATATATTTAGCAACTTGACTGATTTCTTACTAGAATTTCATTTTTCTGACTATTTTGAGCCATTAAACTTCAATTATGTAAAAGATATGATATGACTGCCACCAGATCGATGATTAATTAAGGTAAATGCTCCTTGTCACAGAGTATGTGCTGTTTGTCCTGGACCTGTGTTGCATGTCATAGAAAAAACATGTGCTATCCCCATTTGAAATACTTTGCAGTAAAAATTTAAGAAGTTCAGTGATATTTTCATTAATCTAAAAAAATAATTTTCCTTTTTTACATGTGCATCATCTTGTCTAAAATTTAAGACTGTAAACTCATCTCAGTGCTAGGATATCTAAAAATTGTGATCAAACTAAAATAACTGCTTTGATTCATGGGGTTATAAATTATCATAGTTGCACAGTGATCCCTCCTCTATATAAAGACTTTTAAAAAATGCTGTATTCATGTGACAACTAAGTAGGAATTAAACTGATATGAATTGCTACATTGTTAATAAGAAAGTTACAAAATAACCTCATCAAAATATTTTAACTGAGTTGAGGTTTATTAGTTTTCAACTAAGATGGCATTGAACTTTTTCAATAAGAAAAATCATGAATGAATTTATAAAAAAGTAGTTTTAATAATATCAATAAAATGAGAAGAATTGAAAAAGTATATTTTGCCCTAAATTCCATTGTATATTGTGGCTAATATTTCAGTATAAATTTTTCTTGTATTAGATTAAGAAGTTTGAAAATGTCATGTGCCCAATGAAATTTATTAAATTTAGCATTAATTTGGCATATTTGTTTTTGTTATCAGTACTAAAGTATAGTGTTTTAATTAAAGAAATATAAAGATTATCTGGAAGTAAACTATAGTAGACATTAAATCTATGAAATTCATTGTATAAAAATTATAAAATAAGAGGGAATTATAATTCCAGTTAGATTACCTGTAATTTCTTTATATTTCACTTACAACATAAGCTATATTTTTAATTTTCTAATGGACAAGAAAATAAAACATTTTTCAGATGTTTTTTAGTTAAACTTAACATTAATAATTTATTTAATTTTTACCTTTTATTCTGAGCTCTTCTCTAGATTATGTTACCTTTTCTCTCTTTTCCAATAAAAGGCAATTAAAAAATCAAACATTCCATAAGATTTGTGTGCATTTATGTACATATTGTTTTCTGCTATTATTATATATTTAAAAATATTTGTTGTTAAATTCCATATTAATTTTAATTGTTGAATTTGACGGGGGATGAAATATTATTATTATTATTATTATTATTATTACTACTACTCTTCTATTGTAAACTTGTATGCCATTTGTGCCTGACACCTGACAAGCACTGCTTGTGTACCTGACTATTGATTCTCTATTGAATAAGAAATGTTAAATTAGATAAGATATGTTATTTTTTTTCTGTTTTGATTTAAGATATGGTTCAGTTTCAATTGATATCCAACTCTTCTAAAATTAAAGAATATTATAAATATCATTTTTTTTCTTTAAAGAAGCTTAAAAATGACAAGATATTGATTGATTCAAGACATGTGAAAAATATCACTGATCCTTGTCAGCTTTTTATTTGTACTTTTACAAAAATCAAATCTAATTTTCTAATTAGCTTTAAGTGAATATCTCCTTATCATACAGTCAAAAATAAAGACTTTTATTATAATCCTTCACAGTAATTGATGTATGAACATATGTATTAACATTGATGCATTTAAATGTAATGTTTACATTTTTATAAAAGAAAGTTCATTAAATATTGAATGTGTTAGATATATTGGATTTCATTTATTTTCATTTTTTCAAAAGTATCAAAATTACCATTTTGCAAATGAAGTTATGATAATGTATTATTTATCACCAGTAATGTTAGGATTAGTTCATACTTATTTTAACTCAACCATTACAACTAGAAAAATATTATCATGTACCATCATAATTTTTTAAAGTTTGTATTTAAATGGCATCTGGATATTATCAGATTTGATTAGATTATCAAATTAGTTGTTGATGAACATACAAGAGAAATATTTGATTAGGAAAAAATATTATCTGACCAAAGAAATTTACTTATAGAATTTAACCAATGACCCAACCGAAATTGAACTAGTACAAATTCAGTGAAAAAATGTTTTTCTTAAAAATGTAACAGCTAATGTGAAAATTGGTTAGCTTCATATTTTATCAATATTGTTTTATTTACAAGGCAAATTTTAAAATATTTTTAGGTTGTCAAATCTATGACATCTATGTAAGTAAAATCTAGATGTAAGTAAAATTAGTGCATATTATTTTTATAGATTACTTTTCATTCAAATAAAAAATATTTTGATGATGTCCTAATTAGTATTCAATATCTTCTGTTTAAAATAGTCTTGTAATGTTCCAAGAAATGATTTAAATATATACAATAACATTTATATTATACAATAAGGACAACAAATTTTATTCATTAATAAATTTACTCATTGCTTTTGCTTTATTTTAAAATTAAATATGCCATTTGTAAGTCTTAAAAGGAATTTCTAAGCCAGAACTCGTAGAATAAATTTTACAGTTTATCTAAGTTCACTGTGCCTTTTTTCATACAAATTATATAAATAGAAAGTTGAAGAAATAAAATAATTATTTCTGAAGGTTTTCAGCTCATAATATTTAGTGTCATTGTAATAATGTATGCAATATATTAAAAAATGTTGAAATTTGAATGCCTGAACCATTTGCTGGGTGGATTTTCCTATGAAAACTTCAATGAGACAAAGCAATTTGTTTCATTAGTACTGAAAATCTGCACCTATGTGACATGTTTTCTCTAAACTATACCACTGAATTTACTGATAAGCAATATATATATATATATATATATATGTTGCATGTGTGTGTGTGAATGTAAGTTTGTTTTTCGTATATTTATTTTATCTTTATTGTGTATTGTAATATTATATAATGATGGTTGCAACAATTTCATTATGTGAAGAAGGCTATTTTTGGACTAATATTTTCATCTGTTAAAGCCCTAATTAGATCAGTTCAAATTCCTAGAACATAATACATCAGTTCAGTCTGATTTATACTTAAAATATTTTTCTCTTAGAATTTTCCTTTAAATGTTTTTTATTTCAATTTATTTGTATAACAGTATAAAATATCTGCATTTTAAAAATTCCTTTTACCAGATTAATATCCAACTATGCTTCCACAGTTATCTATTTAAGTCTACTTATGTCTATTTTAATTATTATCAATAGATTCATGAAATCTATTCAAATATTATCACTTAATACAGTTTTCATTGCAATTCAAGAGAAAACTATCACAGCTTCCTTTATTTTTGGCAAGATTGAGTAAGTATCTAAAAACCCTTTGAATGCTACATTGTTTCTTTAGAAACTTAAAGAAGCTTAAATCCTTCAAATGATCAAGTAGCAAAATAGAATTAAAATTTCTTATGATACACATTCGTTTCGCCAGCTACTAACTTAGCTATTAATAACAATGGCTATTATTTGCATTAGCAAATATATTTTCTATTTGGCTTTTTTCTTTTTGTTTTCATTTCACAATCAAATTTATAAAAAATAATTTTATTACATTATTTCAGTTTTAACTTGGAGCAATTTTAAAGCACCTTGTTTTGTTGATATATATTTCAAAATGAGTTTATCACATCTAAGTATAATGAAATGTGGATATTTTTATTTGAAATGGATTATATATGGAGTAGTGGCACAGCATATCTATCTTGTGTTTCTTCTACTAAATTTCTCTCTTAGGATTGATAGTAAAAGAAACAAACACTATTGAAAAATCATCATTGATTATTCAGTTTAATCTTTAATGAGATATACTGCTGAACTTACATTATCTCATTACTCCATTATATTTTGTAGATTTTGCATATTATGTTTCTGCTATTTTCTAATTAATTTGCTACATTAACATTACGGGTAATTATTCTTATGTCACAAATTGTTTTCTCTCCTGAAATCCTTTATTGAGAACATTTTACAAGAATATACCATGGTCATGACCAATATACCTGTCTACTTACGTTCAATTACCTTCACTTGATCAAGCTAAAAATGGCAAATTTTGATGGAATTTTATTTGGAACTTTCATTCTTACATTGCATCTATAACTCATTTAGGAAAGATAGTTGCTTTACAGAATAAATACAGTTGGTATGAGCATTAAAATTAACAGCTAGTATGACAGATAAAAATTAATTTTAATATTTTTTTAAATTATTAATGTCTCTACTTTCACAACACATTTCAAAATATTTGATGAATTTGCTGTAAACTCAGAAAATAACTTTCACTATTTATCTGTAAAGAATAAGATTGTATTTTAGTTATATAAATGTAAAAATAAGTGTACATTTTGTTTTAAAGATTCTTTTAAAAATTTCATATATGCTTTTAAGAGGATGTTACTGAAATTCTTATTTTACATTTTTTTAAAAATTGATTTGATATTATTTTTTTACTTTGCCTTTGTAATGAAAATTTTTTTTAATTTGGTTTCAGTTTAATGAAAGTTTCCAACATCTTTCTTGTATACTCTAATTTTTTACTCACTTTTTCTTAGCATTTATCAACCCATTTCTTTCATATTGTTTGAGATTAATCCTGATTTCTTTTGGCATAAAGTCTGCTACTGGCTGTGTTTTAGTGTTATTTTCACTGGAGTTATTTCTATCTCCCTATGCAGACAAAGAAACCAAACAGTAAAATTCCACAAATTTCACTCAATCTGGAAAAATTATTTGCATAATCTCCATTTAAAAATTAATTAAAATATCTTCTTAACAATCTTGACTATTTCAAGTTTAATTTTATAGTTAATATTTCAAGTTTGGTTGATTTTTACTTATTTTTTCATTTCAAATAGGTTTTCTTTTTATGAAGTATAGGTTAGATATACGTATGTGGATAATATATGAAAATTTTACTTCAATTTTAAACTTCTTTTTCAATATTACTTAAATAAAATTGAATGTAAATGTTTTCAACTAGTAGAAAATACTAGCAGCTACTTTTGAATTTTAAAATCAGTAATTTTTAAATCAGTCTTCAATTTGATGAAGTCAATCTGATTTAATTTGAAAAACATAAGTAATAAGCATAGATAAATTGTAATTAGTAAAATACCTTATTAGAACAATCATGATGACAGTTACGCCTGAGCCTCTACTTTACATACATACATACATACATACATATATATATATATATATATATATATATATATATATATATATATAATAATTATTATTTGTTGCCTGAAATGAACTTATTTGTTATCATCTGTTATTGTTATTCCACGAATATTTATATCAACCATTAAGCTAATAACTGACTTAAAAATACCTTAAGGCCAGCAGTTTAAGAAAACTGAATTTAGAATTGTATTTCATGTTTTAATCAGTTGTTCTTTATCAGAAAAGATAACACAAAATTCTACATTTTTGGTAATTTCCACGTTAGAGAAAATATTGTTACATCATTTGAAAAATGTGTCAAGTGTTTAAGATGCTTGCTGTCTACAGGTACAATAAAGGTGCATTGTGTTTGGTGTCTCTAAAATGGTTTGGTGTCTTGAAATTTGAATTTAGAGAGTTACAGATTTGAAGCTAAAACTCTTGTCCAGTTAATACAATTGAGATATTTAATATTTCATAATTGATGATGAATGAAATACGGTTTGTTATTTTCCCCTTGAAATATCTTTATAATAAAAGGCTATTCCATCTACCTACCTAATTACCTGCCTGCATATTTTGGTGTTAAATAGATATTGCAGCTCACAAGAACTGCCTTATTGGGACACCAGCAATAAATAAACTTTTAAATATCTTTGGAACTCTCTTTTCTTTATTATAGCTTGGAAACAAGATTAAAATGGAGTTATTAGAATGTGACTCCTTAAGAGTATACATCTGCTTCTTATTAGCATGATGAGTTTATTTTAAAAAAAAATCTATTATTCATTAAATATTATATCTATACCCAAATGGTGTCAACATATGTATGCGCAAAAACAGCAAAAGAAAACTATGTATATCTTGCAACATGAATAGGGCACATGAAATAATATAATACGTAAAGAAACCTTTTCGTATGAGCAGATGTGTATACACTTTATGCTCTCAAATATGTTCCAATCCTAATTGGTGTACTGGCAAGTAAAAGATTTTTGTCATTAATGTTGCTATTTGTGAATGCATTGGCTTTCATTTCTGCTTCTGATTCTACATGCTGCAAATCATTTTCATTTAAAAAAAAATATTGCAGAATTTTACTCAAATTAAATTTTGTTTTGAATTTACTTCCATTTGTTGATTCTCTTTTTAAAGCCAAACAAGGACTTGTTTAGGAAATTCAATGGTTATTACTATGAAATTAAAACAAAGGAAAAGGTCATTGGATTGTTTCATTTTCTGGTTCTTGGTCACAAAAGTATCATTATTTCTTGAATTATTGTTAAAATCAATCTTTATGACTAAATAATTGTTCAATATCAGTAAGATGTATGTGTATGTAATGGGTTTGTTGTTGACATGATGGCCTAGATTTCTATAAGAAATCATGAAAATATTTTCCTATAAATACAAATTGGATCATATAACCATTGCAGTTTCTTTACTTTTTGTTGGATTTAAACTCAGTTAAGAAAAGCTATTTCCCGACTTACAGAATTAATGAATTAGAATTTTTGTAAAATTCTAAAATCTTTTGGTATAAAACCACAAAAATCTTTTGTTGACTAACCATCATTAAATAAGCAAAAGATTTTAACTTTGTTATTTTATCCAATTGCCCATTTGTTTGTCACACCATTCCCTAAGCTTGTTATACTACAGTTTTCCCTTGTTACATTATTTCTCTTTTGTTATCATTATCCCATGTAAAGTCACATTTCAAACATGAATTATTTTATTCTTTTCACAAAGATCAGGTAAAATAATTTATTTAAAAAAAATTAAAATATTCTTTGGAAATACCGTTTTGTACAAGTTTAAAGTATTTTTTTAGGAGAGCTGAAAATATTTTATAATTTTATATTTTTAATTTATTATCTGCTTAATAAAGATTTAGTTGACTAAAACATGATATTGAAATGTTTTATCTCTCTCATGGAAGGGAGAGAACTGATCTTTGTAAAGAAATGTAAGATGTGTCCAGTTTAATCCAGGTGGACAAAGCCACAATAGTAGTGAGCCTATTGAGATTTCAAATCTCTACACAAGAGAATGCTCTCTAAAACTAATTACTCTATATCAGGCTTTTTATGCTTTGATTAGGATAAATTGAGACACTGGTTAAATGAATTTTGTTCTGTTCTGCAATTGGTTGTGTTTCATTAAAGTCAAATTTATAATACAACGGTCTTTAACAGTTATCTGTGTCTCAAAATTCTTTCAGAATTAAAATATTTACAAATTCTACATTTTTTTTATTTAACTGAAAATACCACTTGTTCAGTCAACATTGTTTAACCAGAAATTTCAGCTATTCAAAATAATTTTTTAATATAGATTTTTTAACATTCATAATGTTAAAAATTTATTTTTATAATTTCTTTCCTACTTAGTGTAAAATAATTTAATAAATTTAGTAAACATCACAACTGTTCTAACTCTATTTAGTTTGAGACTTTATGATGGTATAATTCATAAATAAAATAATTTTGTTTGGAAATGTGACTATTGTATGTAGGATTTATTCGTAATCATATCGTTTATTCTTTTTCTTTTCGTTTTTACTTGGTTTATATTTTTTATTTTTGCCTAACTCACTTTGTCTTGTACTCATATTTCTGTGCTAATTTCTTTTTAATGGAGCATATGTTATCTTCAGAATTGTCAATATATATTTCAGGTCTTAACTATATCTTATAGAAATTATAGCAATTCATTCAATTAAAAAAATAATATTCTCTTTTAAGACATTAAGACATTTACATTAAGTAAAATTATAATGCAATTTTTATATAAATTTTAATTTCAAAATAAATCCATGCCAGTTTACAATGTAGAGATATTTTTTTATTTGTCTTTAATCTGTCAATAGGCTTTCTTTAAAAGATAGTCTAGTGACAGGAAAATATTTTAATAGAAAGTTTTTTTAAAAATTCAGAAAAATGAAACAATTTTATTTGAATAAGCATTTTACTGGATAAATTTCTAGTTCAGACTTGTTTTATAATATTAGTTTTTGCTCCATGCCTATGTATTCCACACATTTTAAGCAATAATTTATCCAGTAAGTCCTTTGGATATCTTAAAAATGACTCAATTTCTTATCTTGTCAACAAAGAAGTTTTGTCAATTATTACTGCAAAAATGTTGTCTGTTTTCATGTCCATATACTTTTAAATGAAGATTAAATGTAAATGAAAAATATTTAATTTCAAGTTACATATGATTATTTGATATTCATCAGATAAAAATTATTAATGCTGCAACACAAGATTACAAATAAATGGCAGATTTGATGATTTTTCTTATATTTTCCCTTCATATTTTGACTTCTCCATTGAAGCATTCAATTTTCAATTTGAGTTCTATTGAGTTTCACTTGCTCATTCCAGGATTGTGGCTTGCAAACTCCTGTATATGTTACAGGCTCTTTACTTATTGTGGGAGGATTACTGCCCAATACATTTGTGGGATTACTGCCCAATACATTTTCTTGTACTGTTCTTGTATTGCTCTGCTTGTGCCCCTTATGAAAAAACTGAAACATTGTCATTAGTGAATTTACCCTCTTCTACTGAAGTTTTAAATTCCTCTTAATATTTCTTTGTGGACCTTTCCTTTTGAAAGGCAAGCTAATTTCTTAAGTCTCCAATTAAAAACAAATTGTTCTGGTTATTTTCAATAAAGATAAAACTATAGACTTGATTCTCCTTATAGATTTCTGTATTAACATTTGTTTAGATTATAATCTTGTCTTTTTAACCTGATGAATTTGCAGCAATATCTATTTTGCATTGGGAGAGAACTCTACTTTTTTGTGGAGTTTACCTACTAGCTTTCTAAAAACTTTTCTCTATCATATGAAATTGCTCTGTCAATGAAATTTTTAAAAATGAAGGTTTATATTGTTGATGTAATTAAGATAAAATATTCTTGAACATTTTTCAACTTTCCCATATGATGGAAATTTGTGTATAATATAGTCTGCCACTATCATCTTTGGCATTGTGTAGCAAAATGGTATTAACCATGCTATTCAAAACCTGGGTATTTGCTTTTTTCTATTTGTTATTTGTTGTGAAACCTGATTACTTGATATTGTTAGGCATGTGAAGTTATTGAAGCAACAATTTTCCTGTAATATGTGAAGAAAGGTACATATAGGAAATTCATCATCAACTGATGTAGATAACCTGTGCATAGGATATAACCAGAAGAGACAAATTCATTTGCTTCTTTTAGCAGTGAAGTAGAAAACCATTAATGTTCTCTTCAATGCAACATTTCTTCTCAGTTAAAAAACAAAACAAAACAGCATTGGCTTGAAGTTTATGATGTGTTAAAATAGACTCAATTCTATTTTAATCTATGAAAAATATAGATTGTAAGACATGTTGTCATCTTTCAAAATATAATGAGAGCAATCATGTTATAAAAATTGTTATATTTATTTTAAATTCTAAGAAATGCTGCTTCTATGACTTAAATGTTAAAACATAGCTAGTTTCAAATTGATTAGATTGAGTTCATTCTGCTGCTGTTGCTAATCAAATTGTTGATAGCTTTTATTAATTTTTCATTTGGTTCTTCCTCATTTGAGCAGATGCTTTCAGCATTACTATTCAAGTTAATATTAAATATGACAGTGAGAATCAGTATCATCTGTAATAAACTTTCTTAATATAATCATTAGAATTTATCAATTAAGAACTTAAACGTTTATATGAGTTTTGGAGTCATTTGAAACCAATTCAATTTATTTGATCCTTCATGAGCTTTATATTAATTGAGTTTTAAAATTATTATGGAGCAGATATTTTGAGCATTTATTTGAAAATCAAAGCAATTTAAATTTCAAGAACTTTATAACTCTATAAAGTTTTTTTTTTAGGTTGTCTTCAGGATATGGGTTGTAACCATCTCTTTTTTTTTCTTCATAGAAAAAAGAAAACAAATTAAAATATCATAAATGTTATAGAAACTAAAGCAATTATTTCTTTTTCTGTTTAATCATTTTTAATAGTTCTTTTTTATTGACTCTATCAAATTACTACTTGAAGCCGCAAATTAATATTGAAATTTGATCCATTAAAACTATGAGGAAGTATCAATAGAATAAAGCTTATTTGCCTTTCTATTACAATTATTTTATTCCATTACAAATTATTTTTTTTGTTTACTTTGAATGTTATAATTATTTTTTAAAGCTACCAAATCTGCCCCAGATATTTCAGTACTTGGCATTCCAGATATTGCATTAATCATCTGTTTATTGAAATTAAAAGCAATAACAGAAAATTTTAATATTTAATTCCTCAAAAGAAATGTTCAACAATGTTAATCTTCAGATCACAGACTTATTGATTTATTTGAAAACTTCTGTTATACTGTCACACTCTCACTCTCACAAACAATAAAACCATTTAGAAAATTATCTTTCTATGATTAATATGCTTCTAACAACATTCAGAGATGTTTAGCCTAACCTGATTTGAATATCTCTGATCATGCTTTGCTCAGTTAGGAGATTCCAGGCTTCTTTCTGTTTCCAGTATTTTAGTAAATTTCTATATAAGAATAAAAAATCCCTTACAAAATTAGTCAAACAAAAAAATATTTGAATAAATTATTTGGTAACTTAGTAAATATTTATTTTTAGTAGTTTCTATTGAAAAACTTTAAATATTTTTCTGTAAAAGTAAACAAGAATTTTCTGATTCTGATTTTGTGCTTTTTTACTAGAAAAGCTTGTTACTTTCTGATGAAAATGTAAGACTATGATAATGTTACTAATGTTTCCACTGTAAATGTATGAATGTATAAATTAGTGATGTTATTTACATTGATACAACTGAAAAGTCAGCAGAACAAGGAGCTATTTTGCAAGATTTATTATTATCCACTGTGCCAATGCACAGAAACCTGAATGAAGTTTTCAATTATATTCAACTGTTTACTTTTTCCTCATTGCTTTAATAACTGTTATCTTTCCGTCACAATGGCAAAATTGAACAATTTAAATGTTGAAACTTTTTAAATGAACAGTATGCAAAGTATTCTTTTCATTTGCACATGTTATGCAGTAAGCATTTTTAAATTGCAACTGTTTTTAAGGATATATTTCTGAAAGAAAACTATTCAATTTCAAATATAAAGAAAATGCATTTGATTTTTATTTTTTGAAAATTTCCAAAAAGAAAGCTGACCAGAGAATTTTAGTCATTTAGTCATAATCATGTAACAAAATTTGTTACATTAAAAAGGATTCTAGTTATTTCACTTTGAATGATTGAACTATTTTCCATCCGTCTACTTTGTATTAAGAGAACTTAACAAAAATCTCTTTACATTTGTTTTCAAAGTTTAAAAAGTTGTTATCCTCTTGCTTTATTCTATTTACATACATTTTCTGTATGTCTAAAATGAAATTCCATTCCATCAGCTGCCATGCAAATTGGGACAATACAATGCGGTATTTTTGTGTCTCCTTAATGTTTCAATATTCTGTGATGTTGTGAAGGTATTAAAGCAACTGTAAAAAATCTTTTAGTTCACTGCTGCAACACTTTGAAAACAAAACCAAAAATGTTAATGTGTTTGCATGTGTGCACAAGATTGTGTGCATTTTGTCATTTGGTAGCAGTCTACTACAAGGCTGAATTTTGGTTGTGCCAGGATTACCTAATTACAATAACTTTTTCCTTTCCCCTATTGCTGTTCCACCGTCCCTCTTGTTTCATTGTATATTTTCACCCATCTGCCTCAAAAACAAAGATAAGACATTTAATTTTTTTTAACTTTATAAAGATTAAAATATACTCATCTTGAGGTGGAGAAGAGAGATGGTGTGTCAATGTGTGTCCATTTTATGTAGAGGTTGTTTATAAATAACGGAGACTTGCTGGCATGATAATACTAAAGGTCTCATTATTTGATACCTTGCCTGATCTTCTTGAATCTGGTGTCAACAACCACACACACCAACACACATTACAATGCACACAGTTTTCTATTGCCCACAAAGATGTGAAAAGGTAATTGCATTGATTTTTGTATATGTCACAGTTGCCAAGATTGATTACTGTTGTTCTTATCCATTCTGTATAAATAACTAATCTCATGGTGGATAACCATTTCTCTAGAAAGCAAACTCTCAGCTCTTCCACTTGTACAAATGTGGTTTTCATTGTCAATATATGCATGCTTTCTTTATCTATTTAAATCAAAATCAAACTTATTCCACAAAATGATCAGTATAATCTGGTCTTGTCATTTAATCATTTATGCAATTGCTGACAATACATTGCAACAACAAAAAACATTTGGGGCTTTACATATTCATGGAAGGAAGTCTGGATAAAAATGATATGAATAGAACAAATTAATATAAAAAATTCTGTATGAGATTGCATGTCAGAGTTGGGAGAGGCTTTATTGATAGGTTTTTTTTTTAACTTTCATATATATGTGCACTCATACGTACATTATAATAATTTCTTCAGAATTTTTTTTTTAATTCTGTAGAGAGAAAATGAAAATTAGTACAGATTTTTTGACTAAATAATAGCAGTTCTAAAATCTTTTATTTATCAACTTTTTTCTACTCTAAAACAAAATCAAACTTTGTCTCCCAATTTCTTTTGGCACATTCTCAATGCCACAATTTCCCAGTAGTATGTCCTGATCTCATGTGTCCTTTGCAACAGAGAGAAAATCATAATGCTTTGTACTAAGTAAAAAAAATTGTGTAATTGCATTTAAATTTATTGATTAGGAATATCTCTGACCTCTCAATCTGTTTACAACTAAGGCTTTAGTGCTTATATTGATATTTAATGATTTTATCTTTGTACCATTTTCCATGTTATATCTTATCAGTGTTATGAGAATTTTAAGTCTAACCAAGTTCATTATTATTTTTGACAAATTATTCTGGTTTTAGATGTCATCAATTCAGAATGATTTATTACTGCCTCTTAAAATGCCAGCCATTTTTAGCAGCAGATCTATTTATAAAATATTCTATAGTGGAACTTTTTTCAGATAAAATGAAACTTTTTTGTTACAGAAATAGTTACATTCAAACAAAAAAAATCTTTCTCTTGTTAACTTCTAAAGTATCTCATTTGATATTGATCTTGAATATATTCTTTTGACTGTGGTATTTGTTTGTGAATTTCCTTGTTATTTCTCATAGTTTTATGCCTCTGGTTCCTGAAATTACAATTACAGTGATCCATTTCCAACGTGAGACAGCAATGAATGCAGAAGATTGGTTTGTCCATTAAACTGATGTCCTAACTGCTGACAAACTGAAAGCCTGAATAAATGCACTTCCTCTGTATACTTTTATAGGCATTGTCGTTGGTGCTTGGAGGCAGTGGTTTAAGTCTGTGACAATTTAGTTTTTATTCACTATTCATTGCTTGGTTATCTTGTCTTGAAACATTTCAATATATAACTGGAAACATTTAAAGCTTTACTTTTGGAAATATCTCTATATTGTTGTATGTGAATTATGTGGTTTAACTCAAAGACTATTTTTGACAAAATATTTTTCTAATTGAAACTACTTTGCCCATCCTGCAGAATACATTAACCCTTCAATTTAATATTGTTTCTTACAACTTGTTTCTGTGAGCAGTTGGAGGATTGGTGCTGAAACAATATTCTTTTAAATTTTTTCAGCTTTTTCTTATTCAAATAGCAAAACATGGTTCCCAAAAGTTGCTTTCATTTCCAAAATATCAGTTCTGTGCAGAAAACACAAGAGATTTCAGTTGAAAAAGAATCTATGATATTGATATGAAAACTTGGAGTGAATTTTTGGATTCCTAGAAGACATGTTTTGCACTTGATTGATTAGAGGAAAATTCTTAATGCATGTAATATTTCTTAAGAATTCAATTCCACTCATTTACCTGTCATTAGAGGAAGCCTACTTTTAATCAAGAAAAATACATATCAAAATTGAAATTTTATAAAACATGTCGGTGCATGCATGTGTGTGTGTACATGGAAATGGAGTTTACATTATATTTTGATTCAGTTTTCTTTAACTGTGAACATGTGAACAGTCAAAAGTGCACCTCTTCACTCTTAATAGACAGATTCAATTAAATGTAAAGATACAGGGATTTAAAGAAGTGAGATTGAGAAACCAATTAAAAAAACTAATGTCAATATGTTAATTATGCTAGCAGTTATGCAAAGTAATTTTTTTACATTTAAGATCAATTTGCATTTCCATCATTATTTGTTTCAAATTTAAACGTTTGCAAAAATATTAAAAAGTTAATAACAACTGTGTTGAGAGTAATAAAAATCATATAAATTTTTCATAAATTTTAGAAATTAACTTTCAAGATTTTTCTTTATATCTGCTCCTGTGAGTTGTTAAATAAGATGTTTCTATTAGGCTGAGTCATAAATAATTTCCATTTTTATTTATCAGCTTCATTCTTCAGAATATTACGATTTGGTTCTCCAAAATGGTAATTGCTTATAACTCAGCCTAATAATAACAGTTGTTCAGTTCATAAAACAAAAGTCTGAAAGACCAATGGTATTACTGGTGGTCATTGGAACTAAAAAAAATTTCTAGTAGCATCAGTTAGTGGGCTGCTTTTACTGTCAACATCATTTTATGTTTAGAATTTACCTTATAACAAAAAAATAATTTCAAATAAAATTAACAATAACTCTAATGAAAATATCATAGAATCTATTTTCACATTTGGGTTTTAAGTCAAAATGCCTGATATATTTCCTTTTTTCCCAGTTGAAATGGCTGAGATTTATATCAGGACATTATGAAAAAAATGTTTTTGCTTAAATTATAAGACCAGATTATAATGAAGCATATAACAATTTATTTTAATAGACTATTTTCAGTTTTTGCTTTGAACAATATACATAACTATGAAAGAAGAGCTGTAAATAATTTCTGAAATCATAGGCCTATATCACAAAATCTAATTTCTTTGATCCCGAGAAACTTTTTGCAACTGAGTGGTAAAATAAACCAAATAATTTATATTAACATTCTTTAAATTCATTGAATATCTATTAGAAAATATATTATTTTCAACATTAATTATGAAGGCTGATTTTTCAGAAAATTTAACAATTTTTAGTAAATATTTTGCTTGAAAGTTTATAAACAAAACACAGCAAATGATTTTGAAAGAAAATATTTTTAATGCATTACAACTCCATTTCTAAATAATTCAGCAAGACAATTCGTCTTGTAAAATATTTCATAATCTCCCCTCTTTAAAAAGGACATGATTTTTAAGATGAAACATTTAAGATAATATTTCAAGGGGAGGCTCTTTTTTACATTTTTAAGTTCATAGCTAATTTTGCATATATAAATTATGTCTTACACAATGACACAAAAATTCTGAAATATATTTAAATTTGCTATATGAGTCTAACTTTATAAAAATGAAACTCTTTGCTCTCTGTTTTTTGTCCTATTTATTTGAAACATATTTCTTAAAATAAAACTTCATTTAAGTATGATTTGCCTGAAACAAATTATTTTTTTTTCCAATGTAAAATTATTTCATATCAACCCAATACAAACACCTTAAAACATTGTTTGTATTCATCTGGTCTTTTGTATGCTATTTCTAGATTGTCAACCAACCATATCTAATTGAAATTAAATTGAATCATTAACTAATTATTGACAGTACAATTTTAATCTGTTAAAAGTATACTTTTTAGATACTGAGTGTTTAACTTGTAAAAATATACAAGTGAAAACTAAACAACTAAATTGGTTCTTTTTGTCATTTTTTTCATCTAAGCATCAACTGAATTTCTTTTCAGTTCTTCAATCCATTTATCTGAATCCTCTTTCATGTGTCATGCAAAATTCAGTGTTTTCTGTGATTCCTTGAAATGATTATAAGTAAATACTGATTTTTTTTATTATTGCAATTTTTCTCTGTTTAAAAGGTCAACTATTACTATAAGTTATTTATTATACAAAATTAGTTATGCTTTAATCTATTTTCTTTCAAAATGTTCATAAAAACTTTCAGGTATTTGAAACAACTGTTTACAGACAAATTTAATTTATCAGTTACTAATTTTCTAAAATATAATATTTAAATTTAAGCATTGCTTCTTATATTAAAACTCTTTTTTCCTTATCCTTATACCAAATCTATGCCTTTTTCACTCTGCTTCCTGAAATTTTGTGTAATTTTATTTGGTCTTTTACATTTTTCATTTAATTTTTTGTTACATCACTTAATATTTACTGATAAAAAGAGCTTGCATATATTGTTCATTCTTTATTGAATTGATTTCAATTTTTGCTAAACTCTAAAGGCATTTTTATCACTAAATTTAAAAAGTATTAATCAATTGTAAATATTCTGTTTTTATGTAACTTTCAAGCAATCAACTGAAAACTATTCACAGAATCTGAAACAATTTTAACATATCTAAAATAATACAATCTTCCTTTCCAATGTTATTGATTAATCATAATTCTGCCTAAATATGATTTTAATAACAACATCATCTGAACTTTAATTTATCAATAACAAAAATTTATATTTCTGAAAATTACTGGATTAAAAAATGGATGATTGATTTAGTTCCAATTTTCATTGGTAAAATGTGAGGATTGCATTTCATTATACGTGATTATTATATGAGCAACAATTAAACAAAATTTCAGTGGATTGAATTCCCCCTGGATTTATTACAGCTTCATTCAGCAACTGTTTGCCTTACCTTAGATTTTCATTTTCATTTTTTATTAGCTATTTACAATTTAGTTTATTCATGATCTCTTTAAATCTCAAAAGCAACAATTAACTACTGGATACAAGCAGGTTTTTGTTTTGTTTTTTTTTAGATTTCAATGTTTGGTCTATCGATTGATTCCTATCTGAATGTATACATCTTTAGTTTTGTTAATGTGTATTCAGTTGCATTTCAGATAACTTATTTTAAGAGAAACATTTTCTTATTGGAAATATTTAGTACAAAACTAACTGCAAATTATTTTGAAATTTATTCTTAGTTATTGTAGTTTAGCATTTTGTATGCTTTAGCCTGATAAAAGTAATGCATACCTTTGCGGGGAGGTTTTTCTGCCTTAAGAGATGCTATTCATGATGTGTTTATGGACCATTGTGAACTGTCACCACCCAGTGGTGATTCCTTTCTGTGATATGCCATCCTTTACTTTTTCAATATAAAATTCCAGTGATTTATTGGTTACCCTTTTCTGTATTTTTAAGTTGGGATGTATGATTGACTTTAACTGCATAGAAATAATATTCGGGGGACTTAAGACTTTGAAATTTCTCTGTTGAAGACTCTTCTTTCCTTATTTTCCAATACACAAGGAGGGTAGTAAATTGACATGAATCATTGAATATCAAGATATTATGTCATTAAGAACAAAGCACCTCTGCTGGGACTTAATTTATCCAAAATGTCAAATTTGCTACAACTTCACTGTAGCTTAAAAAAAAACAAATCTTTATAAAGTTATAAAGCTCAAATATATTAAAAATAAAACTTTGGCTACTAATATTTGACTTATTCTCAACACTTAAATTGTCAATAAAAATATAATCATCAGTTGATGAAATTTTCTATCTGCAATGGTTGCTCAAGCTTGAAAATAAAACATCTTGCTTTCAATTTGCATCATCCCAGCCGACTGCAGAGAGGAAGCCAATGTTTCTGGCATCTTCTTTACTCTATTGCCCCCCCCCCCATCTCACCACTTGAACAGTTGTATGCAAACATTTTTCATTGTGCAATAAGTTTTTTTTCCGTTTCTCCTAATAATTAGTCTGCATCTTGTGGCTTCTATCAGCCTAAAGCTGTTTCTACCTTTTCTGCTGTTATCCACCATCTTTAAACGGGAAGGATTTCTTTGACTTGCTACCATCCTGCAACTCTGGCCTTTGCAGCCATTGCTGCAGATGAGTTCTTTTGTATATATTTAATCTGTAAATGTACATCTGTCTATGGTAGTAGTCTCAGGACATAACCATGTTGTTGATGATGATGATGATAATGACAATGAACATAATGTACTTTGTTATTGTTTTCATGCCTCTGATGATGATGAATTTTTTTGTAACTTTTTTATTTATAAGTTTTATAATTCTGGCCTAAACTCCATTGTTGGTCATGTAGCAGTGTAATGTACATACCTACTTGTATGTATGTAAGTATGTATGTATGTATGCATGCATGTATGTATGTAATTACTATTATTACCTGTCAGTTTAATTTTCCCATCACACTGGGATCTGGCTAGTGATGCTGTGTTGATTCCTGTTGCAGCCATTGGATTATGCATAATAGTGAACAAAACATTAGGCTTACATTTTTAGCCTTTCTTTCATGTGAGGACCACAATTATATATGGCACTTACTGCTTTTATAATAAACAATTCCGAAAAACACTGTCTTTTGCTTTATTTCTTTTCAGACCAGTTATAATTCAGGAGTTGTAATTTAATAACTAATGAATATCTTTATTTTTAGGTCTTTCTTCAAAACATAGCTGTTGATAATAGGGAGATTTGAAGTCTTCTTGCAATTTCATATTTTATTCTTCTTTCTCTTAATTTGATTAAATACAAATAGTAGTTTCCTGCAAAGAAATATGAATAATGCCACTTTTTATAGTTATTTTTAACCTTTTCAAAAGGTCATGTCAGTTCTTGAATGAACCTGTTCACTAAGGTCAACGTGACTGCTATTGACCCATTTTTTGTTTAATTGACTGAATAGTTTAACATGCTCATTTCCTATTATCTAAAATTACTAATAATTAAATGACTGTTAAACTGTTTGCATTGGCCAAAATTCAGTGAAAAAAATATTTCCACTATTTTTCCCTGGTTAAAATCTCTAAGTACAATGTTTACATTTTTCTGTTTTTCATATAGTAAATCATTCATGTAAATGTAGTAGCCAAAGTAAAATGAAGTTTTAGGTGAAAATTTAGACCAAATTTGTTTTAAATTTAATGTTTAATGACAGTTATTTATTAAGCATTTTTCATTGGTTAAATGTTTGGATTTCTTTCCAAACTTGTTGAGGCAGTGATTTCTTGGTGAAAAGCAGATCAAATTGTCAACAAAAGTTAGACTATCTCCTATCTTTGAAAATATTGTGATAAATGAAGTGACTACTATAAATATAGGAGTTGAAAAGTATTTTAACTCCCCAAAACTTAAAACTAAAATCTGTATTTATACCAATACTAGTAATATTAAGTGTAAAAATTAACAGGTATAATTTAGTAATTCTGCCAAAGAGCCTAGGATCAAAGTGTAGTATCTATGCTCTTTTTTTTATGACAATATCACTTCCCAGTATTTCTAAAAAGAATTATTGCATAGTACCTGTGTGTTATGTTAAAAAAAAGGTATTAGAATATTATATATATATATAATCTTTGCTATCATTTTGTCTCATAAGACAACAGGGTATATACCAGGATTTGTGAGGTTTTGTTGCAATTGCTGAACGTGAAAGAGGTGTCCAACTCTATTAGTGCTAGTACTGTCACCTGCACTTTTTCCTCTCTTCCCACTGGCCTTCTCCCACTCATCTGAATGCCAGCTTTCACAGCAAAGTTCATGTTCTACCCTCAGTTGAGCAACTTAGTAAGGCCTTTAACTCTCTGCCTACTCATTAATTCCTGCTTCAAATCAATCTGGGTACTGTACTGCCTCTCTTGCTGAATGTCTCCATGGTGGATCTCTCTTTAGCGCTCTTTGTTGAGTAGATAAGGGCCCCTTCTGTGGACTTACTAAAGCATTCACACAGGCCTGGTATTGATGTTCTAGCTGTGTTGATATGTTTTGCTTTGAGTGGTTGTTTGAAGTGAAGATGTACCTTACTGTCAACCAGAAAGTAGTCACTGCTATGATATCTGTGAGTCAGTAGGGCATATTTTAAAAAGTGATAACTAGATCCAGCAGGATCTGTGATGCCACCAGGATACTTTGTGGTTAGGCTTGTTACAAAAGAATGTGTTCATTATATTCAATGTTGCAGGGTTAAGAATCTCCGTTCATTTGGGCGTTGAAGTCCATAAACAAGAACAGGTGTTCTGTAAAACAGTGGCCTTGTAGAATTTATTTTCGGGCTCAGCTGGAATATTGAATGTGAGAGCATAATGCTCAGGATGTTGCCTGGTCTTGAAAAGTCTGAGAGCTGAAGAGAAAGAATGCAGGGTTTTTCCTTTTGATGGCAGTTCATCGGAGAATAGCAGAGTTTCTCACTGCGCATTCAACACCATGTAATTGTTGCTTCTCTGGTTCTTTTCACTGCCAAAAGTAAACTTAGTTGTGTTCTCTGAGCTTGCCAATTTCCTGTAGAGCATCAATGTCAATGTTGAGCATCTTTAACTCACAGTTGATGATGACCGTTTTCCTGGATTCGTCAACCTGCTGGAGGTTGTCAGATAGGCCAAGACACATAATCATGACATTCCAGCTCTGATAGTGGCAACATTGATGTCAGGATAACAGTCTGTCTTAGCTCCAAGCGCCCATTGAAGCCCCTTACTGGCTTAGGGTACCTTGCTTGATGTAGGCAGTGACTCGCCAATGTGATGACAACAGTTCTTCCTCTCATCACTGGAGGCACGCAGTAGCAGCCAAACACTTTGAACTTAGAACTCGTTGCTGTTGCTTTCAGTAGTGGAACTGGAGTGACCTCTCCAGAGTGCAGGCATAGGTGAAAAGTATGTAGACCTTGCCCAACAGAATCTCCATCTCTGTAGTCTGAAGGAACACAGAACATTACATTTGGCTTTAGTTTAATTACAGGTGTGTCAAAAGATCATCATCATTGACATCCAGCAGCCTTAATGACTCCAATTTGGATTTTCTGTTTAGCTTTACTCCAATGACCTTTTTTCTCCCAAAGTACCACAAGGCTGATGAGATTTTTGATTAGAAGTTTCCTTTTCCTAGGTGGACTGCCATCCCAGACTAATGTGTTCCAGCTATCTGAAATAGTTAATAGAAAATAATTAACTATAAAGAAACATTATCAACAAATGCCCAGCAACAAATGATAGAATACAATTGATAATAAAAAAAAATTAAGCAATAAAAAATATACGTTAATGAGAAGTGCTTCTCCTACAAAATTGAAAATTTAATCCCCTTTTATTTATTATAGATGAGGTAGTTTTTTTTAAATGTTAAAATATAAATAAGTATATAAATAAATAATGAAATTTCCATATGTGTCAAATAAACAGATTAACAAATAAAACAAAGTTTCATAATTAAAAAATTTATGTAAGTTACATTTTCATAAGTCCCTCTAAAGAAAAGCTATATCTAAGGTTTAAAATGCATTTTTATTTTAGTTTTAATTTCAAACTAATAGATTAAATTTAATATTTCTAATACGCAAAATACATTGTTGTATTTCAAACCAAATTTGAATTGATTGAAATGATTTTCTTTTATTTTGAAATCATTAAATTTGTTAGAAATCTACCATATTAGTGAATCTGTCAACACATGATTCTCTTTATTTCAAAAATAAAATATACTTTTCTGAAACTTTATTTGAGGATGGCTATCAGTTTAAAGTTTAATTAATCTGATTTGAAACAAATATTACTTACATTTTAAAATATTGCAGAAAAACAATTTTTAACATGAAGGTGTTTATTTTTATGAGGTGTTGACATCTCTCACAATAAACTTATGTCTGGGAATTTTTTTAAAAGGGACATAACTAAAAATTACTTGAATATAACTTGAGCACCTTATATACATACATACATATATATATATACATATATATATAAATATATATAACTACCCAGTAATCGTACAAAATGAAAATATTTTAAGCAATCTAATATTTTATTGAATTTTAAGTACTTTGGCTTTATAGTCTCACTTACAAAGATGCTTGTTGGGGAAATGTTAGAAAATTACCAATTGAGAATTTACTATAGATACAGCTCTTATTTTCTGATGATGTCACATTTAGACATCTGTATTTACAAACATTGACACGTTTATACACATAGAATGAATTAAAAATTCTCTTTAAAATATTGGTGTTGTTGAATTATGGTGAGCTTTTCCATTTATGATTAGTAAATACAGTCTTAATTTAATCACTTGACTGCTACAAATTAATACAAATAAAAAAAATAAAAATTTAAAAGTTTATAAATTATTATAATTAATATTAAAAAAAATTAAAACAATTCTTGGAAAAATTCATTATTCATCAAAACATTTTTTTCTTAAGACAATTATGTCAATAATATTTATAAATAAAATTAATTGAAAGCTTTTCTAATTAAATAATGTCTTAGTTTTATTGCATTTTTTATTTTACAATTCAGAGCAGATTTTCTGTAACTGGGAGTCCTGACTAAAAAAAATTCCTGATTTCAATTTTCCAGGGACTTTTGCTTATAACTAATATAAACATTAAGCACTACAAAAAATATTTTTAACATTTCATAAAATTAAATAAGGGCGGGGGGGGGGGGGTAACAGATGAAAAAAAAATGTTTTTACAAAGGTTTCTAAAAAAAGAAACATTTCAAATATAATTTTGTTCATTTGTGAATGTCCTGAAAGTTTCATTAAAATCCAACAATTATCTGATTTTTGCAAGAATTTCCAAATCAATGTGTTTTGCACTGCAAAAAGATGCTAACATTTCCCACACTAATTTATGGTACAACATTATCAGAGAAATTAGATTTTTAAGAAAAATCTTGAAGGTTCTAAAAAGGATAAAATATATGTATTATATATACATATTAATATACATTATTATATAAAAATTAATGAATTTATTTTAATCTGATATCGAAATGATGTTTGAAATAATAAATAGATTATTAAATACAAGACGTATATGAGAATATGGAATGCAATAAAGACTGCTGTAAGTCAAAACAGTAGAAACATTGACAATAAATTAAATTCTGATAAACAGATAAGATATTAAAATAATTATTTATATGGGATAGTGTGTTAATTAAATGTTTCTATGACCAATATCTATTGGATTTAGCTATAAATCAACATCTCTGTTGCAATTAGTTTGCATAATAAAAACTTATCTAATACCCACAAGGCAGATTATCAATATTTTTCTGTCTATATTTTTGAAATGCAGTATTGTAATTATTTACATTGTTCAAACTGTTGTCCTCATCTTTATCGCCATATTCACAATGTTTTGGCAATTGTATGCGCAGGCCTTCTTCAGGTAACTGGAATTTCAAACTAAACCCTTTTTTTCATCCACTGGGGTAGATTGTTCTAGATCCACATGCCATGCTTCTTCCGGATGTCTCAGTTATCTCCCTTTAACTAAACTCTCCAAGTTTGTGTTCATCACTGCTGTAACCAGATATTGAACTGATAATGCTTTTATCCACTGGGCCACATGTCCTTGAGGACATCAGTGTATTAATTTTTGGGACTTATAAACTTAATGTCACAGTAACTTTTTTTTACCAGAGTTCATATTGCAATTTTGCTGTTATTGCTTTTCAATAGCACCCATATTGTATTCATGTCTATGTTTGACCGGCTTAGGAGATTTTTGTGGCCTAGCATATTTGCTGATTCCTTAAGTTTTCGTATTTTCCAGTGATGTTCTCTGTCTATTATTTCAACCTCATCCCACAGGAGGCGGTGATCTCCCTTTTTCACCATATGTGGTCAGCTATGCATGATTTTTCTATTTTCCCTCGTGTTACAGCTTTATGATGTTCTTGTAGTCTTACTTTAAGGGAAGTGGCCTGTTTCTCCGTTATATTTCTTACTACAGCTGCATGAGATGGTGTACACACAGTCCTTATTCATGTTCTCCTCTATTGGGGGGATTTTACTCGGAAGAGGTGTCTGCGAAGTGTCAAACCACTTTTGAAAGTCATGCTGATGTTATATGGAATACAGATCTTTTGTATTTATTTTCTCCGATAATCCCTACACATAGAGTAGGCAGACCGAAGCTGTTTTCTGAGTGTTGTTATCCTCTTGTACCATTCTATCCCAGTTTGTTGGAGCTGCTGCAATGTATCCAGGGTAGTTGTAGGGTACTGCTTATACTGACCATTTCTTGGTCATATGTCTCTGGGTTGCAACTTATGGCTCAATGTTGTAAGCAGTGGACAATCCCTTTCTTTACACTGTATGGGTGGTGGGAGTTGAAGTTTAGGTATTGTAATAAATAAATGGTTCAGTTCGAAATTCCAATCACCTGAAGAATGCCGGAGCGTACAACGGACGAAACGTCGAGAATATGGTAACAAAGATGGGGACAACAGTCCGAACAATATAAATAATCAATATTTTTGTATAGATATTATAAGCTGAAACTCGCACAATAAATTACTTATGATGAGTGTATTCTGAATATTAGATGGCTCTGAACATAAAATTTTACATATTTATATTTTATTTTTTATTTCATTTTTATAGGTTACTGATCAAAAAAGATGAATAAACACGATTTTAGTGTTATTATGTTCTATGAGTTCAAACTGTCAAAAGCATTCACATCAGATGCTATGTTTTAGAACGGGATGTGCGTCGTTGGTTCCCAAAATGTACTTTTGGTGATCTGGATCTCTGTTCGTGTTTGTTACTCGATAATAAATAATTGAGGGGAGTCCCAGAGGCCCATCCAGATACTGGGAGCAAAGCTTGGGGTGGAAGGTAGTTTATACAACTGTCGAAATATATAGTACAAAGTGGAAAAAATGAAGAATCCCATGAATTATTTGATGATCGGCAATTTGATACGAGATACAATATGCTTCTTCCTTTTGAAAAAAAAATACTATTTTCTTGACCTTGTACTTACTGATGCAAACTGGTTTCTGTATATTCGAAACGTGGCTTTGTGTCGACAAAATGACTTCCATGTACACGTCATCCTTCCCAAAATGAAATTTTACTCCCCAAAAAACTCAGTTGTTGGTGCTCTAATGGAAATAATCCATTACAGCCTCTTGCAACTTCTTCAGACGATCGCAGCCCTCGTGTAGTGATTTAAAACTGATACATCAAAAGTTGGAAATATGTTCGCCAACAGTGGTGAAGAAAATGGGAACTATTTTTGCAAGATAAGATGTGAGACTATGAATTGGACACCCACATAAAAGTGTGTGATTTTATCTAGTTCTCATGTGTTTCGTGTTTTGTGACCAACAATAAAGTCTGTGAGATATGGTCTTCAAAATAGTCACACACTTGACAGAAAGAGAATAAAAGAATAAATAAACAATTGAAAACTTTTGTATTACGGGAATAAAAATGTACGTGGACAAGTATAAATTAAAACACCGTAAAAATACCTAATTAGTTAGAGATGTTTAAGTTTCATCTTGAGCATGTTAATAGTATTACAGGCCTGACAATTTTTCGATCAAGAATCAGTGATGAAAGTAGTGGAAGTAAATTCCTTTGGACGGTGCACCAAAAAAAAATAAATAAATAACGTAAGAGCAATAGATGGAATCGTTCTAAGCATTCTTGGATCGCCTGTCATATATTTTTATAACCCAAAGTCGGAGAGAGAGAGGCCGCATGCATATTCACCATCCAAGGACTTACGCGTGTGTGTGTGTATATATATATATATATATATATATATATATATATATATATATATATATATATATATATATATATATATATATATATATAATTTGCTATATTAACGGGTGAAGAGGACTCAATATTAGAGATAGAGCGTATGTAAATACAGAGTTTAGACCTGTGGTTTCCAAACTTTTTCTCATTGTCGGTTAAATCTTTAAGCTGGAAAATAGGATATTAAACATCTGCCATCTAAAGAAAATTTTATACCTAGATAAATTCAACTTCGTCAAAACCTAACTCAGATAAAGATCTACCAAGGTGACAGGGGAAAAAATAAAAATGGAAGTTAAGATTTTCTGATTTATATTTTAAATTATATGTATTAAAATAACATTAAAACGTATTTTCATAGGCCAATTGCCTTGTAGGTAGAGGGATCAAACTAACTGGTGGATTTATTAATCAGGATTTCGGTAAAATAAAACTGGCATGAAAACATCAAGAAACAATAACCCAGAACAGGTAGACGACTGAATAGTGATTCATTCAAATGAGGAAAAGTTTATGGCTGAATAAAGGACAATACACTTGATGTCAAATCTGATTTAGCAGCCCATTATTAGCAAGTTATCCTAAGGTTTAATTTGCTAGTATACCTTTGTAGCAATCTGGCTATCAAGAGTTGGTTAATGGGTACATTATTAAGAAAATTCTCATAAACGAGTCCATGGCTCTAACTAGTCATAGGACCGAATTTTCGAAGAGATCATTGATGCATGCCAATCGATGGTTCTGATTTTTTTCTCGAGAATCTGTAATACCCCAGACTCCATCTCTAGTATTAGAATTTAATTTGAGAACCACGACTACAATATATTACAGGTTCACATTCAAGCTTCTTTTCCAATCCTCATCCCAACTTTTTTCCCCTGCTTTCAAATCTGGCCCCCAAAGCCTTGATTCTTATCAGAGATAAGGATATTTTTTCTGACAAACGAGAGAGTTGGAAAATATTAAAAGAAATTTGACCACGATTATCCTGTCCTTGGTGTCATAAAGTCTGGGAGTAACGCTCACAGCTTGTCGGACTCTCGCTTCTAAAAATCAGTTCCCAAAACCTTAGTTCTTATCGGAGATAAGAATTTATTTTCTAACCAATGAGGAGGTCAGGGAATTTGTATAGCAATTTTGGAGGGAAAAATCCCCGATATTTCCGAGCCTCCTAATCTCCATAAATCAGAGAATCTTCGCCTATTTGGCAGTGAGTAATCGAAAACCATCCGTGATGACATCAGGTCGGCGACAGAAAAGCAGTCATCTTCAAGAAAGAACTACCTACTCTGGGATGTCGAGAAAGAACGTCGGCCCACTACTAAAAACCAATTAAGATTTGCCTCCTTGCACCTAGAAGATATCTGTCGCCGGCCTACGAACTCACTCAAATACAAAATTCGTATCTTCCGACAGTTTCCTCCTCTACAAGAACTGTGAAGAAATCTATGAGTGTCTTAACCCTTCAACAATCTATTTGCTAAGTTTTTAGGCGCTCAGAGAAATATTTTGAGCAAACCTTTTCTTTTTTATGAACATTTTTTCTTCCTTTAAAGTTAAAGGAATTTTCTTCTCCCTTTCTTTCTCTCATATTTGTGTATATCCTTTTACACTTTTTGGTGCATGTAAATAAACATTTTCTTCCTTTATTGTTTGTGGCAGACATGATGAGGCAGAACATGGGACGAGCACAACTGGTTGCGACTTGCCTTGTCCCCGCCAAAAAAGAGCCTGTATTTGCTTAGCATATAAAGCTACTGCAGTTGAAATAAAGGAGAAAAAAAAGCACTTACCGCTCTGCTGTAATCCGTCCTCGGCCAAATAACGTAAAAGAATAAGGGGGGACTTGCATTGCATTTTTATGCAATAAAGATGCAATGCATTATGGGACAGGGACGCAATGAATTATGGGATCGCATTAAGACGCAAGGGATTATGGGTATATGGACAAATATAAAAGCAACTAATTTTTTTCCCAGTGCGGTGTTCTTCGAGTGACGTTCACGGTTGGCGACTGGAAAAGTCTATTAGTGCGATTTTGAGACAGAACTCAAGAAGGAACGACTCGAGGTTGGAATACCAGTTGGGAGAGCTTGAATTTACTCGCTGGTTGCTGTTTTCTTTTTATTTCTCCACATTGTTACACACTGAGCAGGAGTTTGAGTCTTTATTCTTCCGCCTAAAAAGAGAGAATTGTCTGCTCCAATCTTTCAATCCGTTGTTGCTTTTTCAATTTTGTCGCATTTTTAACCTCAATCCTTTCATGTGGGAAAGCCGGACAAATTACCCACACTAGCCAAGGGACGTTAGAAGGATCAGGTCGATATTTCTACCGTTGAAAGATCGACGACTTATAATAAGTATTCTTTTTAATCCAAGTTCGAATTAAAACTTTGTTTTATTTTATTTTATTTATTGTATATTATAGCATGCAACTGACTTGCTTCGCAATAGTATAGAGTGTAAGCGATTAAAATGACACGGGTATTAACTATTACAGAGAGAGAGAGGGGGGGCAGTTCGCTTGATTACCTCCGTTAGTCCAGCTGATTGCCTTCGCTAACAATTATCGAACACTCGTCTATCTGTGATGCACTGTAGTTATACTTCGAGTGACTGCAGCCGGTGCATCTGATACGAAAGACTGCAGATAAAACGTGTCACGTTCTCCCAGAGGACCATATGATTGATTCGAAAAGGTACTGCTTCAAATTATACCAAGTGAAAGTAGAAATTGATAAAAATCGTTTGAAACTAATTAGAAACAAGGACGAAATATTCCTTTCATAATAACGCTAGATCGCGTGATACTTTAATGATCAGGTAAAAACGATTACATTTTAGCTGAAAAGTTTTCACTCACTCATTTTATTCACCACTGATTTAGATATTTACAAAATTCTCTTAAAAGGAATTTCTATGAAAGACTGTAATTCTTTATTGAGAAAGTTAACAGTATAGCATTATGAAGGTGGCTGAGAGATGGCAATAAATAGTGGAAGAAAATTACAAATATGTTGTTCAATAAAACTAATGTCGAAAACAAAAAAGTCTTAATATAACAGGGCATTTTTCCTGTCCAACTTTTAATTGCATGAAATCGCTGGATGGTGATCTGGTAGGACTACTAATTGGATAATAATTATTAAATTTCTCAGAAGAATAGATTGAACGGTTGGGAGAAAGATGGAAAAAGAAACGAGTTAATAATTATGTTTCAAACAATAAAATGAATTTAAGAACTGTTCCAAAGAGAATCGAATCCAGAAATAATTAGTCAAGATTCAGTAAAACTGAGCAAAACTAAATTTCACCACAACCTATCCACTTCCTTCCAATAAGAAGACATATTTAATCTGTCGGAGTTAGCTCCTCCTTAATTCCCAAATTGTCACTAAGGGTCATTCTCCCTATACTATAAATACTGGGCGACCTCTTGCCTCGTTCTCTTTTTCCTTCAGGCTTCGTGCCGCATCTCACCTTGCGTGGAGGTGAGGTAAATCCTCTTTTTCATTTCTTCATTTCAGCGACTACAATGTAAGCTCTCTTAGGAGATAGTGTTTCCAACTTGTGGGAAGACGCCATGAACATTATACACACATACACGTACGTACGAACATTCACCAAAATACGAACATTCACCAAAGAACAAACACCAATATCACACACACACACACACACACACACACACACACACACACACACACACACACACACACACACACAAATGTTATTGTCCATTGTAAAATTGTTTTAATACATATATTTGTTTATATATATATCGGTCTTGTTTGTCTTCTTTCATCTTCGACTGGACACAACTAGAGTCCGCCATTTTTCTTGTAGTTGGACCCTCTTCACCCCCCCCCCCCGGTCCTCTACAAATCTGTTGTCCGAATTCCCTGATCCTAAAACCCCATATTCAGGTTTTCTTTACATTAATATTATTCATGCAAAACAGAAAAAGAGTGACCTAAATTATTTAACAAAGGAAGCCATGTGTTTTATGAAAAGATTTCTGAGAACCCGAGTTCGGGGTTTGTTTACGATTCACCAAAACCACCATATTCTTACATAAAAAGGGTGACCGATGTTTTTAAACAAAGGAAGCCATGTAGTTTATGAAAAGATTTCTTAAGATAGGGCGATTAAAAGTGAAAAAAATTAGATACGTTGGTGTAAACATTTTTTGGTGGCGGAAGCTATCTATATAAACGACGACCCACAGGGCTCAACCACAAAGAGAATTGGGCCCAGCAAGAGAGTCGGCGCAAACTTACCCTGGATGTGCAACGCAGACTGTGTTGCCGTTACACTACACACCCGTGATCGAAGCGACAAGATAGAAGAAGTAAGTGAGAGGCAGTCTTGCTTCCACCAAATTATTACTGCTATATTTCTAAGACCGCCATCTATCAGGTGGAAGAACTTAATCCTTCATAATAGAGACATTGTATTCGCCAGTTTTAATATTCAATAAACCTGTTGTTAGAGTTATCAACAGTTATACACTTTTATTGAAGAAGTTCTTATTTCAGCCTTAATTCCAGACGTTGTCCCAGACACAAACACAAAACATACCAGTACACAACGTACATTTTGGTTCACCACTATACGTCGCCGTCAAATCACGCATCTCAACCAGACTTCCGACACCGTTTATTTTCAGATCATAAGATTTTGGGAAATCCAAATCAACCCTATCAAAACGACGCCACAAAAAAAAAAAAGAGAAAAGAAATCCGGATGTCCCGTAAGGTCGGTTTTTCAGTGGAGATAACAACTGAAAAAAAGAAAAGAGGTTGAAGGTTACATAAATAAATCGAACATATATTACATTACACAATAATAGAAAATTTTACAATCAAAGTAATTTATGTAATTGTATCCATAACAGAGTGGTAACCCTAGTTCAATGATTTACTGTATCGGGTTATCTCCTCTTCGTTTCGTAACCTTTCAACAGGGGTCTCTCTCTCCCACCTGTATAAATACTCGTTCATCCTTCTCTCTTTCTCTTTTTCCTGCTTACGCCCACGTGTGAGCAACTACCTCGATTTCGGCCGCGAGCCGAAACCTCGCACGTGGGGCGAGGTACACAAACTTTCTCTTAACATCTCCAATATGTGAACTCTAATACACAACCAGCGTTTCCCATATTCAGGGAACACGCTAAAGACAAAATTCACAACCGTACGGACATTTCAACTCAACACACACACACAAACAACTTTCCATACAGACACTAACGTTTTATTCACGTTTTAAATGATGTATTTGTAATTCTTGTATCAATCTGTTTGTCATTAATATATATTTGCTTTGTACATATATATCTGTCTTGTTCGTTTTATTTTGCTTTCTTTGGACTCCATCATAGTCCAACATTGTAGCGGGACTGGCCAGCAGGAAGTCTTAGTCCAGAGATGTTATCCTCGCATTAACCCGCCGGTCCTCTACATAAATGGTGACCTTCCGACTTGATTCGAACATACACAGAGCAATATATATGTACGAGCAAATTTAGATACAAACCTTTCAAATGAGAGAAACATACAGCACCAATATTGGAAACTTTTCTATTCTACGCACGCGGAACTATTAACAAAAGAACTTTTAATTCAGACATGTCTACAAAACAGCTTTCTCCTACACGCAAAAAAAGGAATTTTCTTACACCACGTGGTAATAACAATTACTACTATAAGCAAGCCGTTACAACCCTTTCTTTCTACTGGTCTATATTGCTTGACCTTTTCTTTCTCTCGGCAACGCTTGACCTCAACTTCACCCGACCTGCCAGCAGGAAGTCTTAGTCCAGAGATTTTATCCTCACATTAACCCGCCGGCCCCCTACAACTGTATGAGAATACCTAATGACGATTTGAAGCAGGAAATAAGATCAAACTGTGAAAAACTCAGAGAAAATGCAAAGAAAGAACGAATTAAAAATAATAATTATAATACATAAAATGAGTTTGAAAAAGTCTCTGGGGAGATTTGAACCTGAAATAAATAAATAAAATAGAATTCATTAAGATTTAGCACAACTAGTTCTTCCACAACCCACCTAATTCTCTCCAGGACAGTATGACAAATCCCAAAGAATAATTCTCGCTATGTTTAAAATACTATCAAACACCAAACACCGTTTACAGTTTACCAAGTCCAATGTAGAAGCTTTGGGAATTAACGCATTCTGCAAGAGGCCATCCGTTTTTGAAACAGTAAAAGGTCATGGTATTGTAGCGACTGCTACGCTTTCCATGCCCACAATTTATTCGTCTGCGATTGGCTAGTAAATCGATACTGCCTTTCCATGAGACAATTTAGCAATCGCAGTCACCACTTTGAATTTTTCTGCCGTGAATTTGCTCACATGTGTTTTTGTTACAAAATCAGTGATTGGTGGAATTTTAACCAATCAAACATTTTTGTGCTAAATCAACTTTCTCGCGTTTTCGCTGGGATCCTACCGGCAGCTTTAAAAACAAGCGATTTTTCCACAACAGTCAGTAGAGTCCAGCTTTTTACGCCTGTCCACACACATCCACGACTTTACTCACAACGCACACACAGCCTTTTGTATCACATTGCACATATCTTCGTCTCTGTGACTAAGCCAAGTTCATAAACCAGCACTCTGTTAATTTCCCAAAACAACACACTTCTTAATTAACTGTATTCTATTCCAACACCAGACTCTATTCAACATAGAATCCTGAACATTCTTATTCAAGAGAAATTCTTTCGAACATTCAATCTTAATCAGAATACAGTTGAAGGGGAACAACTTTTTCTCCCTTAATTACTACACATCATTGCATGATTGTTTTGTATGTTATTGTTTCAATATATATTTTACTGGAGTCTCGTTGTTTTTTCTTGAAACGTTAAATGTATAATAGATAAATGCTCTTACAACACGCAATTACATTTGATAACCCCAACGCATAAAAAGGCAGCATTTACACTATCTTGTCGAAAAACATGTCATAAATAAATGCCAGAAGTCTGCAAAATTCTTATATAAACCAACCAATACTCAGAAAAAAGACAGAGAGGAGAGGAAGACCAAGTGTCAAGATATGTTAAATTCGGTTTTCCATACTCCATCGGCTGCTGTTCTAAGGACTCTCTAGTATTATGAATTACTGCTAGAATGAAACACCATCAACTAGGCTACTTATAATTCTTTAGTCCTTATATACTTTTAAATTCTTCAATTTGCTAGTATTTAAACCCATTGTAAGATATCAATAGAGTTTGTTGTTTTGTGTTTTGAAATTAGTTTTCTTTTCAGCAAAGAAGATATCACAGCTGCGAGGTTTTCATACCTGAAATCTCCACAAAATCACAACAGCCACTAGACAAAATCTCCGTAGAATCTGGTTACCTCCAAACTTTGCTGATGTCGACATGCGATTGCTGTGAAGATCAAACACACTGTCAAGTGTGACACGCACCGGTCGTCGCAGCGGCAATATGTGACACCCACTGGTGGTCGAATCCTGGTTTTCCATGGCACCAATATGTGACACCCACTTGTATGGTCGCGGCGCCAATATGTGACGTCAATATGTGACACTGCGTTGTCGACCCGTGGTCAACTCCCAGTTGCGGCGCGAAGCTGTAAGGTTTCTTCCACCAGCGTTTTGGGGTTGACGCTTTGTCGCTGCCACCAGCCTGTGTCCCGGTCGTTCCCGGTTCGATACCAGCTTTGTCGTTCCCAGCTCACTTCCAACGTCTGGTTACTGAAGTAACTGCTTTGATCTCAAGTCCAACCTACCCACGTTGTCACTTTGATCTTAGGTAGACGAAATCAATCAAGCGTCGGGCCGTAGTGCAAGCTGAATCCGAGGCAAAGGTGATATCGCACAAGCGTAAGTAAAAGAAACAATAAAACAAAACTCAAGAGGTTCAAATATGTTGAGAAATAACAATTATCTTTATCCGTCTGTTGAATACAGGAGTGTGTTTCTCTCCCAGCCCATTTCTATGGATTTGTGACACTTTTGCGTTTCGTAAGCAAGTTTTGGTATCTTAAGTCGTTCGTCAATAAAACTTGCTTTTGGTAGGAAGACTAAGTCGAAAGAAAGGACGTGGAAATCTTTCGGTCAGCTTCTGCGAGGCACGGTCTCCAACTGCAACTCCAACTCAACTGTAACTCAACTTTCGCCAACTCGAACTGAACTCAGTCTCTTGTACTGATTAGTTGCCTCGAGACGTTCGTTTATATAGATACCGACCAAAATCCAGTGTGGGGCCTGACGTGGTTTGGGTTCCTGGATAATTCTCAATTCCCTACAAGAACTCTCTTTGTTCTTAGGCCAAGAAAATTAATTACTTCCCATTTTTGGAAGGTTAATCACTTTCCGTTTCGGGGGTTCCTCCCTCGTTCGTGAGGGAAGGTCAGAGGAGAGTTATTCTCCTAGACTCTTCCTCTCTCACATTGGTATCTCATACCAATCCTCTCAGTGGGTGTTAACAACTTCCCCGCCTTTCTCATACATTCACCTTCGCCTATCACTCACGCCACCACTTGGCCAATGATCGCTCGGCAGTGTGGGTGTGGCTAGACTGGCCCTCTTAAAATTATCATCCAGAATTTTTGTTTACAAAATCCTTTTTTTCTTCTTTTGCCATCGGCCATATCATTTTTTTACAAATCCCAGATTGCCAAATAATTCTTATCACATCTTTCTTTTGGGGATACCCAAAATCCACTTAGCCGGGACCTCTGCCGACTCATTAATCACTGTCAAAACCTGAAAGATAACTAATATTGATTTTCTCTGCTTGTATCGCGGCTTTGTTTCAAGCCGAAATTTTTTTATGGCCGCCATGTGTCGGCTGGCTTTGTTTTTCTTTTCTGAATCCTGTTTCCCTTGGTGCGACATTCCCTTACCATGACATTAATTAGTTTTGACAGAATCTTAAATCTCGCTTTTTCTTACGGATTTTCTGTCTTTTACGAAAAGTATCCTTTCTTTTCTTTGTAAATAAAGTTAAATCTTTTTTAACGTCGCTCAGTCTGTCTTTCGATATAGCTCTTTCTCGCCTTAAGTATTTCCCGTTTTTAATTTCTATGGTTAATTAGTTAGCCAATTACCATAGCTAAATAGTGTCACACAAGTGATGACGCCAATAATAATACATTGCCGCGGCCGCCATTGGCCGCTCCTTAGAAAAGCGACCTTGATCTTCACAACCCCTTTACTCGCAGAATTATGGTCAGCAGCGAGCGAGCAACTGGACGACTAGCCCAATATGGTTGAAGCCTAAACCGTACTTTGAGAGTATTGGATAAGGCAGTGCTGATCAAACATCGAACAACATCAAGAGTAATTTTATATCTAGTTTTCTACTTCCTAATGGAAGTAGAAAACTAGATATAAAATTACCAGGGAGTACTTGAACAAACCGTTCCATATAATCTTAGCCCCTTTTTTCATGACAAAAACCAAAACTTGGCCCGGAGGTCAGGATCAAAGTTTAGTATTCGTACACTGCCTTTGCGATCTTCCTGGTGCTTCGTCGAAAGATAGTCTTTGACGTGATCCCGTTTCCGCAGTCGATCCGCCCCGGAAGACGTATCGTCTCCCTGACTCCAGCAGCTTCGTCGAGAGATACTCTTCGGCGCGATCCCACTTCCGCGGCCGATCCGCCCTCGAGAACGCATCATCACACTGACTCGGCTCTGTTTAGGGACTCGCCCTAATCGTTTCGACAACACCTCGACTCGGCATTCGACCAGCTGCCGCCGTCGGCAACCAACCAGCTACCGTCGCCAATACGGTTCTCCTGACCAAACCAGTCATCCCGGACCCGACACCGATCCAGGCATTTTCTCCTGACAGTACATACTTGTACATATTGTAAAAATAAAAATCGACGTTTGTTTTTAAACCTCCGCTTTTGTCCCCTCATTGTCTTGGCTGTTCACACCTTTCTTCGAAAACAAATAGCTGGCGGGAGCGACATCCTTATCGGCCCCGCAACAACATTTTAGCGCTGAGGCAAGGAACGACAGATCGACGAAGGAAAACGAAAACAAGCAATAGCACCATGAACAATATATGTTAATAATAATGAAGTTTAACAAATCTGGATAACTAATCACTTAATGTAGATCTAACATTGGATTAAACTTACAAAACAAAATTATCTATAAATCAATCTATAAACTGAAGAATCTGATTGAAATGAAATATAAAATATAGTTTCTATATTGTCATACTTTCATTGACAATAGTACCAATTTAGAAAACATGATTAGTGCATTAATTTAATCACAAGAGTACGTCTTCATTGATGCATCCATCTTTATTGATGTTGAATCAGTACTTCTGGTTGCAATCTGGAAAGCGAAAACTCAGATGAGTACCATTAACTACAATTTTAGACGACCTACTATTATTGTTTTGAACAACCATCTTTGATCTATAATTATAGCATGGCTTTTGCATTGGAAGCTACTTCACTCGTGAGCAAAAAAGCCAAAATTGTTAGGTAAATCAATAATGATGAAAAAAGTTTGTTTGCCATAAC
Organism: Acanthosepion esculentum; assembly: GCA_964036315.1. Lineage (NCBI taxonomy): Eukaryota > Metazoa > Mollusca > Cephalopoda > Sepiida > Sepiidae > Acanthosepion > Acanthosepion esculentum. The sequence continues at coordinate 75,878,968 of OZ038487.1, read as the reverse complement.
AAACTGCATTTTTCAACATAATCTACTTCTTCAATGTACAATTTATTGTTCAATAAATCGAAAATTGTTCGGTAAAATGCATCTTCCTCCAGCAACCCATTATCGTAATCTCACATCCTAATCTTTACTACTTGAGAAACTTATGCATGCTCCTATTTTATATTGTTCTAGTTGTGTTTATTGCAATAATTTTTGCCTTTTCGGGATTTTTTTTGTTTATTTTTCTTTCTTCACTTTCTGTTTTGCATTCGTGCTATACACTTTGCATTAGCTGTACTACAGGGTGTTCGGAAAGTTACTATGCACTTATATTTTTATTAACAGACATTATTGCCACCCTCTCGAAATATGTTTTCGACGAGAAATACACGTTATTCAGTTGTTAAAACCTTACTGGGGTGAAATCTGAAATATAAAAATATGATTAGAAAAGTTCACAGTAACTTTCCGAACATAATGTATTTTGGTAACAAATCTAGACTGAAATACCAAAAGGAATGAAAGTTTTTCCTTCTTTAGAACTCTTACAAATCATTTTCGTTAAATTCTTAATAAAATGCATCATAATAATTAACTGTGAAAGAAAAATTTCTTCAATTTTTTATTCATATCAATTGTACGTAATTTCTAGAAATAAAAAACTAAATTTGTTTATGGTTCCAGATCATTTGCGTTTCGCTTATCAAAGAGATTTAAATAATTCAAAATATCTCTTTCTTCAGATAATTCATATCGACTATTGGAATCTTGGCTCCGATTTTTATTTTCTGTTTCTTTGGTTTCAAAGCAGTTTAGTAGTAAAGAAATATGATCTATCCCAAGGTAGGTGGAATATGTTATGCACGACAATTACCTTGATAGTGAAGCCTATTAAAGTAACAACTCATGAAAGATTAGGTAACATTATTTTCTGTTGTTGGTCTATGCAAAGGTTTTTTTATTTTTATTTTCTAGCTTCTAATGAAAATCTTTGCAATGAAATTATTTTGTAGACATTGATCCATATTTTAGGTTATAGTTTTTCTTTTTTAACGATAACATTTTATGAAATAGTGATCAACTTGTCTGCTAACAATTTATGTTTTTGACTCGAGAGCCAAATACACAGAGCATATGAGAAACCAATCGAATCACATTTCTCATAAAAAGTGCATTTCAAGGGACATAAGATATTGTTTCTTTCCTTGCATTTTGATAATGCTTCCCTAGAAAAAATATAATCTTAATAAAAATAAACTTACAACTTGACGATTGTAACAGCTGACAACGATAAATCCGTCAAAATGCATAGATATGTTGGTGACTAGTAAAGAAATATGTGTTGAAAACAAAAAAGCTCCATTCAAAGAAGAAATAGGGTTCCATTCGTTTAAAAAGAAACAATAAAATAATTGCAAATTTCGGAAAGAATTTAGTTAGAATCTGTTATGGTTCAGAATGATATTTCATCATTCTAAAAATAACCTTGTCATCAGTGATAATAGAAAAGAAGGATATTTCATTATCCTACCCTCATCATTATAAAAACGACCCTTCCACGGCAAGATATCCAGTAGAGTAAAGTGGAGTAGATTAGTGTAAACTAGGGTACCCACAGTAGTATACAAGTAGTAGTAGTCAATAGAAACACACGTCTTCCAACACTCCGGGAAGAGCGAAAACAAACGATGTCAAACGCCATCCTCACAAACGAAACTCTCGGAACCAAACCATTTCATACGCATACTCACAAACGAAATTCTCGGAACTAAACCAAGTAAGCACTGACTCTTAAACAAAAGACACACTGAGAACATTTTTATACACGCCCTACCAATATTCTGTAATTCACATAAAAAGAAAGCACAAATTCTTGCTATTTATGTCAACACGTGTCTCAAGTTTTTATTATTGTTTATGTTATATTGTTGTACGTTTTAATTTTGTTTTCAGTATAAAAAAGAGAAAAGAATTCCTCCTACACTGCAAATACATATAGCAACAGAGTAATTACTTTAACAACATTCAAATAATATCAAGTCAGGATTATTACTACATCGACCCTAGCTTACCTACCCAATTACAAATCCAAATGAACCTGCATTTAGATTTAACATTAAGTTCAAAATGTTAAAGAAATTCATGAAGTATTAATTTAACGAATAACTATGTATTAAACAACAGTAGTAGATATATCCGATTCAGGGATTACTGTCAAAATGTTTTAACATCAAATTTACATCCTTATCTGTCAAATCAATGACAAATACAAATGTATATCCCAATGCGCCCTTTTCACTTTAATTGAGATTTTATCCTCAATTTGGTACTGATTTGGGAAACGTGGGTGTCTGACTCATGGATTGTAGTTTATTACAGAAATACGTAATATTTTATGAAATTTAAAAACAATTTTGAACCACAATATCCGACAATAGAAGAAACAATTTTTTTTTAAATTCTCTTTCATTGACAAAAGTTTTGTTCCCATAAAGAGGAAAATGCGTTGGAAGAACGTTCTCACGTTTTTTTTTGTTTTTTTTTTTTGAGATCGACTATTTACAAAAAATTATCTCTAATCATAAGTTAATATTTTCATTAAGTTAATATGATCCTTAATATTTTCTTACCTTCAAGAAAATGAAAAAATGAAGACCTTGTTCGTCGAAGAAAATACATTATCCGCCGAGGGCAAAATTGACACAAATCGCGTTTTATGTGAAAAAGAATTATCAAGTGTGGGGTATTCGTATTCGCTCACACCATAGTAGTGAAAATTTTAGGCTTGTTTTCACGAAGATAAAAACAGGAAAATAAATGTACGCAATACAGAAAAAGCATGGTAAATTGTATGTTAATTTCATACAATTTTATTCATGTATTTTTTACGTTACAATTGTATTAATTTACATATTTTAAAAGGGAGATATTTACTCCGTAGTATCACAAGTCATATTACAGACGTGTTGTCTTCCTGACGGTTCTTGGCGAAGAGATTGAATATAACGTCTTTTGGTAGGATGTCTGCATTTCCGACAGGAACAGTTTTTGTTGCATGCTGAGAGTAATTTTATTTTATTTTGTATTTAATTTATTTTAAGCAGGGTTTAAATATTATTTTATTTTATTTATAATTTTCATTATTATTATTTTATATTTTATTTATTTATAATAATAATGATATCCTTACCTAACATCCCTACCAAATAGCGGAGCTAATCGATAATGATGATTGCCTATTTAAAGTTGTAGAATTAAGTTTCTACATTCTCTGTTTTAAACTTGTTAAAAGAGGATCACAGCTAAGTATTCTCAGTTTGTGCTGAACCCATTAAAATCGGCTCCAGAGTTCAGTACGAAACAATGCTTTCTGATTGGTCCATAAATAATAATGTCCTGTTTCTGCCTACGTCCGCACGGTTGACCTCGAGTTGACCTGTTCAAAGTTCAACGCGCCAAAAATTGGTAAACATTCTCTCGAGCCTCCCACGTGATCAAGAAAATTCATAAATATGAAACTTCGACACGACTTAATGAGTCCTTAAAATAATCAACTCGTCACACGAATCCATGAAACCCAACTTCCTTGCTAGAAGTTAATTTTTATTAACATCAACCCAGCTTGTAGAATTCAATTTCTTTTCAACATCAACTCATCTAGTGACAAATTCAACTAAGACAAAATTCAGAAACCAACTCACTCAATATCTTAACAACATAAAGGAAATTGTAACTATACCAGTCGAAGCGAGACAACTCTACACGAAGTCAAGCAATCTATTTCAGTCAATTTCACCATTAACATAAACTGTTTAATTTCTTACCAGAGCTATAGCATAACACCTTTTATATTACCCTTGAACACACAACCAAGAACTCTAAAATGTTTTAAACAATTATATCGTGTGTACTTGTTGTTATATAAAAATATTTTCTGTTATATCTGCCTATTTGATTATTTCTCTTGTTGTTGTTGTCTTTCTTGCATTTGATTTAGTAAAAATAGTAGAGGGTCTGTTTAACTTGTATTTGTCACTGATACAGAACGTCCTGGGTATGACGATAAACTACATCCGCGTCCTGAGTATGACGATAAACTACATCTGCGTCCTGGGTATGACGATAAACTACATCTGCGTCCTGGGTATGACGATAAACTACGTCCAACCAAAAGGCCGTCGATCCGATCAATCGGCTGGTCATGTCATGCCCCATCACATCTAACCCATCCCCAAACAACTACAACTTACAATTAACTTTCCCACCCAAACCCTACACTAAATATACTAACACCATACCCCTAAAATGTGATGGAAAGCGGTGGCTTAGGGTCAATCAGTAGAAAAAAAAATTAACGTTTTTGAAATAATGATGTTGCCAGCTATACGTTTTTGAAACAATGATGTTGCCAGCTATACTTTTTTGATATATCTAGTAAATACTGGATCTGGCATTAAATAACCCATAGTGGTTGATATGCCATAAAACCCCAAACAAACAAACAAACAAAACTGATACAGATTGTTTAACCCACTACAAAGTAAAAATAGTCATTGTTTTTTTGAGAAATGAACACACCTCCCGGAACGTGTAGTTGTTGTTTTTGATAATGGATGGCGGGATGACCTATTTCTGGCAGGAACAGTTTTTGTTGCTAGATGGGAGTAATTTCATTATTTTTATTTTTTATTTAATTTATTTTAAACATGGTTTAAATACTATTATTTTATTTTGTTTATAATTTTCATTATTATTATTATTTTATATTTTATTTTTATCTATTTATAATAATAATGATATCCCTACAAAAGTCACTTAACGAGGATCGAAATCACTAGCATGGCTTGGAAGGATAGCTTGCTAACGATTACACCATTCGAGTCTGTCTAAAATTAAAGAAGGGAGAGGGTCACCAGAAAATTTCCCAGTATCCTAGTGGACCAGTTTGCCACTGCTCGTATCAATGACAAATGCAAGCTTATATTCAGTCATTATCATTTATGAGAAATGCAAATTTACATCCTACTCATTCTCCACGTTGCTAAATAGAAAATCTTAATTGTAAGTCTATTTTAATAGTAAGTTTGTCTTAATAGCAACTTAATGTCTTGATAGTAATTCATATATTACAAAGTTTGATCAGCTCGATAAGGTCAAATTGGAAGCTGATCTAAAAAATGACTTACAATCTGTTTTTAACTCTGGCAAAGAATGACTTGTTAATTCTAATGCCTCGTAAACGAAACTGCTCTTTTGAATCGGCTGTGAGAACCCTTTTTGACTTCCATCAGCATGGCTAATGCTAGCCTCTATGAGAGTGATTCTCTGGCTAACTTTTCCCGCTGGTATGAAGTGGAAAATTGATACTGAATCAATTGCTAATCCTCATAATTTAACTGATACATTTATAAATCTACTATTCGTCCATGCATTGAATATTGCTGCCACATCTGGTCTGGTGTTTCTGCTATGTATTTTGAGATCTTTGATAAAATACAATGAGTATGATGAACCTTCCTCCATGGTACCTAGACTTTATGAGTTTAAGCGCAATACTACATTGGCGACAAGGTCTCATCATTTACAACTGAAATGGCTAGATGCAACCGTAAGTTATAGAACTTGCGGTCGCATCTAGCACATTTCAGTTTCTTCTCTTGAACCTTTCGTTTGTGAATTTCTCTTCCAACTTATTACTTTCCAGTAAACTTTGATCTTCAAAAAATTTAAATGCAATTCAATCGTTATCCTTTGTCTTTTTAATTCCTGTTCTTTTATTGTTTTCTCTCATAATAATGTTTTTTTTAATAATATTCTTTCATACACAGTAACTTCGTGCGTCTTAGTAGCTTTATTGCTTTTCATGGGGTGAAATGATTACAAAAAATGCAACCTTAGTTTTAACCACATTTATAACTTTTATCTTTTCGTGTGCAAGAATAATTTTCCGACTTTTTTAGTGCCACACGACTATTCGCTGATTCTAATTTAAGTTCGTACAAAAACATTATCAACGTGTCTTATTTGATCCCGATGAACTTCTTTCTATAGCATTCTCTATTAGGTTGATTACGTCTAGTTCCAACATTTGATATACTCTCGCCACAATGTTGAACTAAATAGTTGTTTTCCTGTTTTATTCAATCACACAACTAGCACTTTGGCTTTTTTGTTACATATGCTCTTTTACAATGTAGAATAAAAATATAAATGCTTAGTTCATTATTAGGCTACAGTCTTATTGATACTGTGAACTTAGCAAAAGCGAACACAAGTCTCTTAGACAAGTTAATAAAGGAAAACGGGAAGTTTCGGAAATTTTATTTTATTTCAGAAAATAAAACCTGCTGCAATAGTACTTTCACTATTGCCCGAATTAATAACGAAAAAGAAGAAAAATGCAAATCAGATTCAATTACAAAGAAAAAATATTTATTTCTAACCAGCTAAACAAGGGTGCTAGCAAAAATTCGTCCCTTTTTGCTGAGAATAAGATAACCTCTGAGTAGCACAATGTAAAACATATATCAGAAAAACAAAACTTAAAAATTACAATGCACAGTAAACCAAACAAAAGAATTGGGCCCACCTGCTGTGTCAATGATAACAAAAAAGGGGGAGAGCCTTAGCTCTACAGTACACTTTCAGTCCTTTCAAGGTTCAAAAGTTTTTATCTTTTTTCTTTTCTCTCTTGTGTATACAAAGTTCTCTTCTTGGTGACCAAACTTTCCGCCTGGAAATTACGCCTTTCTTTTGCGGCCGTAGAAGGTGAAAATGTACTTAAACATGCAGTAAAACACTTATTGAAAACGCATGCGTTTGCTCTTCCTTCTTCTCAAATGGCTTTAGCTCCAAACTCCACTTATGGACTTCTTTGCAAACTTTCTTTTCTGGTTGCTTCTTCGAGAGGACTTCTTCTCAAAACTTTCTATGAAGGGTAAACTTGCCTTCAGCAACTTTGTTACCCATGCATCCTTCACTTATGGGCAAACGCTGCCTGCCTTTTCAACAGGGAGAGAGAAACGAACCTCCTGTTTCTAAGCGGTCTCGTTTCCAACTGCTGATAAGGTCCCGTCACAGTTCTCCCTTCCCCTTCAAAGGTGGCGGTTCACTTTTGAACTGTACAATCACAGTCCATTAAAAAAAAATATCAGCAGGTTCTTAGAGCCAGTAACACAGTGAGTGTCTTTTGTTCTCCCTTCACCTAAAAATTTTCAAAGAAGAAACGATGAACCATTAAATGTGAAACATGTATGATCGTTAACAAGAGGAACGGTCCAAGATTCGATGTACAAATTGGAGACATCAAAAAGAAGCAAGTAGAGAAATTTGTCTATATTGGAAATGTTTTAATAGACGACGGAAAATGTGACACAAAAATCCGAAGGTGCTTTGAAATAATGAAAGAGCTAAACAAAGTATTAAGAAACAGGAAAATTTTGCTAGAAACAAAGAAGAGTGCTGACCTGCTATGTAATATCAATTCTCCTATATAGCAATGAATACTAGCCAATTTCTGCACAAATGAAGAGGAAGCAACAGAGATGTAATTCTACAGAAGACTAATAAGAATACCATGGACTGAACATGTGAACAACGAGGAAGTTTTAAACGAAATAGAAATAAAAAAGGGCACTTTTATTTAAAAATCAGAAAGAGACAAATTTGACACTCACAGGGGCAGAGGAAAACATCGAGTAACCTACCTAATGAGCTTGTATAAATGAATGATAGAACAGGGGCTGGGAGGGATAGTAAAAAGACAAACACTGCTAAGAGCTACAATTGATAAGAAGTTGTGGAGAGTCATGATCGTCAACGTCCTGATCGTCCTCGTCCATGTCGGCACATAAAAGAAGATTCTGTCTACGAAATTTCTACCCACTCCTACTGTGTGTTGTGGGGGGATGCGTGTGTGTGGTTATATTTTATTTATTGTTGTCAGATTGAAAGAAAAATATGTTTTTTTGCAGGAATGAACTAAAAGCAGATGATTAATAGAAAATGTCTCTCCTACATTTTTAATGTAATCTAATTTTTGTACAGAAGGAAAAACACAAAAGTTTTATTTGTGAAAATGGTGAAAAAATATTTTCTAGATTTTCAATACAATCACTGAATTTTCTTGCAATAAAACTAATAACTGCGATGTATTAAATTTCGGCCATCATTGTTGTCGCTTAAAAGTTAAAATCAATCGTGCTTTAAATATAATTTTTCATTTGCATTACTTGTAAAAAATTAATAATAATAATGATAATAATGATAAATTTAGCATGTTTTATATAAGCTTCTTAAGCCTTATTTTTCTTTATTCTTTCTCGTTCTCTCTCTATATCTCTTTTCTACCCTATTTCCTCTCTCTCTCTCTCTCTCTCTCTCTCTCTCTCTCTCTCTCTCTCTCTCTCTCTCTCTCTCTCTCTGTGTAGGTTTGTTTAAGCTCTTCTAGTATAATATTAAAAATTAATTAACAATACGTCAACATAATACCACCCATTATTTTTAAATTATCTTTTTGGTTTACAATGTACATTCTTTTGGTTTATGAAGGTTAGATTAATAATGAAAGCTTCATAATAGTTTAAGGAATTCCAACGAGAAAATAAGTTGTATTCAGAAATTAAGGCAACTTATTCTCTCTTTTATTTTGTTAACAATTTGTCATAGTTGTAATGATATCACCTACAACTATGAATTCCAACAATAAAATTACTTTTTAGTTTATCATATTCTCATTTATATCTGTCCTGCCGTGTTTCACACACTCATCACAACATTTGATACTGTCTAAAACGATTATTTGTTTTTTGTGAGGAAACGAAACCCGAGCTGACGTTTTCACCTTCAAGAATAACTAGACACCTACATTTACACTGTAAATCTCAACCCCATATGTGCCGAACTAACACAGTTTCTAATTTTATACAGTTTTAGTAGACGTTTCTATTACATCAATAAAAGTTGCAGCCAGTTGCCGAAACCGCGCCGCTAACACCAGGCCTGCAACGACAGCCTCCTAACCACATTTACAGAACTTCATTTTTGCACAGGTAAGTTAACCTAATTAAATTTCTATTAAGTTATTTTATTCTTGATTCACAGCTTTAATCACATCATTTGAAAAGATTTGTATACTGCCAACGATTCATCGAATCCATTCAACATTTAATTGTTTTTACATCATTTTTATACTGAACTTTAGACAAAGTTTGTTTGCTGTCAAATAAATTCTTTTAGATTTCTCAATATCTACTGAGATATTATTTTTTTAATTTTCTTAAACTGGCCCACAGAACACTTTAAGAAAAATTTTAAAAGAAAAATTTTCTCTCAAAATCTCAGTGACCAGGATTTGATAGTTATTGCATATTAAATTATTTAAATTTTCCTATAGAATTTCGACTGACTTTTGTAATGTATCAATGTGCATAAGTATAAGAAAACTGAAATGAGAGAGAAAGAAAAAAATTCTTAGTAAAATTTATTTTAACTGTTACTTAATAAAACAATGTTTTATAAAAACAGTTATACAAATATGAAACAAGTCCTATTTCGAGAACATTGTCAAATTTATGCTGATGTTTTTTTTTTTTAAATATACATTTTAATATTTTTGTCCCTTCATATTTGTGTTCCTACATTTTTGTTCCTTCAATTCTTTTCTTACTTTTTTCCCCCGTTTGGCAAACCTCTCTTGTCAAATCCTATGACTGATTATTGTAACGCGCTAATGAGATTGCTTTATAAAACAAAATGCATAACTAGAGAAACTCGGGCACTTCAATGTGGTCAATTATGATTGAATAGTGAGTTCGATCCTCACTGAGTGCCCCATACTTTCGGCCTCGTGCCACATCTAAGCTACACTTAGAATCTCATCATAACTAAACAAACTTGTGAATTTTCTCTCTTGATCTTTTTACAATGTTTTTTAGCACTTCGAATTCAAAGCCATTCGTTAACCAAAAAAACTTATTCACTAGATATCGCCTTGTGCCAGACGAAGCCAAGGAACTCATCATAGCGTGATGGTTAGCAATCTGGTCTCGATGATCAATTTGCGGATGTGGTCAGTTCGATTTATATTAGTACCCCATACCTGTGAACTTGGGCCATACTAACCTAAAAATCGAAATTAACACGAGTCTGCCTCGTTAATGAGATAATTGTGCTGTCAAAGATCGGGATTAGAATTCTATCTTTTTCATTTGGATAATTGACGCAATAACATCTTTCTATTCTTGTTTTCAATCTTGGACTTGAACCGCGTTAAAGAAAAATTTGTAAATATGAAATTATGGAGATTTTAATTTTTTTAAATTAATCAAGATTGATGACTCCAGCACACGGATATGATTTCGAATTAGAATTAACTATAAAAAGAATTAGAATTTGAATTAGAATTAATAACTATTCTTAAATGCAGTCAATTTGGGATCCAGTATAGAAAGTTTGTTTGGAATAAAACATACCAAACAGACAGACCCCAACAAACCTATATGCAGTCCTCTTTATTATTTAAGAATAGGTGCTCTTGAGTGTTGTTGTTCTGCGTAATTAGTTTGTGGGAATGTGGGATTGGATATCAAGTTGTCAACAAATTTTCGAACAATCTCTCTGGTCAATACGTTCAAAAACCTAATGAGGCTATTGCCAGTTGTCACATCAATATCAACTACAAGCTACGAAATTTATTGTGATTAATCAAACAACCAATTCTCAAAGCGACCAAATAACGTGCTTTATGATATAATTTAAAAATTAATTTCTGAAAAATATTTACAATTCATTCTGTCATTGTATAATTAATTTTAAGTCGATATATAAGAATCTTATTTTAACTGTGGGTGATGTGTTTCACGTTCGTTATGACGGATGACCACCGATATTGAAGAACACCAACAACGTACGTCCATTAATTACGCCATGCTTTATTTCAGTAGAGACTACATGCTGGGCCCAAAGAAGGGGACATTCACCGTCTGCCGGGGAAGATTCTGACTTAGTTTAGCATGCAACAATGTGCAGCGTATCTAATACTGATGAAAAACTTTTGTAATAATAATTATCTTTTTATTAATTAGTTCATCAAGTGTTAAAATTTTTCAAAACTTATGAAATATTTTAACTTAAAATATTTCATAAGTTTTGAAAAATTTTAACACTTGATGAACTATTTTTACCAAAATTGCATGTTAATTGATTTACTTGAAGTTTGATTGATAAGCGATTTTGGTTATTAAAATATTTACAATTATTAGCGACGGAAACATTTACGAGATTTGCTTTTATATTTTAAGGACATGAGTTTTCTGTTCTGAATGGTTTCTTTTCGGAATTGATTTTAGTTTAAAAGTCTTACAAATTTCATTTTAAAACTTAATCTTTTCGCTTCACGTAAAGATGTACGGCTTTTAGAAATTTACCTTTCCTCACATAATCCAGACATTTTGCTGTTGATTATAGATCTTGCAAATGATTAGTTTGGCATTTCGTCGTGGTGTAATGGTTAGCACGCTTGTCTCGCTAGAACAATTGCGACTGAGTAGTGAGTTCGATCCTGACTGGGCGTGCCACATCTAAGCTGCGCCCAGAAGATTTAATTACAAATGGTTAGCAACAGAAGGAACATTTGTTCAAACTATGTTTGCTCCTCCTCTAACTATAGACATGTTCAGTTACACTCAGATAAATCTTTCAATGACCATATAACTCATCAATTTCCCCATTTATAAGTTGTTCTTTTAACGATATTTGCATTAAAAACTACAGGACTTTTCAAATATTCCTTCAAATAGTTGAGGATTTACCTACTATTTGCTGGTCAACATAATCGATTTGTAATACACTAACATCTTTACCCTCTATCACTCTATTTGTGTGTGTCTCTTTTGTTGTTCTTCTGCAACCACCTGCTGACTGCGAACGTTCTATCCTTTAGCCTTTCTCTTCTCCATCACTAGGTCCTTGCTTGAGAGCATTTCTTTCTTTTGGTACAGCGTCAATAAAATTGGCCGGTGCTGTTATTTATACACTTCAATATTAGATACAAATAAATATTGTAAGATGTTTCCTTGTACTTCCTATTTTCCTTAACACTTTCTTGTTGCTCACATGCTCTGTCCATGTTATTCTAAGCATTTATTGATAGAGCCAGATTGACTGATTCCTCTTTCTATTTTTGTCTATTCATTGAACTCGTTCTCTATCCGCATGCAGGCTGTTTTTCCTAGAGATTACAGATTACTTGAATATCTTTTCCATGTAACTCAATCTTTTCTAGTATTTCAAGTAAATTTTCGTGTCAAATACCTTTCTGATCATAATGATAACATTTCATGTTCCAGTGCCTTGAACAATGCCACTGTCTTTGGTCTATTTCAGGTTTAATTCTGAGAAATCGCGGAATCAGATAACAGCTTGACTAATTTTTCGATAATGTCATTCAAAAATAATTCACTTTTCCTCAAAACATCATTTCACCAAATACAATATTTACTTTTTCTTTTTAGCACTTTTACTAATGCCGATTTTTCAAAAACCCCAGCACAACTCCAAGTAATAAACGAGACATACCCTAGTCATCGGTACAGACTCATTTTTCATAAAGGAAGTCTGAACTACTAGGCCATAATTGATTATAATAATAAACTCTGGATTAATTCCATGTTCTGAGCTTTAGCTCTCATTTTATTTCTCAAATTTCAAACGATTTGTTCCGTGACGCCTTGTGTTACAATTCAGCTTGCGTAGAAGTTTCGAAGACATCTTGTTATTAAATATTTGGAGATCTCCGACCTTTCGTTGTTATAAAATTTCAAATATTTCAATTTAGCTTGGTATTCTCTTTTCAGTGATAGTGAATTTATGCGAGAGAGAAAAAAACTTGACTTTATGTGGTTCTATTCGTTCCTGTCCTGCTTTCAATTCTTTTTCATTCGTTTGAATCAAACATTTGTAATGTGAAAACTAAATGAAACACGAAAAAGGCAAAGTTTCACGGATAAATTCAACAAGAAAATTACATGTACGTGCACTTAGAAAATGTTTTGTTTTCTTTTTCAGATCCTGAAAGTAAAAAAAAAAGAAACAAAACACACAAGAAATTATCGGAACTGGTAACTCAAGGAAAGAAAAAGAATGTCAACTACCAGAAGAACTATGGCTTTAATTGGTAATGACAGGAGTAGGTATGTTCCCATGGATTCATTTTTAATTTTAATAGATTGTAAATAATCTACTTTGGATTTATTTTTGATAAATGTTCTAACAATTTTTCTGTTATTCTGTTGGTCTATTTAACTTTAAATTTATATATAACATTCTAAATTTGACCAAAAAAATAAGTGGATTTTCTATTATCTCGTTCATCCGAAAGAGATGGTCAAATGTACATTTCTGTATTTACGTTTCACATACAACTGAAGCAGCGAATCGCGTCTTCAAGAAAACCATCACGATGACTCTGTCGACAGGTATTGATTTAAGGTTTATATAATAACTACTAGGACGCTTCATCAATATCGCTAGATCTCACTAAATTTTGCAGCTTCTCCGTTACAATATGAGATAACCAGATTCATGCAGATACAACCTCTCCTTAATCTTATGAATTATCATAAATAATGTTTCTCGCAGGGTCATTTTGTTATGTAGACCGAAAATGAGTCTGTTAAACATTAGTGAACAAAACAAGATCTAGATTTAAAATTCAAATGCTAAGCACTGACTCATTGATTTTGTTAGAAATTAAAAAGGCTCGAATTTACAAACTTTGCTTAACACACACGCAAAAGCGAACCCAAAGCAAAACTCGTGAAATTTCACGAGTTTTGTTTTGGATTCGCTTTTGCTTAGCATTTGAATTTTAAATCTAGGTCTTGTTTTGTTCACTACAACATCCCACTTCGAACTACTAAACGTTTTCTTCATACAACCTAAAAACCAGGAATTTCAGTCTTCTAGACCATGATATATACTTATTGCTAACATGAATTTGATCATTCTGGTGGTGAGAACATGGAAAAAAGATTGTACCTGCAATGTTATGAAACCACTCAAAATCATCTAGTATTTTCAAAATATTTCTATATTTGTAAATGAATTTTGTCTGCTAAGCCTAAATCTGCTGTAATTATTTTCTTCATGTGCACTTTTGCAAAAGTGTTGAAGAGCCACGGAAAAAGGGAAATCTTTTTATTAAAGATATTGTACGATGACCCATTGTTTCCTGATTTTCTTTCAGTTTTCTTCCATTTAAAAAAATATTTTCGTGAAATGTCCAATTTTATTTTCAATACATAAATTTTACTTGCTAACAATTTCTATATGGTTTGCCATTGATATGTCACTCTCGCTAATGAAAAATTGAGTATAAATAAAATTGTTAAAAAAAGTTAATTTATCCAAACTAAAAAGAACTTTCCAGGATTTACAACAAACCCTTCTAGAGCCAAAACTTGAAAATAAGTTTAAATGCTATTTTCATGTATCTTTTTAAATCATTTTAACTAGAAAATTACAAAAAAAAGTATACCTTTTCCTAAGCAATGTAAAGTTGTTTTGTTTTGCTGTTTTTAATACATATTTACTTTCAAGAATTTTTTCATAGTAATAATAATTATTATTAATAATAAGTAGTAGAAAGTAAGATCTTTTTCAGTATTTTATCGCGGCGCCTGACGAGATTTCTTTTGGTTAATAATTACATCGACACTTCAGTACAAAAAGGGGGAATTCCTGGTTTTCCAGGATGCCTCGAACATAATGGAGTAGTCACGCAGATATTAAGAGAAGCTAAGGAAAATAAGGGCGACATCGCTGCATTGTGGTTGGACCTTGCCAATGCATATGGATCCATTCCACATAAATTATTAGAAGTGGCCCTAAGGAGATATCATATACCCGAGAAGATCAGCCTATTAATCCTGGATTATTATAACAACTTTCAAATAAGAACTACTTCCAGGTTTATAGTTTCCGATTGGCACAGACTTGAAAGGGGTATTATTACAGGCTGCACGATCTCAGCTACCCTATTCACCCTCGCTATAAATATGATGGTCAAATCGGCCGAAGTCGAGTGTCGAGGCCCTATGATGAAGACAGGAGTACGTCAGCCACCGATCAGAGCGTATATGGACGATCTGACCATTACAACATCTTCTGTCACGGGGAGTAGGTGGATCCTTCGTAGACTTGAAAAGCTTATTACTTGGGCGAGAATGTGTTTCAAGCCTGCAAAGTCGAGATCGTTAGTGATAAAGAAGGGGAAAGTAGGAGATAATTTCAGGTTCTCGATATCGGGAACTACTATACAGACGTTGACAGAGAGACCCGTGAAGAGCATAGGTAAAACTTTTTACAGCTCCTTAACGGACACTTTATCTATCCGAATGACGATCTCCGAACTGGAAGTTTGGCTAGCCAAGGTGGACAAGTCAGAACTTCCGGGCCGTTTCAAGGCGTGGATTCTTGGGAGCACGCGGTGCTCCCAGGAATTCTCTGGTCTTTGTTTATATACGATTTCCCAATGACATCAGTGGAGGCCATGGAAAGGAGTATTAACGGCTATCTTCTCAGATGACTGGGACTGTCGTGAGGTCTGAGCAGTGCCGCACTATATGGCAAATCAAATGCACTTCAACTCCCCTTTAAAGGATTGGTGGAGGAATTCGTAGTCTCTAGAACAAGAGGATTCCTACAGTACAGGGACTCTAAAGACCCAAAAGTGGCAGCAGCAGGCATAAAAGTCCGCAATGAAAGGAAATGGAGTGCAGAGAGCGAACTGGGTATTGCGGAGGAGCGTTTGAAGCAGAAGTCTCTCATGGGGACTGTGACACCAGGTCATGCAGGTTTGGGCTACTTTCCTGGTAACCGAGTCGAGAAGGCTAGAGATAAAGAGAAACGACGACTAATTCAAGAGGAAGTACGTGCCAACGTTGAGGAAAAAAGATTATGCAAGATGGTGGGACTAAGCCAGCAGGGTGCATGGACACGATGGGGGAGTTTTTTACGGCGGAAGATAAGTTGGTCGGAGATCTGGCACTCCGACGCCAGTCGCATTAAATTTCTTGTGCAATCCGTATACGATGTACTACCTAGTCCTGCAAACTTGCATATTTGGGGGATGAGCGAGTCACCATCATGCCCACTCTGTTCCAGGAAAAGTACGCTGAAACATATATTAAGCGCTTGCCCGAAGGCACTTGGTGAAGGGAGGTACCGGTGGAGACATGATCAGGTACTAAAGAAATTAGCCGAGATAGTCGCCACAGCAATTAGCGATTGCAGTTGTAAGCCCGAAACGAAGGTGATCTGTTTCATCAAGGCCGGTGAAAAATCTTCCACGGTGCGTAAGTCGTCAACCTGCATGCTCGCATCAGCCCGAGATTGGCAGTTAAGAGTAGACCTGGGAAACCAATTGAATATCCCGGTGCAGATAACAACATCGTCCCTGCGCCCGGATTTATTGGTTTGGTCGACTCTCTCCAGGCAGGTCATAATGCTCGAACTTACGGTACCTTAGGAGGAGAATTTGGAAGAAGCCTTTGAAAGAAAGCTGGAGAAATACCAGGAGCTAGTTGAGAGATGCAGAGCTAACAAATGGCGGACGACCTGACTCCCAGTTGAAATCAGATGCCGAGGTTTTGCAGGAAGATCTGTATGCAGTGCTCTAAGTCGGCTTGGAGTCAGGGGAGTAAAAAAGTCCTAACTGTTTTTTTCTGCATTCCTAGTTGGGAGGGGAGAGAGGCGAGGTAAAGAAGGAAGGAAGAAATAGTAGTAGTGGGAAAAAGAAAGCGAGAAACGTCACTTTTCTTGTCATTACTTACCTGTTATGTCAAACTGTTCGTTGAAGATGAGGGTCGTTCCGCGTGGTCAACCTAAGATGAAGGAAAAAGACGAGCTCGCCGTCGATTCTTTTTTTGTATCGTCTTAGCTGAGGAGGAAGTGACGTATGTCGGTGGTGATTGGTCAGCAGTGGCATTTATTTGAGGAGTCCATTTGTTGCGTGCTTTGCGTATTTTTTTGTTTGTTTGTTTCAGGATCGCCTGCCGGAATAGTACTGTTTCGGTAGAGTCTCTTGGGCGAGCAAGTATGATGTTGGAAGACCAGAAACTTGCCATGACCCCAAGTCATAACATCACTGACGAGGCGATCCTGAGCACTCATGGGAGTGTTTTCATAACAGTAGTAGCAGTAATATTATCAAATGATTATCATTTTTAATATTGAAATAGCATAAACATTTACACTCCAGCAAGGAAAATCATTGCACACTGTAATAACTTTTAAAAAAATTGAAAATAGAAGAAAATGAAATAAAATGTGACGACTCTTCTGGTCGTTTTGTCGGTTAACTGCTTTTGTTACTTAAACTAAACACATAAAGGTGGTTTTGTATAAGTGTTAGCTTTGCAAATAAATCTTTTGTGATACAATAATTGAACGATACAGATGCGACTTCAATTACTTGGAATGTTTCCAGAGAATATCACAAAATTGTAGTAACTCGTTTATTCTTAGTGGAATTGGTTTGCTGTTGTGAAACTGTCTACGCTACTGGTCTATGATAATTATCTACCATTTTCTCGGCGATTTTCACTAGCCTTCATGAAGGATCATCTGTTAATCATGGTAGAATTGTCACCATTGTATCTAGAAGTATCGTCCATGGTGGGTGGTCCTAGCAAGCTATATATATCAGTGTACAATCGCAACGTTCTACTCTGTTGAAGAAATCTTTCAACATAAGTGTTTCCGCCTTTTTCGTACGTTTCTGGATTGATAGATTTTAAAAAGTGATATTGGCTGTTGCTTGGTTCAAAATGTATTCCAGAAGGTTATCGATTTTGGCGGTTATTTCAGCTGTTCGTGCTTCGACCAAATGAGCGTACACCATACGCTCACTTTTGACATGTACACTGGTAAATAGAGTGAAGTTGATGAAACTAAATCCATTGATTTTTGTTGTTGAAGTGTGCTAAATGTAGATTTAGAGAAGCTTCTAGTGTTCTCACAATAAATTTGATATTCTCTTCTTTTTGTCTCAACTCTGCATGGTGTAGGGGTTTTTCATAAGTGTACTACTTATAGTGGAGTGGGACTTCGGGGTTAAAATGGACAATGGATTTACCCACGCCAAGAAGGCTAATGGAGGATGATAATGACGAGGAAACACATGGGTAATTTTAACAAAACAAGATAAGGAATTTATTTACGAATTTACACCCTTGAATTTGTGTCAGTAACTCGTTTCAGGAAAATAAATAACAAATGTTTAAAATCTGTAGTGTTACCGAATTGTCACGAAAAGGAAATATTCCTACAACAAATTAAATGATCTAACACAAAATAATATTAAAAAAATGTTTAAAACAAAGACAAGAGAGTTCGTTGCTCGCCCAAGGGATATATGGTTGCATACTTTCAAAAGTAGACGAAGAGAGATAGTTTGATATACTTAGCTTTCTTAGATTGTTGAGAGAAAATTCTTTGAAGTGCCTTGCTTTGGTTAAGGCCAATAATAAACTGGCGAGTAATTTGACACTGGCATGAACTTGAACATTGGACGCGTGAACAGAAGCGAGAATTTCCACACTCTTCTCTTGTAAATTAAATTGTTTTCCTCATTTTATATATAAAAAAAGGATTTCGCATAGGCTCGCTATTTTCTTTTCTTTCTTTTTCTTGGCTTAACGGCTAATCTCTGTGAAGACAAAGTTTTCACTGGTCCAAAGGCAATTTCACATAGGCTCACGAACTTATTTCCGTTTTTTTCTCAGCTCGCCGGCCAATTCTGAATGCAAGGTTTTCATTGATCCAAAGAAAATTTCAAATAGGCTCTCGAATTTCTTTCCGTCTTTGTCCCTGAGAAAAAAGACAGAAAGAAAGGGAGTTACTATTATTTTGTACTCACCACATCCCTTCCCAGATTTGACGGAGTCTTTTAGTACATTAATAGTAATTGTATGTATTGTCTCTTTTGCAAGTAACCAATATGCCAGACTTAGTTCTTCTTGTATTTTGCTGCCTTGTCTCCATAGTCCTGTCGATATCTGGTGAGATGTCTCTTCGTGCTGGTATTGCTTTATCAATATTAGGTATTTCCATCGTTTCTGAGAACTGCTGTTTTCAATCTGTCTATGGAAATATTGCTATTCAACTTCTGCAGTTGTAATAGTGAAGTACTTATTGCGGTTAACTACTTTACATGGATCTGCGTACAGTGCTTCCAGAGATTTCTGTCAATCCTAAACCATACTTTCTCGCAGGAACTCAGTGGTTTTGGGATGAATGTTTATACCTACTGTATGGAACAAAATGATGGAATCTTCTCATGGATGAAGACTTGCCTGTTGCAACCTCCGAGTTCTTATACTTCGATAATTGCAATGATGCAAATCGAACCATTCGGCTTATTATTAGCATGCCTTTAGCAACACTTGTATGTGACTGAGATTTTGAAATTTTTGAATCGGTGAGAGAAGCAGATGTGTGGAGGTTGTGTTAATGGATTAAATTATATTGATGAAAAATTGTTGAGTAAATTAGGCTGCGTGATGAAATTAACAATTTCCTCTCACATTAAATTTTAGTATTCACCAAACATAGAATAAGGACAGCATGAGAAACAACAGTTTTTGCACAACAATGAATAAAATATTTATATAAACAAGAGATACAAACAACTGGAGTAAAGAGGTGGTTTTAAAAAGTTCAAACGTCCTTTTATGTCTAGATTGAAATGTTGTCAAAGTTCTGGTTTCATAGATTGTAAGTTCTTGAATGGTCTGTACAATAATGAAAAAAGTATGTTTGGGTATTATTGTAATTTAAGAAAAAAATAAACAGTTCAAGTTTGTACTTAAAGTAGAGAAATATTGTTTACGACTTACTTTAAGGTTTACGGAAATGTCGCTCTTTGATTTGTTTTCACTTGTTCGAAGAGAATATTCTAGTTGGAGTAAGTGATTCTTAACAAGCTGTGCTTATGTTAATTGCAATAATTAACATTGAGCTTGAAAGCGTATGAAAAAGATTCGTGTATCAAGTTGAATGTGGAAAACTTGAGTTGATTGTCCGTGATAAAATATTGCTGTGTGAGTGAGTGTTCTTTCAGGCTGGAATCATGTTAAGGAACTTTAACGTAAAGCCTGGAACTGTGTGACGAGTTCAAAGGATTCTGATCGGCTCACTGTCGAAGATGAAAGACGTTTCATATTTTATTGCTAACTTTGGTCACGTGTTAGGCTCACAGAGGCTTGATAGATTTTGGCGGAATTTTTTTTTGGTCGATGTTATTAAATATTAAGTTAATTATGTTAAGTGACCAATTAGAAGTTGAGATTTTCTGAAAATATATATTAAGCTGAATAAGCTCTGTGATCCACTTTTTGTACGAAAATTGATATTGATATTCGGGCATGATTTAAATATTAAGTGACCAATCAGAAGTTGAGATTTTCTGAAAATATTTATTAACCTGAATAAGCACTGTGATCCACTTTTTGTACAAAAATTGATATTGATAAAAAAAGGGTGGTGCTAAAAGGTCATATTTGCAGAAGATTTCTGCTCTTGTTGAGATAATTATTTTCGTTTCTTTGAGTAAAAAGAATTATTATTATTTCGTACTCACCACATTCTTATCTTTCAATTCATCTTACTAAATCTTTCATTGTTGAAGCGTCCAGTTAGTGCCACGGCTCTGATACTGTGTAGTTTATGCTACAATTGTAATCTAAGACGAAAATTTTCTTTTTTTAAATAACCACAATGAGTTGTAATCAAATTTTGTAACGAGTTTATTTTTGTTTTCTGGCTTGTATATCTAGTTCTTACTGGGTGATTTCACTAGAAAAATAAAATATTGGGCTTCTCTAAAATACTTTTAAGTGTTACTCCTTATTCATATGTAAATCAAGGCGTGCAATCTCATCAAGTACAGCAGTAAAAAATATCATATTTTCATTTTGTTCGCGACTAGTTTTTCCAACAAGCTTAGCATATTTTGTCCTCTAGTTTTAACAATACATTTTTGGTTTCATCAGAACAAAAGCGTTGCTTCGTTTGGCTGTCATCGTTTGACCTTAAAACTGATTTAAAAGAAAATAAAACAACAAATCACTGGCAACCTTTGACAATTTAGTCATAGGCACGGTGTCATTTTCCTAATGGCTTTTTAAACAATTTTCCGAAAGATTCATGTTTGTTGAATGAACTGTGGAATTTATAAAATATAACATTTCGAAAAGTACAGGGTCTCGCCGCCCCACTCAAGAAAATTTGATATGCGCCTCTCTCTATTACATGTCGATTTCAAAGTCTCCCAACCTGTGGACCACATACCCTAGAAGGAAAATGGGTGTGGACAGTGTTTTTAAAATTACCAAAAATCAGGGGATTATCCAATTTAAATTAAAATTTCATTACATATTCATTAATTATTTACTTTTACAATGAATAGGTTTTGTTTATTTTAAAAATCTAAGAAAATGTTATTCTTTTTGTAATAACCACTAATATTTTCAGCACTAATTTTACTCGAAAAAATGTTTAAGTCGCAAATTTTTACATTTCCATAAAGATTAATCGCCGACGCATCTCCTCTGAAAAAAAAGAATTTTTTTACAAAGATTCCAACACAACAAAAACGGGATTGTCTTAAAAATTTGTTTTAAAAACAGTATTTCAGTTTTCGGGAAAAATTTTCATCTTTGAAAACATTTTTATTTTTTAAACGATCATTTTCTCGGTTTTATTTTTCTAGAACTAAGTAGGGACTAAGTTTTATTTTAATTACTAGCCGTTGATTACTTGTTAGTATTACAATTAGTAAAAAAAAATCAGAGATCCTCCTTTGTGAATGATCCCGGAATAAAAAATAGTATTACCCAGATATATTACCCTCTTAATTGATTTAAAAGAACTGTCCAGAAAGAAAATTACAATTTTAAAATATAAGCGCTACTGAAATTAGCACTTCCGGCCTTCCCTCCCTCTTCCCAGTAGGTATGGGACCCTACGCGGTTGAGAGGTTCGGGGTAGTAAGCACCGGCCCTGTCGATTATCATAGTTGATGATTGATGAAACTAGCCCTTTTGGGGCTCCAACCACGTCGGAGGTTCCTGCGTGGTACGCACCGCGCCGGTCATGCAGATACACGATGATTAGTTGATGACTGACAATGTAACATCAGTTTAAAAATAATTTTTAAAAAATGGTAGATGGCCACAAAACAGTGCTGAAAAAATGGCAGAAGTCACAAGGAGGCCCAAAAAAACGTGTCCCCACCCCAACCCCGGTCTGGTGGTTTCGGGGGTAAAGCACGCTGGCCCTGGTGAAACCTCTCTTCTAACAATAATATTAATAAAACGGAGAACTTAAATGAAGGTCACAGTTTGCCAGAGAACGCCATAAAATTATCATGCATCGTTCAACCTTTTCTAAATGTCACACATTGCAACATAGTCGTCATTTCACAAATAAAGAGGTTTGGCACGTTGATAAACAACATTTCACTCATTGTTGATTACAAAAATATATACTCACTGTTATTTGATGCATAATAAAAAAAAAGTTAATGGCTGCCTCCCTGTTCTTCTACAAACTGCGTGCATTTCGAGAGCTACGATATACGATATCATAACTGCTGCTGAACTAACCGCTGCTGAACTAACCGCTGCTAAACAGGAGTATCAGATATCAAGAATCCGTTGTTATCCGACACCATATTATTGCCATTTTAAGTTTCCATCGGAACTTAAAATGGCAAACTATATCTTTGATAAGAATAACTTCGATTGTAAGAATTACCTACCTCGTTAAAGCGCTTCAGTATTTTTATAAAATAAACATCAGTCAATATATGACGTTTCCTATGGCAACAAATTTGATTAGCCAATCAATTTATATGCAGAATATTTTGCTTCAACGAAGAAATTTTCTCACTGCAAGCATAGAAATTGAACCAACCTAACTTTATTTGTATTGTATTATTGAGTGTGACAATGAATTTTTAAAAAATCATTTCTTGCGTTATTTTGGACTAGGGAATTATGGTAGTTTATTTTATTTATTTTTATTTGGTGGAGGCGAAAGATCACCTTTATGGGATGTCATCATTTTTAACATTAACAGTACAGTGTAACCCGGATATAAGAGAGTTGGTGGGACCGGAGAAGAAGTATCTTATATCCGGGTTTCTCTTATAACCGGGTTTGGTCTATTTTGTTTTATTAACACAGGCTCTAATTTGGGACCAGAGAAATCCTCTCTTATATCCGGGTTTATCTTATATCGGGGTCTCTTATATCCGGGTTACACTGTATTATTCATTAAATTATTCATAAATAACTACAAAATCTAAGCAAAGGCCATACTTAATTTAAAGTGTTGGGGATTAGTGAATGTATTTGGTTAAATCAGAAGGAAATCTTTTGTTGGCGTGTTCGTTAACATCCATCCTCAACAATAAACATAGAACAGGTCATGCAGAACAAAGTTAAAAACAAGGCAAGTAGAATGCATAACAATACAGTGATTTTATATACAATTTAAAAATACACAGGTGAGTTAAGATTTGAAGAATGGTTGAGTATTGATGTATTAAAATGCGTAGTTTGTTGTTAAGTATGTTTGAAAGCTTCAGCGAGTGTTAATAAGATTTGTTCAAAGAATTAAACAGTTTGTTGTTTTATGTACCAAAGTATCCGATGTTACGGTTCAATTGTTAGTGTGTATATGTAAGTGTTATGTATAATTCTTTTTATGCCGTACGAAGTTGCGTACCTTTAGTTGTTGCTTGAATGAAATGTTGTTAGTTATTATTACTTATTTTGTAGTGAATAATTATCACTTTTTTAAGCATAATAAATGAAGTTTGTAAAGTTTTGTTCGATAGAGAGAGAAAGGTTATGCCAATGGGTCGCTGAGTCAGAGTTTGATTTGCGCGGGAAGATCAAGTTTAGGATTGCGTGGATTTGGTTGGCATCTCTCTGAATGTTGAAATCTGACAATATTTATTGCTGTAAATACAACAAATGTGGCACAAGGCCAAAAGAGGGGGTGGGGAAAAGGACGGTCATCAATTGTCTTAATTTTAAACTTAGCTAGCCACAACCACTGACCCAATCATACCAAACAATATTCCTACCACCAAAACAACACATTCATACTTACCTTTCTTACTACACCCACCAAAATACCTCACTGTCTCATTGAAAATCCTAATTAACCCCATATGTACAAATAATGTCTGTGGGGGGAGGGGAATAAAAATAACAAGTTAAAAGAACCACAATGATTATATGCAATATGACTTAAAATTATTTACAAGAAAATAAACAAAATCATGTTAGTAATAAGACCCACCACAAATCCTAAATGTGACAGTAAAATCAGTTAACTGGACGAAATCGATACGGAACTTCAAAAATCTAGAAAACATTCATCCATCCCAAGCACTCACACACACACGCACTGATTCAGAGACAACAATAAATACGAAAAAACAGACCCGCGAAACGAAAGGCGCCCCGCACCCACCAGAGAACTGAAATGACTGAACACCTAACGAGGGAGGGGATGAAGAGTTAAACTAAAGGAGAAGGAAAGGGGACAGAAAAGGTGGGGGGCAATGAGCAAACACACCCTAGCTAAGTTTACAGAAATATAAAAGAAAAACTAAAGAATCAAAACCAAAAACCTATTCTAGCCTAAATCCAGGGATGGGTTGCCCGAATTCAAACCAAGAAAACAATATCCTGATGCCTAACCGGCATTCAAAATGCCACTCCAGGTCAGCCCCTTTTACTCGACACATACACGCAAAATTCACCCACCTTTTGTCAAATTCTGATGAGGTGAGCCGCCGCCTTTCCGTCCTAATCTTGACTTTAAGCTGATGCTTAAAGAACAAGATCAGTTGGGAAGAAGTGAACTTCTCGCCCTCATAGAATTCCTTCTGACGCGTCGTCCAAATCACGACTCTCATAACACCTAGTAAGCAACAGAACACATAATGTGACGCCTCATCATTATTGAGGCATTTCAACCCAGGCGCCTAAAGTCATATCGAGCGAGCCTCCTGCTTCGTAAGACCGAGCTCGTCAATCAGATCATCCTGAACGCCCCCCCCCCGACTAACACTTGATACAATGCCCTACGAGACAACGCCTGGACGTTGAAGAAGGCCATCCGACGCCCGTGAGAGGCGTTTCAGAGCATGACGACATTCGCGGTAGAAGGACCATTCGGCTCGGGGAGTACGGCCGGCCTCCTCCCGGCACGAGTGCACACTTCTCAGGGATGGGAAATGTTTACGGACGTCTTCCTTCCAGAAGACGCCCTCCTCATCGGATCCGCGACACACACGGTCTAGAAAGTTGATGCGAAGCATATATTGACGAACCTCAATGCAAGGCATACCCAGACCGCCCTCAGAGGGATGAAGGCAACAGATCTCGCGAGATACCATAGCGGCTTTGTCTCTCCACAAGAAAGAGAACAAGAGCCTTACTAATAATATTAGTCTGGTAGACGGGAGTGGAAGTACAGTAAATTAGAATCGGGTAGATGTGTGAAACACATACTTCCGCCTTCCCCTTCAAGGAAAGCCTCCTCCGAGACCACAGATTAACCGCGATCTCGGCCTTCCCTTGTACCTCCGACCAATTCATTTCCAACTGGAGATCAGGACCGAACCAGACGCCGAGTATCTTGATCGGCCCATCCGTCCAGAGGAAAGGTCCGGGAAGAGAAACTTCTTTCCACGCACCCAACCGCAAGCCAACAGACTTATCGCGGTTGATCTTGGCCCCTGTCACCATCTCATACCCACTGATTTCTTTGCTGACTACGTCAATCTCGGCTCTGCTCGACACAAGAACCGAAACGTCGTCAGCATAGGCAGAATACCTGGCTGAGGTGGTAGCCCCAGGCAAGGAAATTCCGCGCAGGACCGGATTCGCCTTTAACTTGCGAAGGAAAGATTCCAACGCAAGAACTTAAAGCAAAGGCGAAAGCGGACAATCTTGACGAATGGAGCGAGACAATACGAAAGGCTTCGATCTTACCCCATTCACCTCCACCGGCGCACCGGGGATCGCATACAAAAGTCGGATCCAGGAGCGAAAGTTGGCTCCGAAACCGGCCGCCAAAAGGACAGCCTCCAGAAACCGATGGTTAACCCTATCGAAGGCCTTGGACTGATCTAAATTGATCAGCGTGGCTTCACTGTCGACTTGTTCTAAGATCAAGCGTATCATATGCAGGTTATCCTGAATAGTCCTGCCCTTCACAGCACAAGTCTGTTCGGAGCAAATCAATGTTGAAAATTCGTGATAAAAATATCAGTCAATAATTCTTTCTAAACAATTTTAAAATTTGTTCAACATAACTATTTTTCTAATTGATTTCATAATTTTTCTTTCTGCCTTAATGTTTTTTGCAATCATTAGGGGTAATTTTCAGTTTAAGTCCCGCGCTCAATTTTTATTAAAAATTTCCCGAATAGTTACATTTAGGTGTAAACTTAAATTTAGGTGTAAAATTACATACTTAATTCGAAAATAACAAAGAAGTTTTGGAGTTATCGACAATAAAAGTTCGAACTCATTCGGGTTCATTCGCATCGCCTCCGTCCGCCATTACTGACTTTGTTTCCATACGTTTGCCTTGAGTAATCATGCGCGGAAGCTTACTTAGTTAACGGCCTTTTTACTGATCTTACTCGTCTCAATTACTGCGCAAAACCAAAATTAGTCTTTAGACACTTTTGAAAGTGAAGCTTGTATTGAATTTTTGGGTAAATT
The DNA here is from genome assembly GCA_964036315.1 of Acanthosepion esculentum. Taxonomy (NCBI): domain Eukaryota; kingdom Metazoa; phylum Mollusca; class Cephalopoda; order Sepiida; family Sepiidae; genus Acanthosepion; species Acanthosepion esculentum. Next base: position 75,852,173 of record OZ038487.1, on the reverse strand, counting down.
AGTTATTTAGGAAAGCAATGACAAGTGTGTTTTTTATAGTGAAGCTTTTTTGTTTTATTTTTATAGTAAAGCTTTTTATAGTGTAGCTGTAATAATAATGAATTCTTGGTTAGATAATAATAAAATTATTAGTATGGAGTGTACCAGCTAACCACAATTTAAGGGCTATTTCGTGTTAGGAAGAATAATACGTTTTAGCCTTCCAATAACCGGACACCGATACTAATATTGGCATTAGTGTAGCCACTGATACACCAACACCGAATGAAGATACAAAAAGACGAAATACGGGACCGTACCCGACAAGACATTTAATAATACAAACAAATTATATACATATATTAAAAAGGTTTACATGTCCCAAACACAAGATTGTTCATATAGTCCAAAGGACCGAGGGCGTTTAACGAGAACAGAGAAATGCCATACCAACTTTAGGGCCGTTGACTGTCCATAGATGAGTTAACAGGTCTTCTTTCTCCACGCTAAGCTGGGTACCAGCAGACCAATTTCCACGTGTGTGGACTCCGATGGTCTCAAGTAAAAAAGGGAGAGCTTCCTAAAAACGGAAGCGACGAAAGGGAAGAAGGGACAGGAGAGTTCTCGTCTCTAAGGGGCTGAACTTCCGTTAGCCCGACCCAAGGGAAACAACTGTAGTCTCCCTACAAGTACCCCCTCCCTAGACAGGTTCCTTAACCTGCACAAGAGGTATTACTAAAAATGTAACAAAAACAAAACTGCATAACATATATTACAAATTTGAAGAAAAATAGTTTTGTAATTGAATGAAAAAAGAAAAAAAATTCAATTAGGAGGGAGAAATATCCTCCACTAAGGGTTCTGCTGAATCCAAAACCTGAAAATGCATTATGTTGATAAATGTTTGGGCCATCTAACACGACGGCCGTATCTGGTCACTGTCTCTTTTACTACCTCCGGTGCTACTGGTGATGGAGAATTCACTGGAGTGTCCATGCTGAGCCAGGGAGTGTCCAAAAAGGCAGGCTTTAATCTGTCTATAGTTACGTTTTGCGTTGCGTTGTTAACGCTCACCATAAAATATTCCGGGTGTCTCTGAAGGACTTTGAAAGGTCCCCTGTAGGACGGCTGTAATGTATGGGACTTAGCCAAAAATATGTGTGCATGTCTGCAGGAGTTTGGGCACATATATCGGCCTTTGATTCTGTGCAGACAACTTATATGCTAAGTTTGCCATTCTCGCAGTAAGCCGATCAACGAATGAGGTCATGTTTAAAACTTTTTGTGGAGGTTGCAGGAAAAACTGTCCTGGTAGTCTGAGTGTGGTGCCATACACTATCTCAGCAGATGAACATCTAAGGTCGTCTTTCACTGCAGAGCGGAGTCCCAAAAGAACCAACGGTAGATGCTTGATCCGTTGTGACCCTTAAAGGTGACTTGAGAGTACGATGAAATCGTTCCACTAAGCCATTTGCCTCAGGATGATAAGAGGTGGTTTTGATTCTCTTGGTTCCTAAGATCCTCATCCGCTGGCTGAACAGGTCTGACTCAAATTGCCGCCCTCTGTCTATAGTAATTACGGCAGGGACCCCAAAACGAGACACCCACCCTGACACACAAGTCTTTGCTGTGGTGTGTGCTGTAATGTCCAACATGGGAAGAGCCCCACACAAACGGGAGAAACGATCGACACAGACCAATAGATATGACTGACCCTTGCATGACTATTAATTCATGTTCTTGTGATGATGGTTCAAAATTTTGTCTTAAAACTTGTTTATATATATATATATATATATATATATATATATATATATATATATATATATATATAGAGAGAGAGAGAGAGAGAGAGAGAGAGAGAGAGAGAGAGAGAGAGAAATATGTGTATGATGAAACATACATACATGTAAAAATATTTTACATACGTATAAATATTTTTCTTCCACAGGTGTTATAAATACAGTACTCATTGTTTTGAGACAGAACTATATATATTAGTGAATATACATAATATCCAACATTGGTAGCCCAACTCGGAGTTTCATGGAGTTACTGCAATCTTCAGGTGCAGATACAATCTGACTGTTAATTCACTGTAAAAATAGAGCAAAAATTCACTGTAGAAATAGAGCAAAATAAATATAAATGACTTTTAGTGTTACTGTTAATATATTGCAAGCCTGATCATTTTGTGAATTAAATATTTAGAAGAATGTCTGTAATTTAGATTTAGCTATTTTGTGCAATATGTAATATATGCAATCTTAAATGGTATAATAAAATTATTGCTTAACCTCCAAAGCTGCTAATGAATGTGTAGCAAGCACATTGAGCTCACTGAATTGTAGAGTGGATTCCAGTTACTGAAGAAAGATATTATTTAGTGATGTATATTTAGGCTAATTACAAATGTACTATTTTGAGTGATATAATTCATATCTCTCTTTATTCTAAATATGCACTAAACTCAGAATTACTTTTTCTGTATTCAATGATGAAGAAATTTCAAATTCTATCTGCAGCTTATAAGCTTTATAGTTGACACTTCAGGGTTTAGAGCAGCCATAGATCTTCTTTTCAATTATTACTTTAAATATTTTGGTTTCATAACAGTCAATGTGTTAATTATTGGTTAATACCAAACAAAAATGAGTTAATTTTTGAGGATACGTACAGCTGCAATTCTTAAGCTTGCTGAACGCAGACACATACTGCTCTGAGAGGTTTGTAGTGATGCTTCATGTTATTCTGGCATCACAGCAGATCTCCTTGTAGCATCTCTTGTACACTGATCTCAAAGCCATTGTTCATGCTGATCAGGTATCTGAGCAGCTTTCCTTGTAGCACCATGATTGCACTGATTTTAGATGTGTTCATGTTGCTCCAGTTTCATCCCGTTTACTTGCAAACTTTCTTTGGGCATTGGAAGTGTTTTATGGTAAGCTAGAATGCTTAGGAGGCATGCAGACTGTCAAACATTATTTTGAAGTTTTTTGTACCTTAGAAGTTAAAGTTTCAAGTGATTAAGACTTGGTATAGAATCTGTTTATTAAAAAATAAATTATTCTAATCTAATATATAATGTTTCCAGTAAATTTTGTGCTCCCTAGAAAATTCTATTCTATTTCTCATGCAATATGAAACATCAAAAAATGTTTTAGAATATTCTGAACCCCTCTAGAAAATTCAATTATATTTTTATAATTCCATATGGAAGGGGAAATTCCAATTAGAAGTTTTCACACCCCTAAAAAAGCACCATTATACTTCCATACAACTTCCAATGGCCTCAGAGGAAGAGAAACACTTTTGTATTTTATAGTAAACTCATTATCATTATTTGTCCAGAAATAGCAATTTTGATCTGAAATTGAACTGTGATAATTTTTCTGTGACATCTCATCTATGCTCATTCCCATATTAAGTTAGACATATCGGTTAATTTTCAGCTCCATTTCAATGCCTATAACCATATAACCAAGCTAGCTTTTTAGTACAGATTAGTAGTTCCCAAACTTTTCTTACTTATATCTCACTTTAGAACATGTACAACTATTTTGCCAAATTTTGTATATAAACCTCAAAATTATGTACTCATTACACTGCAGACACTGAATTCACACTGTCTTCATGTACTTATCACCCATCCTACACCCTAAACCTTACACCATAAGTAGAACCAGGTGTCTTCTCCAGTTGTAACTGATAGATATGTATAAATTTTTTGTATAATTCAGTTTGTATTTTATACATTTTGAAATATAATCCTGTTCTTTCGTGGCATGCCTACTTTCACCTCACAGCATGCCATGGTTTGGGATACACTGGTAAAGATATAAATAAAATCAGCAAATCAAATATTGACTGCCTGAAAATAGCTTTCATATAATTCAAGCATATTTACTTTTAGCATTTATGTAATAAAGAAATTGGGTTAAAGAGGATAGCGATTCAGGATGCATCTACTTCAATAGTAGTGAGAGAAAAACACAAAATCACACATGATTCTTGATAGTAACAGTAGGGTGCAAAAACTAACAGTGTTTGTTGTATTTATAGAGTTTAACTTAGTCTGGTGAGTCAGGTGTTGAACAATAAGAGTCAAGTATCTTGTGGGAATCAAACACACTACCCTAGAAAATGGTCAAGCAAGAATAGTTTACAATGTTAAGCATTAAAGCATAATGTTTAGCAAAATGCTGTTGTCCTACAATTTAAAAATAGAATGCAAATTAATTCGTATATTTTTAATAATATAACATAAAGAAAGAATATTTCATTTTATGTCTATGAATTTACATACACTTGATGAAAAAAAAGAGATTGATTTTCAAGATGTCCCCAAAGGTTTTTATTTCTTGAATTATTCAGGCTAAAACTTTTCCTCAGCTTTCCAACTTGAAAAATATAGTACTATTTTTTTCTTTTGCTTTCATGTTACCAATTATAGCACATAAATGAAAAAGGTTTCTGAAGAGTGTTGTTTATTTTGTTTATTGGATTCCAGATTACAAAAATTGAGTCATCCTTTTTACTAAAATATTTATAAATAAGAGTTTTTCATTTTAAATGATTATTAACTGTAAGACTTGTATTTAACAAGTGAAAATGTAATATTGATCATAAAAAATCAATACAGCAGTTCCCATACTTGCAGATAATATAAGTTCCTGGAGTTGATTTGTACATCCAAATAAATGCTACTGTACTTATTTTATTCCTGATACAACTTGTTTGCCCATAATGATGTTTATAAAAGTTATTTCAACTCTTTTGGCTGAAACACAAAAATTTCTGAGGTAAATATTAGTACATTTCTTCATTGGTGTCTTCTATCACAAATAAATTTTGTTGATGTATTTATTCGCAATATGTACTTCCAGCTTAACACTTCTTTACTACTTTTAAAGTTTTGTCACTCAGTCTGAACAATTTACACTGCTAGTGCTTATCAAATAATTAAATGATGTTAAAGATTAATTTCTTATTATAGAAATGACATTATAATATTTTACACTTGCAAAAAGTCTGAAAAATAGCAGCTATCAAGAAAACAAAAATTTCTATAACAAAAAATAGTGAACCTGTTTAAATAATATCAATTCTAAGCTTAGATGTTCACAATACCTGTTTTGGGGAAAATCACACATGATTATGAATAAGAGAAAGAGATAGTGACAACAACAATGACAACAACAACAACAATTAAGCAGTAACAGTGACAGCATCTATTAAACAACAGTTGAACTTCCAAACAGGTTCAAAGTTTGAATTTACTGACAGATTTGTTTGTTTCTCCGAGAGTTTATTAACTTGAATATTTGTAAGTAAAGGCGCATCCATATTTTCTTTTTATTTAGAACTAGTTTTTTGGTTTTTGGGATTTATTCTTAAATAATTTTCTTTATTTTTAATTTTCATCTGCGGTATGTGATCAAGGAAATACCAGTGATCAGAAATTAATTTAATGTCCATCAGGAACCATTGATCTAATACAAGTTAATCTGTGGTGATCTCAATATGTCAGTTCATCCTAAGTAAGTTTTGTACTCAGTGTCACCTCAGAAAGTCAAAAGACTCAAAAGTCCTGAGTTTTAACATAGAAAGTGACTTCAAAGCCACCAACCACAGAATTCAAAGGATTCAGTGGATGCATCAATGTAAATAATGAAGTGAACCCAGCTAACCTTTGGATATACACATACAAGACAACAAATTATATAAACATCCAACCTACAAGGAGAGAGGAAGAATCCTTCATACCCTTATGAAAAAATTAAATATTCAATGAAAAACCCAAAGCCAAATACCATCAATTTATTTAACATTAATTTGACAGAGTCCAGAAGTGAATAATTATTTTATGTATGAAAAATTTAGTCTCATATTTTTATCAGACATTACTAACATCATACAAAAACCAACCAACATTACTAACATAATATTACACATCTTTTTTCTCATAAAGATCCATACTGCTTTTGTATTGTCATATAAGTTTTTAAATTAGCAAATAATCTTTATAGCTAATTTTTTAAACACTTTAAAACATGCTTCTTTCTTTTTTTGCTTGCTTTTCAATTTTAGTGCAAAATACTCTCTGCATAAATGCCGAAACAAAAAGCACAGACTTGAAACAGCAGTGGATGATCTCTGTCATGACATCTACAGATGTGAGAAACAACTGAACCAGGCTTACCGCAAACATGTCAGGGATAATGAATGTGCTAAGAAACTTATGAAAGATATTGGTGATTTCAAGCTATATCCCAAAGGAGTCCGTCATGGAAACTTTCCATTATATACGGTAGGTATTAAATCACCATCAGTTATTTGGCTGATGTTTTGGTATTGCTTATAAAGTTGTGCTTTCAGACATTTATAAATTTGGTCCACTTCACAATAATAAAATTTGACTGAAAAAATAAGAGAAAATCCTTGACATCAGGAGGATGATCATAATTCATCAAATTAATTATGAATAGTTTCATTTAGAACATTCAAATACATATTGACAAAATTATTTTCATTTAATTACAAGAATTTTTATATTAAATGAAAAAATTGTGCAAAAATATCTAATTTTCACCATCAATTATCACCTTTGTTTTAATCAACTTATTCATCTTGATAAAATTATCAAATTTATCAAATTTCATAAATATGTTTAATGTACAGTAATACCAAATCTTTGACATATTCAGTCTACTTAATTTATTAATCATATTCAGAATAGTTTATTTTCTTATTCCTTCAGCAAATTTTTATGTGAAGTATAGAAAAACTTTTGCTATTATCATGGACTTGGTTCAGGCTTTTTAAACATTGTAGTGAAAAGATACTCTCATAATTTTAACAACTAGTGGCTTCGTATTTAATAAACAATTTCATAATAACAATAAACAATGCTTATAAGAAATTCAATATTTCTGAATTAAAACATTCAGAAATTTTGAATTTCTTATAAACACAGTTTATTCTATCATATACTGGAACAAATACAAATGACTGAAATAAATTTCTTCCTCATCAAATAATAAAATATTGTACAATGCTAAAATGTCTAAATTATAAATAAATATAAATAACTGAATAATCTATAACTGAAAATATAAAATTTATCAGGGTTTCATGCTGTAAATGTTAAATTTTGAATACACAAATACATTTTAGGGATACATTTCAATTTAGAATTATATATAAATTATTTCAATTTAAGTTTATATATAAATATTTAAAACTAAAATATAAAATATTGGATAAAATTAAGAAATAATTTGTTCAATTCTGAAGTAAAAAATAAAAGACAATTTAAAAAGATTTTTGAACAACAACTTTCACATTCAACCAACTACCAACTGCTTTTTACCATCTTTCAGAGAATTGGAATGTTTTCATTAAGAAAATTTTGTAAAGACCACAATAAATGGCAACTGAAATGTGCAATATCTGATGAAAACATGCAGTCAGTGATTATCTTGATGAAATATCCAAATGTTTTTCTTTGATTGCTTCTAGATTTTGCTTATCTGAAAGAAATATTTCTACAGTCAGATGAGTTGTTTTGTTCACTTAAAGGAAGTCAGAGTTGAGGAATCCCTTCCAATGCCACCATATCATCTTTAACTAAAGACTAGCCTTTGGTATAATACCGGGTGATTCATTTTCTTGTCTCATGATTTCTTGCATTACATTTTTCATTGCCAATCACAAGTTGTTTCATTTAAATAGAGTTCAATTGGTAATTTTCACTGTTACATATCAAGTAAGAAATATGATACAAATAATTTGCAATGTTTGGTCTGACTATTTGGAACATATTGGCTTTTCTCATATCATATAGTATTAATTTTAATTATTCTCTAATAATGTCTTGATTTGATTGCTGTTACTTTCAAGTGGCCTACTCAACTGTGGATCAATATTGACCAAGAAATGTTCAATATAACCAACAGGAAACTTTGCAATCTATGTTTGATCATTCTAGATGAATGGCTCAAATCTCCTTTTTTCTTATTTTTTCTTCTTTTGTTTTTGGTGTGTGCATGTGAGGAGGGGCATTTGAATCATATTTTTAACTTTCTGAAAATAAAATGCATGATTATCAAAAAAAATATTGCTTATTTTCTACAATGTCAAAAGCAGTAAAAAGAAATATGCCCCTTTTTCCAGTTTTTAAAATGTATGCTCATATGATAGTTGCATACAATATAATAAAAGGTAATATTTTTTAAAGTTGTTCATTTAAACTAAATGTTCCTAATAAAATTTAACAATAAAAAACAAATTAACTTTTTTGTCAACCAAATAAAACAGTTTATATTCATCAGTTGGAATACATCATACATTGGAATATATTTTCTGTCTTCTGTGTGTCAACCATACAGGCATGTTATATCAGAAAAATGATATTTAGGAGTAAAAGGATAAATATGAATAATTCATAGTTTGATCTTCAGGAACAAGTTTACTAATAATATCTGTTTTCTATTTGATACATTTGATACATCTATTTGATATATTATTTGGCTTGATCATATTGATGGCTATTGAATTTCTTTAGAGAGAGAATATATTTTCTTGCAAAATGACCATATACATAAATGATTAAACATTTGTTTTGTCTTCAGTTTATCAGTTTCATTTAATGTCAGTCCTATTTATATGAATAAATGACACTTTTTGTTTGTAGGAACTTTTCTTTTCTTTTACTTGACAGAGAAAATTGTAATTTTAACAGAAAATATTTGATTTTTATGAATTACAGCAATTAAAATTGATTTTGAATTAAAGCTGAACTTTTTTTATTTTGCAGAATGATCAGAATGGCTATTAAATGTTTAATATTGTTATATCTTTTCATTTTGATCTTTTATTATCACAATAATCATAACAATTATTCAAGTTTTATCATTGAACATTGAGTGATTTTGGTCATAATCTTTCTTGACACTGACATATTAACATTTTTATATTCTTCAATGTTTTTTCTAGTCAAATAATACTTCTTTTTTGTGATTTATGATACAAAATTATTTTTTTTAACTATTTTCTTACTTTTCTTTCATAATTTATAAAAACCAGTGAACGTCTGTAATCAAAATTTCCATCAATATTTCAGAAATAATAAATATATCAGATGTACAGATTTGATATACTGATAACAAATTGACATTATGGAGACATTTATTGATATTTTGCTGATTTGCAATGCATAATGTATAGGCAAACTTATTTTAAAATCTGTATCCCAATTTACTCCATACTACTTTCAAGCCAGCATTCTTTATCTGCTCTTCATTTAGTTCTGCAACTTTCAAATCTGTGAAGAGATAATGTGATAGAAACATACCAAGAAGACTTGCAACTCAATCTCTAGACCTCTCCATATTATTAATATTATAATAGCAGGAAAAAATCTTCTCTTAGAATTGGTACATCCTTTCTGTTGTGTGCCAAATTCCACCATTCAATAATGACTCAGGATATTGCACCACATACCACAGGTCAAACATTAATGTAAACACTTCAAACACTTTAAGTGTGTTTTAAGAATGTTCATCAGGATTGAAGTGAAGTTCTTAGCTATATTGGAAATCTCCCATTCTTATAGATTTAACACTAAAGGAACAAAGATCAGAATAAAATATGCCTTATATATATATATACCACTGTTGCTTAGTGTTGTCTCTCATGTCATCAGCAATGATTATTCCATTTTCTTCATCACCATAAAGTGTTTCATCAAGATGTGCTTTCATCTATAAAATATATTTTTCAAGTCCAGTATATCTTGTTTTAAACCTATTATTCAGTAGGCATCATGCAATCATAAAAAACATGCCCCTCTGCTTTCTCCAAGGGCTATCCCCCACATTGTGATGACAACAAAGTTCTGTCATCCCTTCTTTTCTAAGTGTATTAAGGTCCCATGATTTCTTGAGAGCTTCTTTGATGGAGTTGTTACCATACATAATGAAAACACAATCATATACAATAGAGGGTATGGCAATCAGCATCCAGTGAAAGCAGTCGTCAGCATTATCAAACAGCAATTAAGTACTTCTGATCTCTGAATGTGATCTTTCAATTGCTATCATTTCTTTATTTGGTCTATCTTGACCCTTTTCAATTCCTGTTTCTATCAACATCTAACAGTATTCAGTCAAGGAACATTTTTTTCTCATTGGTGACTTCACCCCGTAATTATAATTTCCTCAATTGGTTAAAAATTCCCCAAGTCACAAATAGATGAGTTGGAATAGAAAACCACAACTACTAGCACACAATTACTGCTATCAGTGGTGATGTAAAATTTGGAATCTTCATAAAATTTGATAATTTGAGGTACTGTTATTGCCAACAATTCTAGATGGAATGAATGTTCACTAGAGACTGAATCTTCAGCAATTTGATCATTCACACATATGGTCAGAGGTGCCAGAAGCTAAATTTAAGCTAACAGCATGATTTTACTTGATTCATGTTATTGCTAACATAGGAAAAACATTTTAGAGGAAAATATTTACACAAGAATCCTATCTTTTCTAAACTTTTCTAAAGAACTCACTAAAGTCAATATGCTGGAATTGTTGCATACAGTCATCTTAAAGGATTTACTTCAGATAAATTCAAAACAGCAAAGTAATAATTTTGCTATAATTTTGAATAATTTTCAGAATTGTGAATCATTTGTCCCTCCAAAAGTAACTGGGCTTTTCATTTGCACATGGTTCCTAAAAGTTTAGTCATACAGAGAACTTTTAGTATCTAATGTACACTAAATCCAATAATTATACTAGATTGTTACACTGTTCCACATATTCATGAGATCACAGCCATTATTCAGAACAAAAGTATCTTTTTGAGATTAGATCTGATTATCCCAGTGGAACCCAAATACAGTTATTACAACCTCTTTTGAAACATTTAAATTTTTGCACATTTCTTTCAAAGATTCATCGATTGCTGCTGTGTGGATGATATGATCATAGCTAACAAATATTCATTTGTATTATACAGAATATTTTACAACTTTAAGATTTTTAGATCTTAAATTTATCAAGGACTTTACCTGATCAAATGTTTGTTGAAAGTTATTTTCTAAATCACTTCTGAGTCAGCCTTAAATACTATAAATTATGCTTTAATTTAAGAAGAAAAACAGTCTTAATAAATTAAAATAAATGTTATTGTTTTTAATACTTTAAATTTTCTATACCAATTTTATATGTTAAACTTTTTCACAATCATCAACATTATTAAAACTTTATAGCACAAAAAATTACAAAACCTTTTATATGACAAGTATAAAATATTTACTTTGCTTCAGTCAGTTATGTGCCATGCATGATACATGCTTAGGCGATCATCTTTCAATACATGACTGATGAGGCAGATTTTTTCCCGCAGTAGATTGCCATTTCTTTCTTTGGTAGACCAGTTGCCATCCAAGGCTATAGAACCTGGTCTGTCCTGCTATTTACCCATAGCTGGGAGTAGAAGAAGAGGATTCATACCTTTCCCAAGGGTATTAGCACGTAACTGAATGTAATGGATTCAACTGGAATTCAAACTTGGCTCTCCAATTCCTCAATCCGAGCCCCTATCCATTACTCCACTGTGCCTCTTTACGTTGCTTATGGGAATCATTTGATTTAATTGGATTATTTTGTCATTTACAGCAGAAATGATTTTCAATAAGGAAAATTGAATTAAAAAATTATGAAGAAATTTTAATGTATTTACTGAACACTAAAAGCATAATGACTTGACAAATTGTAAATAGAGGTTGGCAGTGCTAAATAAGTCTTGGCCAGTTCTTTCACAAACAATTCTGGTGATTGGCCATTCCATCAGAAGTTAGGAAGTAAGTAAGGTTGAGAACTTTTCAGCACACCCTCCTACAAGTTATGTGACTAATACTTATAGTAAAAAACTGTGATATTTTTTTTCTATAAAAAATTGTTAATCGCCAACATTTTTCAACATTATTATGAATCAGATTTATTTTATGGACTGTTTCAAAATAATTAATTCTTTCTTTCAATAAATCAAAGACATATCAGTCACTAATGATTTAGCTTTTGTATTTTCTGTTTTTATTTTGCACTATGAATTGATGGCTGTTAAATGATATCCTTCTTTTACTCACAGAACAGGTGAACCAAGAGAAGCAGATATGACATACTTACTAGAAACCAATACTTATATAATTTGCTTCAACACATATGACTACAGAGGATCTGGAAGACGGGCAGTAAGTGCAGTGTCCTGTCTATAGCAAGCATGATTTAGAAGCTTCCAGCAAAATAATATTATTGCTTTTTTTTATTATTTTATTTTGCAATCAATAAAAAGCTTAATTTTTTTCTTGTAACAATTCCATTTGCACAAAAATGTTTTGCTTCCTTTAGAATAAAGCAAATCACAGCTAAATTCCACTTGCAATGGCTTGATTTACATAAAACTGTCAGGTAGATAAAAATCTTTCTTCATTTTTAAATGTTTGCAATAGGAATTTCTCATTGAATATTCACTTTATAAAGAAATTTATGCTTAGGAAATTTAGAAAATTCTTGGAAGAGAGTAATTCATAAAAGATTCCTATATTATTGTAGATAATTCAAAGAATAATTATTATGACTTGTTGCATGTAATATTTTATACCCAACTTTTTAATTAATAGTTTTGTAAAAGAAAAAACAATACTGAGAATTAAACTTTAATCAATATGATGAAAGCAATTTTTTTAGAAAGATTCACAAATATATTTTAAGGATTCAAATCTGATAGATTTACATTTCATTTGACACTAAACTAACAATTGCTGCTTTGATGTTATATACTCACATTATTATTATGTTGAATTTTCATGAGTACATTTGTTTTTTTTGTTTTGTTGCTTCAACTCTGAAAATATTTATTACAGATTTGCTGATTGATATGCAATGATGAATATCTACAAGATATTTTCAGTACAAATAAATGTCTTGCAATTCTTTTCAGCCATGGTTTTGCTATTGTGATGAAACCTTTGTAGACTAAAACATGTTTTGAAATATGTAACATTTTAACTGATGTAATGAAATTCTAACAATAACTGTTAAATTAATCCTAATAGCTTTCTGCAGACACACTGCCACAGTTGATTGTGACTGAAAACTTCAGTAGCAGCCAGGTATTTTCACATAGTTGAGGTGCTTATTCAACTAATGATTGACCATTAGAAAACCAATAATATCCAACAACTGATATCTATCAGACAGAAATTGGTATTTAACCAGTTTATGCTTGTCAGCCTGTCATCTCAGGAGAAAACCAGGAAAAGTGGCTGATGCAATCAGATTGACATTTACAGAAGAGGTACAGATAGCATCCAAAATAGGTGACTTGCTATCCTTCACCCGGCAAATTAAGGGAAGACATTCTTTTACTGGTATATCTCTGGCCCAGGTCACCTACACTGAAGCATACTATTGATATCATTGAGAGTGGTATGCCAAAGGAGATGACCCATAATAAGACAAGAGAAGGGTTGGAGGTTGTATTGGTTGATAGTAGCACTGCAGTGACAAGAGTACAACTTATATACACAAAGACTGAAGCACAAGGCAACACTGATGTATACATCATTATTGAGGAGGGTGTTAACAGTCAATAAGGGCATGGCATTCAAGCAATCTCCATTGTTTGAATGGGAAACAGTGCATAGACAAGCCATTTGAAATTGGTTCAGTGAAGTTATTTAATACATCATTACATTTAATATTTTTCCATTGATACTACTTCATTGCAGTGACTGAAATTTCAAGACCAATTTGATTCCAAAAGCAAAGGGTTTCACTTTACTCATCATCTACTTTATGTGTGCAGCAGACAGTCAAGGTTGACAGGCATACCAGTAGGTCTACATTGACTGGAGACCAAAGACAAAATCTGCCATGCTGAAACAAGAAACTAATTGCCAGTTATATCATCAAACTTGATGTTGCATGTTTTTTTTTGTTGTTGTTTTGAATTTAAGGTATGCATTATATTTAAGATGTCTATTAAAGAATTTAATTTTTTAAATCTATTGGGATTACACTATTTATTAAACTTCAGGAGAAAAACATCATATAAAAGTATTTTTATTGACATTTGTGGAAAATTTTACTTTCATTTGAATGTTCACTAGCCATTACTTCAAAAAATCTATTATTCTTAAATTGAAATGATATAAAATTGGAATGGAGTTTTAATTCTGAAAAAAAATAATCTTAGTAAAATATTTCATTCTTATTAGAGTTAATGAAAAGGAATTTAAAAATAGAGTTACTTCATTTGTTCTGTATAGTTATTTTTTTTTAATCATTTCACCCCAAGCAAAGCAATAAACCACTAAGATGCAAGGGGTTACTAAATGTGAGAGAATATGATAAAACAAAGACATTATTAAGGAGAGAGAACAATAAGAGAACAGGAATTAAGAAAACGGAAGATAAAAATTGACATTGCATTTAAATTTTTCAAGATAGTACTTGACTGGAAAGCAAGAAGAGATTTCCACAAACGAGAAGTGCAAGAGAAGAAATTGTTAGCATAGAACTTACGGTTATATCTAGCCATTTCAACTGCAAAATGATGAGACATTGAAGCCAATCGAGTACTGTGTTTAAATTCATAAACTCTAGGTATATGAGAGGAAAGTTAATCAGAACAATTACCATGAAAGTATTTATAGAAAAAGCACAGTGAAGCTACATTACAGCAATGGGAAAGTGACTGAAGCTGAGATGCCAGGTCAGGACCAATAATATTGCAGATTCTTCTTTGGATTTTATCAAGAATCTCTAAATACATAGCAGAAGCAACAGACCGGATGTCATAGCAATATTCAATGCATGGATGAATGGGAAACTTATAAATGTGTAAGATAGATTATGTTTAGAAAATTGTTTAGCATCACACTTTTTAGCTGCAATCTTTAAATTAAACAAACAAGATATTTCTTGCAGAATTCTAACTGACTTTTTGTTTTCACATTAATCCTCTTACTTAAAATCTAAAAAATATCCACCAAAATTCTATTCTATTTTCAGTGATACAACTTTACTACAAAAAGAATTCAAATAATATTCATATCAAGAAATAAATGGTGCAAAATCCATAGATACATTTAGAATATTAATGAAATCTACTCATTCCAAAAAGTTTTCTCAGAATGATTTCATTTAAATTATTGATGAACTCAATATCATCTACAACTCACCAAGTTTTATGTTAACCTGGAAAATTTTGTTAAGAAATGGAACTATTCTGACTGACCATTCATAATTTCATTCTCCTTCTTCATTAGTGTGTCCCCAGCACAAGAAATGTAATTCTAAGACAAGATGTTTTAATGGTCCTTCCATTTCCTGTACTTGACAAATTCAAAAAGTTATTTGAAGTTGTGAGCATCAGAAATATCTCTAGACTGTCATTTATGTATTTCTCTTTATTTTTCTTATCCCAAATGTCCTTGAATTCACATAAATGATTACAAAGTTAAAGCACTTTATTAGATATTACATGATTACAATAAACTATCATTAAAAAAATATAAAGCCATTTAATATTAATGAAAATGTTGCCTACTAAGGGTAAATGACATCTTAATCTACTTCAAAGATACTACCATTGAGACCTCACTTGCTTGTTCCAGAGTCTTTTTGACTTTTGAAAACAGTTTTCAAATCCCTCTTTAAGGATTATCATCAGCTGCCTTATCATATTTTCCTTAATCCCATTCATTGTTTGAAATTTCCTCCTTTACAAAAATAAAGCTGAAAACCTTTTGGAAAGACTAAAAGTGTCACAAGGGATGAAATCTAAACTGGACAGGGTCAAGGATGAAAGACTTGGGTAATGTTGTATCAAAAACACTTGCACAAAACATGAAGAATAGGTAATTGAAAAATGGCTGGATACTTACAAGGCAGACCTTGTATGTATGTTCTAACTAATCAGTTGTTTTTCATTCTTTTTGACATCCAGTTTTAAAAAGTAAATCTCAATATCCATCACCATAAAAGCTTCATTTTTATAGTTTTCATCTTTCATAAAATTCTATTTTTATAAAACTTATGGTTACAAGCTAACAGAGTTCAGCTCTTTTTCTTGTATTTGGTATTTTTCAAGTGATTATCCCTAATTTCGATAGTGTGTAATATTCAATATTGATTGTAATATTCACTATTGATTGATAGTGTGTAATATTCAATATTACACACTATCAATATCCCATTTCTAATCATGCAACAGGTGACTTATCAAATAACATAAAATATTTTTTTACACTCAACTACATTATATTTGAAGTTCATTTGTACAAATGTTGAATGATGAGATTGATTATTTGTGTTTATTGTCTGTTGCCAACAAATGCATTATATAAAGGATTTCATTCATTTCCTAAGTATATAATAAGTGAGAAACAACATATATACTTCTATAGTACCAAACAGAATAACCCTTCCTATGTCAGCATTCCTATATATATGTGAATGCTTGCATGGAAACTGCATAACCATAATAGTGATCTTAAAGAGAAATGCTTTACAATAAAATAAAGCCCCCCCACCCAACTATTTTTATGACCAAATTTTTTTTACCCAAGATGCTTTTATATTTACTTTATCCTTTTTTGTCAGTGAGACTTCATAATTTCTGGTCCTTAGAATCTTTCTCTCTACTTTCTCAATCTAAACCACATTAATAATGACAGAAACTATATCTGATTACAGCCTGAGGGAGAAAGGTTTCCTTTGGAGAGGCCAGCAGAAGGACTGACATGCAAGAAGTATATCAAGGCAGATACAGATCGTCACATTCAATATTATGCACTGGTGTAAATCTTGGAGCCATCACTGGTGTAGATTCTGTGGTCATCACCCAACCCTTTTGCAACACAAGTCACTGGAAAAACTTTAAATTGAAAAGATCTGAAGATATGTTCAAAAGAAGGCACCTTCAAATGATAATAAATACTTTCCTTTATCATTCTTCAACATAATAAATAAATATATATAAACTCACAGTTGTTTTTATTCAGTGACTAATATTATTTATCTCCTTATTACTAATAACTGAGAGCTGAAAAATTATTTCATTATAAGGTGTAAAAATGAATTCTATTTAAAAAAAAAATCAAATTGCATTGGCAAATCAGTGTTTGTAGTGAGGAAAGAAACACATAATAGCACATAAAATTATTGCATTAAAACCAAATCTAAATGATTAAAGTGAATAACATTTCTTAGAACAAATCAATATGTTTTCAAAATTTGTTTTGTGGAATATTTTGTAAGATTTGTCTTTTAGAAATTGTATATAAAATGTTTTTGAAGAATGAACTTTCAGAACTTTAAAAGTCCTTTTCATTCCTGTCTTTTTTGCATACACTGGAATTATAATAAAAAATATTGTACAAGTCCTTCCAGAATTTATTGAAAATACTATCAGTTAGGAAGTTAAACACTTTTTTTTTTAATTACTTGCAAAGAAAAAATCAAATAAACTTCATCAGTATAAGTGAAGACAAACAACAAAAATTGTTCTCACCATTGACAATTATCTTTAGATAAGGACATTGATAAGAAAAAATGGAGAAATTGATATGAAGGAAAAACAATATAAAAATATGTCAAAAGCAGAAAAGTTTCATCAGAAATTATGAAAATCCATAATAAAAATGTTTAATGAATTGAAACAGTTATTTGGGTCATCAGGGTGGCTGCATGAAAAAATTTAAATTAACAGAAGATCATTAAATTATGAGAATAAGTGGGATGAATATAATTATCTGACTTGAATACAGCAGGAAGGAAAAAACAATTTTATATGACAGAGTACAGAAGTAAAGAAGCTGTGTGTTGGTAGGTGCAGAACCTAAGGATACAAATGGGGTTGGTATAAAAGTTTTTATTTAACAATTGTTATATATTGTGTGCGGCTATGAAGCATTGACCTCATTTAAAAAGTGAATGAAACATATAATAACATAAATATATGAAAAGTTCAAATAAAACACAAAAATCTTCATATAAAAACACTTGCATATCGAAATTCTTAATACATCAAATTTCTTAATACAAAGTTAACATGTGTTTACTTTCAAAAGACTGAACCAAAAATAATATGAATTTTTGTACTTATCTGTTTGATTTGTCATGAGCCTGAAATGCATGCATCTTGATCTTTAACATCCAGGAGCAAAAGAGAGAGATTGACTTTCCCACCTAGCAATGTTTTGTGTGGGTCTCGTCAGGTCATGTGACTGTTTTTGATTCTTGTGAATAATTATATAATAATAAATATAATTAAGTTTTATTGCTATTTTTGTGTGGGTCAAAGGGAGATAAATTTTTGTCTATCACTACAAACCTCCCCACTTAGTGGAGTCCAGTAGTTGGGATATTGATTGTCTCTTTTTTTTAAAAACTTTTCTGACTGCTTATGGCTAGGCTTACTATTTCTGTCTATGTTTTCTCTATCCATTATTATATCATCACTTTGAGGTTGCTTTTCCGTTATCACTTGCTTATCACTTTTAGGTTCAATGTGTGATCTTAATCTATCTATTGATACCACTGACTGTATCTCATTGTTGATTTTAATTACAAAGTATTTATTATTTCTGCATAACACTTGGAAGGGACCAGTGTAAAGGGCTTCCAGAGGCTTGTGAACTCTTAGCCATACACTTTTACATGTCTTAAGCTTGTCAGGAATGTATGTTGTAACTCCTTAACAAACTTCTGATTATCTATGTTATCATTAGTATCATCTACTTGCAATTGAGGAATCATTATATGCATTCATGTGACTGTAAAGAAAGGTGAAGTATTGGAAAAATTAGGTGTGACGTGGATAACCATTCGTATTATTGGAAGGGCGTCCGGACATGATTGCTTTCATTAATGCTGTTTTAATTGTTCTATGTGCATGTTCAATCATTGTATTCGTTTGCGGCTGGTAACTAGTCATGCGCAATCTATCTAATAGCTAACTATTGAAACTATCTTTGAAAACAGTTTGCTCTCAAACTGAGTACCATGATCAGTTATCACGTGAAGTGGAACAACCCAATCTATGATCCACTCATGAACGAATGCAACAGATCGTGCTGTTATATATGGTAACAGTTCTGCTTCGATCCTCTTAGTTGTGTGGTCAATACAGGTTACCAAGGAGTATTGCATGTTTAATAACGTCTCCTAGCAACAGGGAGTGGACCAATTATATCCAACAGAACCGTATTAAAGTGAATAGTAGGTAATACAATAGGTTGAATAGCAGATTTAGTATGCCCCTGAATTTTGCTTTTCTGGCAAGTTCATTACACATTGCCTTTATTGTCTTGTCCATATGAGACTAAAAAATCTTATTTTGATAAGTTTACACGGGGTTTTAATTCCTGGGCGTGATATTGCGTGAATACTATCGAAAATAAATTTTTGTTATTCACCAGGTATATACGGTCTGGAAACAACAGTATATGGAACTATTATTATCGGTAATAAAATTGTATTTTTTAAGTTTGGATATTTTTGTAACTCGGTGTTCTTAAGTTGTGCAGCAGTCATAGCTGGGAAGTAACACGGGTCTATCATAACTGCTAGACAAGCAATCAACTATAACGTTTTGATCTGCTTTTACGTGGCTTATATCTGATATATATTCTGTGAGAATTGCTAATTGCTGTCTATCTGACTTAGCAGGGTTTAGACTACGGAATGCGCCCCACAAAGGCTTATGGTTAGTTAATAATAAAACTTGTTTTCCTTCGATAATATGTTTAAAATATTACGTAGCTGAATATGCTGCAAAATGTTCCTTATCGAAAGTCAAATACTTCGTTTGAGTTTGAGTTAACTTTTTAGAGAAGAAACCTATTGGAATTGGTGCTCCTTCTACTATTTGATGTAGTGCTGCACCAATTACAAAATTTCTGCTATCAGTAATCAACTGATATTCAGTACAGTCAGACTGTTGGTGAGCTAAAGACGATTCTTCTTTTAATATCGTTAAATGATTGCAATTCCAAGTCATTTAATGTAAATGTAGTATTACTGCATATACGTATTTTTTTCTGTTAATGGCATGACTATGTCTGCAAAATTTGGTATTAATTTTCTATAAAAATTTACCATGCCTAAGAAACGACAAAAATTCTTACTGTCCTTAGGAGGGGGAAATTTCTATAATGCACTGACATTATTTTGTGTAGGTTTAATACCGTCAGAGCTAATAACCCCAAACATTGACTGAAGTCACATCGAATGTTGACTTTGCTATTGAAATTTGTAGATTATTATTATGTAGGATTTTTTTTAACAGTTTCAACATCTTTTATGTGTGCTGAAGAATCATCGCTTAAAATAAGGATATCATCAGTGTATGCAAATACACAGTCAATATGTTAAAAGGTTTTGTCCATGTATCTTTGAAAAGTGGATGCTGCATTCTTTAGTCCAAACGGCATATATTTGTATTCATACAATCCAAGAGGAGAAATAAGTGCTGTTCGTTTATCAATCCGTTTTGATTGGATGGTATTTTGAGGTTGATTTTGCTAAATCTTGTTTTGTTGGCCAGTTTAACAGCAATTGAATTACTGCTCGGGATGGGGTATTTATCGCTTTTTGCAATGCTGTTTAATGCGCGGTAATCACCACAGCATCTGAAATTTCCATCTGGCTTTTAACCACGTTGCCAAAATGTGTAATGACACCATTGTTCTGCAATTTCGAAAATTCCCTCTTTTCTGGGTTTTCTCTTCTGATAGAAGCAAAAGTAGGAGCAGGACTGTATCAATTCTATGGTATACGCCTGCATATTTACTTGGTGGGTTGGTATGTGGGGATATAATGTTGGAATATGAACGTCCGTATTTACAGAAATGGCCGCCTTTTATTACGTCATTATCTGAAAATAAAACAGGTACATATAATAAATTTTGAAATTTATTGATTATTTTATAGCATTTCCTAACAAGCGTTTTCGTAAGTAAGATTCAATAAAATATTAGATAGTTTTGAATATTTTCTTAAATTTTTAAGATTACTGGATATTTAAAAAGTATTCAATATTCATCAAGTAATTTCTTTTAGTTCTACTCCCTTACTTAAATTTCCCAACCATCAGGCCATCAATAAATCACTCAACATGTCAAAAGACACCCCACAGTGTTAAAAATGCTTTTCTGCGATATTTCAAACTAAAATAATATTTGTTTCAATTCATATTAATTAAACTTTAAATCAGCTAGTCTTCCCCAAATAATAAAACATGTATAAACGTGCCGGTTTTTGTACATAAGGCTGTTCATACGCGACATTATCTGAAAATAAGAGCGATAACTATAGTAAATTTAGAGCCACAATTCAATAAAACGTTAAATTACGGAAAATATTTTCCCAATTTTTTAAGATTACTGAGCACTTAAAAATTATATAAAAAAGTGCTCACGTTATTATTTCTTTACAGATATAAATACTGTAGAAAAGCATTAGATAAACTCCCATCTGTCATTCAAGCTGTCAATACCTTAGAGCGACCGCTTTGTTAAAAAAGTGCATTTCTATGATATTTTAAACTTAAAGTAAGTAATATTTGTATCAAATCAGATTAATTATACTTTAAATCAGCTAATATTCTTCAAATCAAGTTTCAGAAAAGTATATTTTATTTATGGAAGATTTTTTTAATAAAGAGAATTATATTCTGATGAAAGATGGCTAAAAATTTCAAAATGAAAACTCCTTCTAGTCAAGTTAAATAAGTTTTGAAATACAGTGCTTATTGGAAATATTAAATTTAATCTATTAGCTTTAAATTAAAACTAAAATAAAAGCTTCAAGAAAGATATTTCATTTTTTTTAATTCATTTTAAACCACAACGTTCCTTTGATAGTACCTAATTCCAGAGAAATAAATATCGAAAACAACTCAAGTCTGTGTTAAAAACTCTTTGTCCTATATTAAAACATTTTTATACAGATATTATTTTAAACATGACTAATTAATTAAATATTGTTTTAATGTAATAATCTGCAAAAAGTCCATTTTTGTGTGATTCCATCAAGTTTTCAGATTTATGCTTGTTGGGATTGCTATGAAATGAGTGTGTAATCAGAAGGTTTTTTGTTTTAAGATGATGAGTTTGAAAGTATGTTCTTCATATTAATCACAACAATATAAAGCATAGACATACAAGTTGAATAAATCTCAAGGCAAAATTGAACAAAAAACAACAGAAGTCGTGAATTCAATTAGAAAATATCGAACATTTATATACAATTAATACAATTGGAAAAAGTTTGTGTTTTGCTTATATGAGTTGACGAAGTGTGAATTAAGTATGTTAATGAATTACAGTTCAGCAATGTTCATTTGTTGAAGAAATGTTCAAATAGAATTAGAAAGGAAAATTTATCAAAAAGATAATTTAGGTAGTAAATATGCGAGATTAAAGTAGGATTTGTTTTCTTATTCTTCCAGAGTTGTTTACCTTGGACTGTCTTTTTGTTTGTCTTTTGTTGAAATTACAATTTCTATTTAGTAGTGCAAATGAACACTTTTTAAGAAAGTTGTAATTGATTTAGAGAGAGAATGATGTTGGTGGTTGAGTCAGCAGTTGACACGCGAAAAGTTTCTTAAGTCAAAATAGTGACACGCGTGGATTCGTATGGCATCTCTCTGAAGCTGAGTTACTGGTAAATTGGACTGAAATTTGTCCTTTTATTTGTTTTGGGAAGTCAAAGTAGGCTCCAGTGAGCTTGGCGAGAAATAGATTTTCCAAAATCGATACACATTTTGGTGTCGTCTCGGACAATAAAAAGTCGAGTTTCGCAATGTGAGGTGTTGATTGGTTAAAACTGATTCTAATGGAAGAGTGTATTTTTTACGGAGGTGAGTAGAAAATATGGACGATTCTATATGCTTATAGGCAAAGACATAGTAAAACATTGCTTATTGTTCACTCGTTTTACAATTTATTTTATTCATTTTCAGAATTTGTTTTGAATCGTGAATAGGAATATTCAAATATATACAGGGTGTGTAAGGTATCTGGGGACAGATTTATGTTTATAGAAAAGCAGATATATAATAACAGATAATAACATCATTATTGAAAAATGTTATAAGCATAAAAATAAATTATCTTTTTTATAATTTTATTCAATAAAGCCACATTCAGCTTCAATAACTGCTTCTATGCAAGATCGAAATTGTCTACATGCTGAAATATTGGACATTATTCTGACTATGGCGGCTTTCAAAGAATCTTTGGTGTTATGAGGCTTTCCATTGGCTTCACTCTCAACAACGCTCTACACGTAGTAGTCAATGGATTGAAATTTGGGGAGTTAGGAGACCAAATATTAGGGGTTATGTGAGGAAAATTTTCACTCAGTCATCTATTCCTGCGTTAATTATGCCTTGTGTGATGCTGCAGAGTCACATAAGGTTTTCCATTGCGTACACTGTGTAGCAGACATAGTGAACCAGAACGAAAGTCGAATGGCAGAGATGGTGAACAAGACTTGCCTTATTCTCGACGAAAGAGAGTTCGTCGTTGTCTGGCATGTAGGACTTCAATTTGAGAGAAGGCGAGTACGTCGTTCCGCAAACGAGACTCTTCTTTGTTGTCCCAAAAGAAATTGGGTCATTAACGGCTTTTTTTGTTTTGCATAATATTTAGCGTAGTTGGACGGAATCGAGGAGGGACATCCGGGTGTGTTGGTGCTCAAAAGTCTATCATGTTTATGATCTGGGCAAGTGATAGGCGACTTGCAAACATAAGTAGACCATCTTGGAGAAGAGAGTGAGTTCTTTCGGGTTTCATTGTACGATACGTGCAGTTATTATAGAACGAACGAACAAACGAACGAACAAAGCAGATACAAGGCAGAGAACAACGATAAATACCAAGAAACCGGTGTAGAGGGGAAAAAAGGCTGAGTCTGAAATTGCGTCCCACAACAGAGTCACTAATTTCTTTTGACTATACACTGTCTATCCAGAACTGTTTCCAGGACCTCAATATAGGCAGCAGAGTTAACTCTAAGGCCTTCTGAAAAAAAGTGAGGAGGCATCACATGTTGCAGATCATTGCTGACAACACCAAAAACCATGATAGTTGCAGGAAATTTCCTATGCAGAACTGTTGGAACTTCAGAGGGATTTGCACATAACCATCTTTTATTTTTCTCTGTTAAATTTCTGATCTTGGTCAAATTTTCTCTCATCTGAGAAAAAACAAATCACACCATCTTCTGATGGATTTTTAAGTTTACGAACCTTTAGATCTGATTAAGCGATTTTTTCTGACATAAATTGACGTTTCCTCATGACATAAGATTTATATCTGATGTCTTCGTGGACAACATTTCTGATTGTTTCTTCTGGCACATGAAAATCTTTCGCACGTGACCTCGCGGATGCTCTGGAATTATCAAAAATGGTCTGCTGAACTTACTGTATAAATTCAGGTGTTCTGATAATATCAGAGCGTTTGGAATGAGTTTTACTCTTTGATACTAGTGATACTTTTCCATCTTCGTTCTCTAAATTGTTACGAACTTTGAAGAGGAAAGATCTGGCGACTTTTAAAAACCAACATACCTCTAAGACGTTATGATCAGCCACAGTTACAGCAGGTCTTTTCATTTCTTGAGTTAGCTGAGTGTTTGCCATATTATTTTCTAAAACAATGACATAAAGTTTAGTAAAATGAATCATTAACCAAAAAAGGTACGTCCCCAAATACCTTACGCACCCTGTATATTTGTCTTTATTCACACACACACACACACACACACACACACACACACACACACACATGTATATAGATTCCAGTATTCACATGCATGGCCTTGGTGTTTACATCCAGGATAATCTTCCGATGGCCAGGGAATTGTCTCTCGAAGCCGCTGACTACTATTTCACGCGCTTCCGTCTTTCTGTCAGCTAATCTGTTTTTCCTTTATCACTCCCCCTCTTCCCAAGAGGCAATACCTGACAATATAAAAAAGGCACTTTTTCTCTATCCATCTGAGAACATATTTGTCTGCGGTGACTTTAATGCTCACCACGACACGTGACTGAAACGTTCTAAAAGTAGTGATGTTACCGGTATACAGACATTAAAGTTTTCCATTGTCCAATCCCTCACTCAAATTGTGAACTTCCCTACTCGTTTCCCTGGCCAAAACGAGCAACAGACTTTTCTACTGGAACTATTTCTTAACTTCTCTTCTTGCTCTTGCCGAACTTCACAATACTGCCCTCTTGGTAACTGACTATTCTGTGATAGCTTCCAAGCATTTGTTGGGATTGCTATGAATTAGTGTGTAATCAGAAGGGTTTTAGGTTTGTGGTAATAAACGTGAAAAGCATGTTCTTCATATTAATCACAACAATTTTAGCGTAGACATACAAAAGGAATAAATCTCAAAGGCAATATTGAACAAAGAAACAAAGGTAGTCGTGAATTCAATTAGAAACAAACATTGAATATTTATGTATAAATAAATTACAATACAATTTTTGGAAAAAGTTGTGTTTCAGTCGAAATAACTGAATTGTTGAACAAAAGTTCAATTGAGTATTTTATGAACTCAAAGTTCATGAATGTTCCTTTGTTTAGGAAAAGTGTTCACATAAAAATTTGAGGAAAATTTATCGAGAGATAAATTTTAAAGTATTGTAGTTGCGAGATTTTTTGCTGAATTTTGTATGTTTTTGTTTTTGGCAGAGTTATTCACCTTGGACCGTATTTTTTATATATATTTGCTTTAGTAATAATTTCTGTTTGGTAGTGTAGAATAACACTTTTTTAGAAACGTACAAAGATTTCAGAGAGAGAGAGAGAAAGAGGTTGAAGGTGGAGTCAGGTGTTGACGCGCGAAAAGTCCTTTAAGTCAAGATGTAGACACGCGTGGATCTCTGTAGAAATCTCTCTGAGAGTGAATTGCTGACTAGTGAATTGGACTAAGATTCGTCCTTTTATTTACTCTGCGGAGAGCAGATCGGCTCCCAGCGCATTCGCGCCCAAAATTTATCCTGGGGCGTCTCGACCAATAATAAGCCGAGTTTCGCAATGTGTGGTGTTGATTGGTCGAAACTAGCTCTTATGGAAAATTCCGCCTTTAAACGGGTTGAGTGGAAAAATACGGACGATTCTACAAATTCATTAAACAGGAACCCCAATCCATATGACCTCTTTCCTTTACCAGCATGCTGATTGGGACTCATCCTGGTATTTTATTCGTGAGTGACATCTTCAACCTCCTAATCGAAAATTGCGCCACTGAGGTTTCTTCTTGGGTCAAAGCAGGCATGGACGCTTTCATCCCTTCTCGGAAATACCATATGAAACCGCAATTCTCTCCGTAGTTCACACCAGCATGCTCGGCCGCATAGCCCATAGGAACAACTATTTCCAGCTGTACCACCGTGACAGCTCTCATCATAACAGGTGCATATTTATTACCGCTCGTAATAAATGAAAGTGAGACTTCGAAGGAGCTAAGTCCTCGTTTGCCGAGCATAACCTCTAAAAACTTTGGCTCTCGTGACTACTGGCGTCTGTTTTATAGGGTATTAAATAAGTGCAAGATCTCTATCCCCCCACTCTTCAATCGATTTGAGGTGTTATCATCCTCTGCTGACAAAGATTAATGCTTTGTCCGTAAATTCTCCTTAAACTGTACTCTTGACTCATCTGGAGTATCCCTGTCTAACTTCCTACTTAGAACTGATTCTCTGTTGAGTGATATGTAAATAATCCCTTCCATGGTTTCTGTTATCATCTCTAACCTGGATCTCCACGAAGCTTGTGGATCCGGTGGTATCCCTGTAATTTTCATTAAGAACTGTGCTCCTGAACTGGCTTCTGTTCTCTCTAAACTGTATAATAAATGCCTCGCCACCTCGCTGCCTCCTGCTTTCCTGTCTACTGAAAGTCATCTGTTGTCCCAGTTTTTAAGAACTCTGGTGAACCGTCTGACCCATCCAACTATCAGCCTATTAGCCTTGTACTTCTTTTTAGGAAAATCTAGAGGTCCTAATCAATGCTGAATTGGTTCGTCATTTCTCATCACAGATCCTTTTCTCAGACAAGCAATACTGCTTTCGTTTCTCCAGGTCAACTGCTGATGTATTAACGATAATTGCGGAAAGAGTCTATCATGATCTAAATAAAAACGGTGATACTCGGGCTGTAGCATCACGAAAGCCTTTGACAGTGTCTGGCATTCAGGTCTTCTCTACACGCTGAAAAATTACGGTATCTCCGGCCACATTTTTGAGTCGTTCCTATCAAATCGACAAGTGAAAGTTGTCTGAACAGCCACTCATCTACATCTTTTCGTATTAACGCGAGTGTCCTCCAGGACTCCATCCTTGTTCCTACGCTGTTTTTAATCTTCATTAACGACCTTCTCGATGACATCAACTCTCAACTTGACATTTACGCTGACGACTATCTTGCATATCTATGTCTAGCATGCTTAGAATATTGCTGCTATATATGGTCCGGTGCCCCTGCTATTTATCTTGAACTCCTTAATAAGATCCAAAGACGAATCAGCAATATTATTTGTCCTTATCTGGCGGATTGGCTTCAGTCGCTCTCCCACCGCTGTAAGGTTGCTTCTCTGTGCCCTTTTTTTTATAAATACCTTCATGGTAATTGTTCAGATGAGCTCTTCGCTATGGTGCCTAGACTGTGTGTATTTAAGCGAAATACTTGACTGGTAGCGAGAACTCGTCAATTTACAGTTGAGCTAGCTAGATGTAGCCATAACTTCTATGCTGATAGTTTCTTTTCTCGCACCTCTCGCTTGTGGAACTCCCTTGCGGCTCCATGCTTTCCAGCCAACTTTAATCTGAAAAAATTTAAATGCAATGTCAATCGCTATCTATTGTCCTCCTGATTGTTCTTTCCTCTTTCTACTCAACACTAATTCATCCACGCCCAGTAACCCCCTGCGTTTTAGTGGCTGTACTGCCTTGCTAGGGGTGATACTGCTGATTAATATAATGGTGTATCAAAAATACTTTTACAAATCTTGATGGCGGGTTCTTGACACCAAATCAAGGCAAAATGTCCATTTGCGGACATATGATTATATGGACTCTCGTCTTTGATTTGGTATGAAGTATCAGCCCCCAAAGTTTTTAAAAGTACTTTTGCTACACCCTTTTTATACTAGGTACCGCTAAAATGGAAGTAAATTTAATAAACACGCCACCAACTTTTTAAAAAGTTATCAAAGATCAGAGAATTATCCGATTTAAATGAAAATTTCAGAACTCATTCATTTAACGAATTAATTGTATACTAAATAGGTTATTTTATTAGAAAAATTTGTAGAAATACTTGGATTACCTCTGTGGCGGACTTCACCACATTAATTTAACTTTAGATTAGGAAACAGGGCTCACGCAGAAAAGGATAACCAAAAGACATTGTTACACATAAAATATGTATTTAACAAGATGTTGTGGGGTTCAGCATACCCGTATTAAAATGAGAGTTTAATGCGGGATACACTGTCCACAAAACACACGCAAATTTCAAGAAAAGACAACACGATAAGGAATGTTCGTAGAAAAATAGAATATAGTATAGTTAATAACATTCATACAGAATAAACAAAATTGTATATTAATGTCTCCTGTTTGCATACAAGATAAATGTTTTTTAGGTCATTTAAGTAAATGTGATTTGAATAAAAAAATCATGTGTTCACTGTTTTTCAACGATGATAATAATGTCTGTTCCTTGTTTTTGTTGTGTCCGCCGAGTTGGTGAAAAAGGAAAAAGGGGCGATCAATTTAAGTTGAAAAAGAGAGTGTAAATGAGAAATAAAAGATAAGAGGAAAATGTACTTATCGGGTGGAATTGTTTTTGGAGTCAGTTGTAAATTCGTTGTTGTTGTTGTTGTTGTTGTTCTGCTTTCCTACCCCACTTTCTGCTCTTAGTGCCGGGTTGAATCAGTGATGGACTTTGACTGTCAATCCTATGTCCTCTTTGATATCTGCGCCCTTCTGACCACGATTGATTTGAATGTCTCTATTTATGGCTGACTTCCTTTTCACACTGGCTCGTTACTTTTTTCTCAGTTTAAGAAATCGCCTCCTTTCATTGGTCAGAAAATTAATTTCACACCTTATTGCGAAAAAATGTTTTAATCGTTTTGATCCGATTTTGCGGGTGCGCAAATCTATTTTGTGTTTTCAGTATTTTGTTGGAATTTTATAGGATTTGTATCCTATAATGTACAATATCAAACAACGATGTGATGGAAAGCATGCATTTAAGTAAGAAAAGGTTGAATTAACCAAGAGTTGTCTCTCTCTAACTGTTCACTGGAAGAATGTTCATGAGAGTCTCTTGTAATGATTGTTCTTGAAAGATATTGTTGTGTTTATGTGAGTGTATACAAGTTATGTTCAGCATGTCAGCGATGTGTGTGAGTGAGAAAGTTGGCGCATGGTTTCAACTGTCGTGGATTCGTCTGGCAGTTGAATTTCTCATTAATGAGATGAAAAAGACCTTAGCTTAAATAAGCAAGGGTAGGCCCCAAATCACTGCGCGGGAAGAATTATTCTTCACGTGCAAACGATCTGATTGGTTGGCATCGACCAATCAGCGAGCGAGCTTTGGGGAGACTTAAGAAAGCTTCTGTAATCCGTTTCTTCCAAAAGTGCACAAAATTGACTACTTAAAAATAGAGCGGTTACAAAATTGTCGCATTACTGCGATTTGTAAATTGCCTATAATAACGTCGTGGTGATTAATTAACCTATGAATGCTTGGCGTTATATGTGATTTGTATTTTTGTATCTGTGTATGTTCGTGCGTAATAGATCAGCACACCTTGATTTTGATACACCGTGAATATTTTTAAAATAGCGGAGATGATGACAAATATTTTTTATGGTTTTAAAGAAAAATCCTTGAAAATATTTTTTTAGAAAATTTCTTTTTGTAATATCAAATCAGAAAATCTTGAAAATTTGTTCTCAAATCTTACAAGAATATTCAATAAAACTCAAAAAATATTCCTCAGTTGAGAGTTGATGCTTGCATAATTTAATAAAACATTATTTTCTCTCAGATTTAACAGAAAAAAAATCTAGAATGAATATTTATTTTGAAAAGTTTACTTGTAATTCTTCCAGTTGCTGATGACAAAGATCTTTTTATTAAAGATTTCTTTGAAGAATCGAAAAATGTAAAGTCTGATGCAATTTTCGCATTAGAAATTTTTTTAAAAGATGTTATCTTAATTATTATTTTCACAACTGTTACATTATTTTTATATGGAAGATCGAATAGGGAATAATTCAACAATCCTGACCTATCTCCATATTGGTTATATAAGACTAAAATAATAATATTACGATGCCTGAAGGTATCTAGACTATTTTAAGAGATTGGTAGAAAAAAAAATAAAGTGAAAACAATCAATAAAGAATATCAATTCAATTTCTTGCCCAGTTTTTTTCTTTTATAGCAGCACTTTCGTTCTTAATAAATTTTCTCAAAATAATTAAAAAGACCTGATTTGGTGCAATTAAATATTTTATGATATCAAATAGTTTTAAAAAATACAGAATAAATACGAAATAGTTTTAAGATATGAAAAGAAAGCATATTCAATGAATAAAAATATTACTTTATTTTATGTACTATACTTATCTGCCCTTGTTATGGTAATTACCTCCCTTCCTAGCATATTTCAGTTAACGAATGTTAACAAGGGAATGTTTCATTAAAAATAAACCTTTGTTAAGGAATGACAGTCTTGTCAGCTCATTTCAATTTATTTAACGAAACAAATTCAACAGTATGGATAAACATTTGAAACCGGAACGTTTGGACACCCCCTCCTAATACACCATCGTCAAGTAAGAATTTTAACCACTAGTTTCGAAGCTTCTCGTCGTTCCTACGCAAAATTATTGACCCTAACATCCATACCGACTTAGATAAATTCGATACCCTGATAAATTGTATTTCCTCAGATGTATATGAATACATTGCGGAATATAGTACTTTCGATACTGCTGTTAACCTTCTGAAAGAACTGTACGTAAAACCTACGAACGAAGTTTTCGCCCGACATTTACTTGCCACTTGCGGCCAAAAAGAGAAGGAAAATATTGACGAATACGTACAAAGACTACAGTTACTAGCGAAAGAATGTAACTCTAAATCTGCTGATGCTGCACAAAACCGTGTCGACTGCGTTAGAGATGCATTTTTTTTATCACTGGTTTACGTTCGAACATTATTCGACAACGGCTACTCGAAAATAAGACACTGCATTTATGTAGCCACTGACCAAGCCAGAGCGCTCCATGCAGCTCAGAAAAATTAAGAAGGATACACGTACCCTCAAACACCAAGTGTAGGTGTAGTTTCTCGGGAAAAGGCCAGTACTAGTGTCCAGTCAACGGATCCCGTTAATACATGTTGTGCAGCTTCGGCTAATACCAAGTCGAGGTGTTTCTTCTGTGGAGGATCTCGTCATAATAGAAGCGCATGTGCTGCAAGAAATGCTACTTGTTTCAAATGTAAAAAAAAGAAGGCAATTTCTCAAAAATGTGTCGTTTGAACCCAAAAATAACATCTGCTGCAACATGCTCTCACAGACTTGCGACAATGTTGATGAGATCAAATACTACATCCGCTTCCTTAGGATCATAAAACAGGCTGCGTTATATATGTTAGTCGGAAAATATGGCGCCGGTACGGCCCTAATGGGTACGGGAAGCTCAGGATGCTTTATCTCTCACGGTTATGTGAGGAAGCACAGACTACAGATGAAACCTGCTACTGGTAACGTATCCATGGCGTCATCATCACTTAATGCCTCTATCAAAGGACAGTGTACAGTGGACTTAAACCTACTAGGTGAGTGGTATCCAAATGTAAAACTTTCAGTCCTACCCAACCTCTGCTCAGATACTATTCTTGACCAAGATTTCATGTCACAACATTCCACCATATCTTTTGCATTCGGTGGCCCTAAGAAAGATCTCGTAATCTCTCATCCTATCTCCTGTAGCATACCCTCTGCGTTAGTGGACACACTATCTTTATTCTCCAACATTGATCCAGACTGTAAACCTTTTACAACTAAATCTAAAAGATTTGGAGAGGGTGACAGGCGTTTCATACAGACTGAGATTGAGAAAATGATCCAGGAGGGTGTAATTGAGGAAAGTACATCTTGGAGGGCTCAAGTCTTAATAGTAACGAATGAGCGTCAAAGAAAGAGACTTGTAGGACAATTAATAGATTTACCAGATTAGATGCTTATCCATTACCAAGAATGGATGATCTGTCTCAAGAAATAGCAAAATATAAAATTTACAGCTCATTGGATCTGAAGAGTGCGTATCACCAGATACCAATAAAAAATAAGATAAGCTCTACACGGCATTCGAAGATAATGGTAAACTTTACCAATTTTGTAGAATTCCTTTTGGGGTGACTAATGGTGTCGCATGTTTCCAAAGGATAATGGATAAGATTATTAAAGAAAATATTTTAACGGGTGTGTAATGTCTATGTAGACAATATTGTCGTAGTTGGAAAAAGTCAGCAAGAACATGAGAAGTTGGAAAAATTTTAAAAGATTGCTACACTGTATAACCTCACCCTCAACGAAGATAAATCTTCTCTAAAACATCCATTTATTTTCTCGGCTACAACATATCACATGGCCTACCTAGACCTGATGCAGAACGTCTACGACCATTAAGAAAAGTACCTGTTCCTCAGAACAAAACCTTGCTGCGTCGAGTGCTTGGATTATTCTCTTACTACTCTCAGTGGATACCCAAGTTCTCTGACAAAATTAGACCATTAATAACAGTTGATTCCCTCTTGATTTAGAATCAGTAAAAACATTTGAAAACTTTAAGGAAGAAATTGAAAAGGCCTTACTATACTCGGTCGATGAAAACATTCCTCTCAGCAGAAACAGGTCCCTCTGATACTGCTAATGCGGCCACTCTGAATCAAGCAAACCGCCCAGTGGCATTCTTGTCACGTACACTAACGACTACAGAACAAAAACATTCTTCTGTAGAAAACGAGGCTTGTGTAATAGTTGAATCTGTCAAAAAGTGGTCACATTATTTATCAGCGCGGCGTTTTGTGATAGCCACAGATCAGCAAGCTGATAATTTCATGTTTGATGCAAGAAGGCATGGAAAGATCAAGAACAGCAAGATCGAACGATTGAGAATGGAATTGGGGTGTTATGAGTATGACATCATGTACCGACCAGGAAATACAATATCCCAGCTGATAATCTCTCACGCGTTCAGTGCAATGCACTCACCAACATAGGATAACTACAAGAAATACACGAAAATCTTTGTCATCCCGGTATAACCAGGTTGGTTATTCTTAGGTAATCGCCAGAAAGTTTTACCGCTTTATTTGAAAGGTACTGGAATTTATATGTCTCCCCCCCCCATCTCTCTCTCTCTCTCTCACAGAGAGAGAGAGAGAGAGAGAGAGAGACACACACACACACACACGAATGAACAAGTCACTTTCCATATTCAACAGACACAAATTCTTCTCAGCGTTTGCCAGCCACTCTTTTTTAATGTGGCAGAAGAGCTGTCATACATATAAATTATACAAATCCAGGTGTTAACAGTTATACTACCACTACACAGTCGCTCTATCACTGGGATAATGTGAATGCTTTCGTTTTTTGCTTTTGTTGTCGTTGTTAATGATAATACATCTCAGAATTTCAGCATTTGTCGACAAATGGAAACCAATTTTGAGCGACACTTTTCTCTCCCCCTTTCATTGCTAAAAAAACTGTATGTTGCTAAAAAAACTATGGCTAATTTATCATACATACTCTGTTTTTTATGATATTTTTCTCTCTATTTTACAGGAAGGAGAGTGTTTCCCAATGACAAAATCAGCTGAAGGCAATGTTTATGAGCAGTTTCTGATCTCAAGGTCTGGTAATCATTTACGTTACTTCTCTGTTGTGTAAGAAATACACGAAATTAAAACTCAACCGATACAGCCAACTTCTTAACGACAACAATACCAATATTGTGAAGGTTTTTTCAAGTGATGAGGGAGAGAAACCTTCAATGATTCCTGCAAAGCTATGTTGCAAGTGCTACCTTTATTTTTAATGTTTTTTCTTTAATAGCAAACATTGGACAGTTACTTAATCTACATTTGTTGCTGTTGTTATTATCAGAGCAAAATAAATGTTTGGTGCGGGATAATTCGTTCATCAGAATTCTTTTATTAGCACAATTTGCTCTCAATTCTCTTTCATA
Source organism: Acanthosepion esculentum (assembly GCA_964036315.1). NCBI lineage: Eukaryota > Metazoa > Mollusca > Cephalopoda > Sepiida > Sepiidae > Acanthosepion > Acanthosepion esculentum. The sequence continues at coordinate 75,817,814 of OZ038487.1, read as the reverse complement.
TTCTCCACTGATGTATGAGGCGTTACATTTTTTTCTAAATAAAAAAATAAAGACAAATTGTTATTTGTTTTATTACTAAACTCTTTTTTAACCTGGTGAACTATTTATGAAAGGTGCCTGAGCTATGCAAGGAAAGGTAGTGGCGTGGGATTTCGGGGTTAAAATGAACAATTGATTTACCCTCGACAAAAAGGTTAATGGAGGCTGATAATAACGAGGAAACACACGAGTAATTTTAACAAAACAAGATAAGGAATTTATTTACGAATTTACACGCTTGAAGTTGTGGCAGAATCAGAAATTTTTAAAGTCCTTAGTTTCAACGATTTGTCACGAAGAAGAAATGTTCATACAACAGATTAAATGATCTGACACAAAATAATATTCAAAAATGTTTAAAACAAAGATAAGAGAGTTCGTTGTTCACAGAAGAGATATACGGTTGCATACGTTCAAAAGTAGACGAAGAGAGATAATTTGAAATACTTAGTTTTCTTGGACTGTTGAAACAAAGTTCTTTAAAGTGCCAAATGAATGGTTATGCCGATAATATAACTGGCGAGTAATTTGACACTGGCGAAAATTTGAACGCGTGAACAGAAACGAAACTTTCAAACTTCGTCAGCCGCCAACCAGGGGAAGTAACACAATTTCGGTGGCTAAGGCGGTACTGCCACCCCTGGTGTCAACGTCAACTTCTGCCACAGTCTCTGCGATTTTTTCCCAACTGTAAGTCAGATTTTCAACGTTGTGTTAAAAGCGTTTACTTTTGACCGTTAACCAATACACAACGCACTCGTAGCGACCAGAAGATGAACAGATGTGTTTCACGTCGGAAGTAGTTGCGAGTATGGTTTTAACTTATTTTGGACCTTGGCCTGTTGAGCTGCGGTATGGAGACGATGTGAAGCACGCTCCAGGCAACAGCCAGTGATATTCACCTTCGAAAGGAAGGAAACGATTGACCGTCCAAAGAATTCACGGCAATAGGTAGCACATAGCATGTCCACCCCTTTTCCATGCAGTCGGATCACAATGATTCGTAACAGTTTTTCTTTCGCTCGTGTACCTTTTCTCCTCCCATGAAACCATTAATTCTACTAGGAGGACACACTTCTTTGAATCAAACCACACTACAATGTCAGAGCGTGTGTTTGTCTGAATGGTGTATACCGGAAATTGCAAAGGTGTTCTAAGATCAACTACCACCCTCCAATCACGGGATCAACTGAGTCATGTTGCGAGTCATGTGTGTCTTCCGCACAGGGCGTTCACCTTCCTTTGAAAACGAATCTTAGGTTCTCTGGCCCATACGTGTTATTTGTTGGCTACTTCATACTGTGTACTGACTAAGTCCATAACCACTTCCAGCACTTTGTTATGACGCCACGTGTACATCTGCAGTGATTGTGGGCACGCAGAGAGCACGTGGCGTAAAGTGCCTCGATCACTTTGACATAATGTGCATACATCGGTGTCAGTGTACGTCCACAGCTTGAGGTTGGTTGCATTTGGTAGGAGATCATATGTAGATCGCAGGATGAATGATATTGCCAATGGCTACATTGCAAACAGTGTATTCCATGATATTTTCAGTGATCAATATCACTCCATGTAGTCCTAGTACATTGTTTGGACTGAGAAACAGCATTAGCTGTTCGCTGATTTTCCTCAAAATTCCTGATTTCTTCAATCACCATGTCTCGTTTTCCCTTTAGACCCTGGTTAGAGAAAAATGTTGCTTTTTCTGCCCAGACCAACATGGTTGGTTTCGGTCACCCCCATATCTCCTTGGTTCGCAGGTTGGATTCTGCTTCTACTGCCGACCATTTGGTGCCAGATTTGATATCTGGTTGTAACCTGTGGACGAACATATTATCATTTGAAGGCGTAACTACCCGACCTTGAACTCCACCAAGTTGCATGTTTCCAGCATTGGTATAGAGTTCCGCTGTGGAGAAGCAGGGGGAACTTAAAGCCACTTGAGCAAGTACTTGTTGATACACTGTTTCGTCTGCTGGATGCGAGCCAGAGTAATATCATATACCTGCAACGGCCACACAAGCCGAGTTAGCAAACCATGTTGGTAGCACTAAGCCTTCAGTTTGTCGGGGAGATGGGTTCTATCGATGGATTCAAGTCCATCCAGTGCCACTTTCTGCACATCTTTACAAAAATTTCACATAGGCTCGCGAACTTGTTTTCGCCTTTTACTCTGTTCACTGGCCAATCTCTGTGAAGGCAAAGTTTTCATTGGTCCAAAGAAAATGTTACATAGGCTCACGAATTTCTTTCCGTCTTCTTCCTCAGCTCGCCTCGAATTTGAAGGGAGTGTGTAAAGGGAGTTATTATTATTTCATACTCACCGCAGCACCATTCTGCAAAAATAAACATCTTCTGTTATTTAAAACTATAATTCTTCAGTAAAAGTTATAATTCATAATTCAAAAATACGCTCTTAAGTAGGCGCCCGAGGGCGTCGTCAGTGATGTTATTTGACTTGGTTCATCAGGGAGTTTCGGGTCTTTCAACATCATACTCCCCATCACCAAGTCGACCCAATCAGAGGAGATCAATCCCTGATCCCCCCTCTCAATCAAACACTAACAGCTACTCTGGCCTTTTAATGAATTAGACGAAGAAAGACTACGTTTTCCGCACACCTGATTGGATTTTTGTAACAACCAATCCACTGCGCGATCTATCTTTTAAATGGCCCACGGTGGGGAGTGGCTTATTTTCTTTTCTTTTTTCGGTGAATAGCAGTTTCAATGGATTATCGAGGAGGTAATCTTAATATACCTAAATTTAACCCTTTTCCCTAAGTATTGTGTAGTGTCTTACTCTAAATATTTGCCGTTTTTATTTTATTTATGCGTTTTATCTTTTAGGGGTTGGGGATACTTAAACTCAACCCTACTTTAGCATTCCGCTACTACTTTTTCTTCAATGTCGATTTTCGTGCAAAAAGTGGATCATAGCTTCATACATTTTTTATGAAAACCTTAGTTTCTCATTGGACAATAAACATTAAAATTATCTCGCTTATCTTCACGTACATTTGTTCTCGATGAGCGAAACAAAACATATCAGGCTCCAGACTGAGTTTTGTAAGGCGCTCCCTGAGTTGTTAACAAATATTAAAAAAACAATTTACCTGCTCACTACTACGTCCGAATAGCATCAACCTAGTTTTTGACCTGACGAAAAAACAATGCTTTCAGGATCCTGTCACGTGATAAAAAAAACATATAAATTGAATGTACGAGCGAACCCAGGCAGTGAGAATTTACGACGACTAGCATTTGCTAAACGAGTTCACGACGCTTGTATAATTACTGCAGCGGAGTACAAAGTTAGAATCTCAAATTCTTTAACGTGAAATAACTTCACTGTAATTCAAGCTAAATTTTCAACTCAATCACCAACTTCTGCAACTTACTAAAAACTATTCAATCACGCTCTTGAATCTTACGAAACTTATTACAAACATTACGAACAATACATTCCACTACGAGCAACGAAAACAAATTGAACATTTACGGAACATTCACTCCTCCAACTTCTTTAAAGCTAAAAGTTTATCAATATATTTTCAGCTTTACAGGATTCTTTAAACTCTCTTTCAGTGAACATTTTGACTCACGAGTTATTTCAATTTTTGTGAGCTCAGGTAAAAAAAATTTAGTAATAAAATCTTTAACCAGGCAAAGGGAAGTAACTCATATTAATAATTCATGTAAAAAAAACTGTTGACGATTATAAATATAAATATTGTACCTATCATGAAAGGTTATTTTTTGTGTTTTTTTCTCTTTTTTGCTTTTTGTTTGCTTAAAGATTCGTAAAGTAAAAAATGTGCGGGTTGATTTACGTCATCAATACCGCTACACTACTATCACATTTTTATCGTTTAGTCTGATTCTTAACATTATTACAGGTCAGTTAACTTTAAATAGATGTAATGGAATCATCCATATTTGCCACTTACCCTCTGCTGGAAAATGCACTCTTTCCCTGCGTTGATTATCATCACCATCACACACATACATACATACAAATCACACGACAAGCATTCATTGGCTAATCTCCTCAAAACTAGCTTGATAATTGGTCAATTCCGACCAATCAAATCGCCTGCACGCGAGGAATAATATTTCCCGCGCACTAAGCTGGAGCCTGTCACGTGATACACCATCTTATATAAACAAAACACGAGTAAGCCTTCTCTCTCCATTCTCTCTTGCGTCTCATTCCTTGCTGCCAAAATTTGACTTCAAGAACTCTCGTCTTGACCTTGCGGTCAGACGTTAAAGAACATTACAAACATTCACGCAAGTACGAACTCTTAACTCTTCTGAACTCTTACCAACTTTTCCAATTCACATTTCCTAACATGCAACAGGAACTTTATTCTTCTAAAACTACAGTTTAATAATTAATTCAACTTCGTGAGCTCCGGTACAAATATTTCCCAAATCTAAGAGACGTAACTCTATCAAACCTTTAGCTTATATGCATGTACATCAAAACAAATAAAATCAAATGTTATGTTTTGAAACATTACGTTCTTTCTTGTATTATTTGTTGTGGATGAATGTTAAACGAACGCGCCCATTTCTAAGCCTTCATACAATTTAAACTTCTGATACATCCAACTCATCACAAATCCACAACAGATGTATTCGCAAAATGAAAATAATTGTCCATAAACATGCCGTATATTTTTTTGCTGTACAACACACACACACACACACACACAAAATAAAATAAAAACAATAGAAAAAATACATAAAGCACCATAATATTCCTTAACATTTAAAACTATTTACAAATTTGAAGTCATTTAAATACAATTGTAGGGGCGCAGAACATATTTGGTTTATTTCTCTCTCTGGAGATAAAGCTGGCTCAAGGCCACCTCCAGATGTACTTTCCAAATAAAGCCTCTTTTCCCTATTATTTAATTTATGAAGATCAAAAACTCTTGACGTTAGACAAGAAAGGAGAAGAAATAAGTTGAACAACGCATTCAATTTGTGATATGAAACAAAGGTAAAATATATTCAACAAATATTTACATTTAGGTTGAATTGCATGCGAAAATGGTTAGTTATGCATAAGTTGCCTCCCATTATCTTTGGTAGATTACATGTCAAATGTTTTCATAATAGATTAGACAAAGTTTGTTTGTGCTAATTGTGCCTGACAAAGTCTTAGTAAGAATGAATGAGTTGAGCGAAGGTTTGTCTTGCATAGATTCATGTCTGTCCCTTGAGTATTGAAGCCGCAATTGACTGATTTCTCGCGGGAAAATGTTTATATAGGAGTTCGAACAACCTTGTAATTTGGCGGTAAAAAGATTAATACTCACCTTTGTTCTGATTGGCTGGATCAACCCAATCAGTGAACATTTATTACAAATCACATTCGTTTATTATGTATATACACTTAATTTAACATATGTGAGGATGTGTGTGTGTGTGTGTGTGTGTGTGTGTGTGTGTGTGTGTGTGTGTGTGTGTGTGTGTGGACGTACAGTTCGACACAATAAACTACGAAATACTCTTGAAATTAAATTAAACTACGAAAGAAGTGCGATCTGCTTTACAATACATTCTTATATCCTTTAAATTAAAATAATATTATGTAATAACGAAGCTTCATAGCTTAAAAAAACCGATGACAATTAAACTGATAAAATAAAAAAAATAAAAAAAACGATATATAGCGATGATCGAGAGAAAAAAAACTCTATAAAAATACACTATGTACGTATTAGGATTCCGATTAATATAAAATGCGAAATGTTTGTGTAAAAATAAAATTTTTAAAAAAATATGAGAATAGAAGACAAAAAGCCTTATGAGATGTGTCGCGCCGGAACCGCTAAAAGGTAAATAAATAATAACTTAAAATTACCGTGTATAAATTGGGCTTAACATAAAAATACATCATATTTACAAATAACACAATTTACAAATTGACATGATATATTCGTTGACTCCATTTCCTTCCTGAGTACAATTCAAGTCGTGTATTTAAACATAAAAAAGTGATGTTTATTGCCATGTTACAATTAATTACAGATTTACCCGATTTTAAATATTTTGTTACATCCAAGTGCTATCACATTTAATCCATAACCATTTTGCTGTCCTTTCTGCTGTATTAGTTATGGTCCGAATCACCTTTCTTTTGTTAGCACCTACTAAGCCAATATCAGTTAGGGCTTTGCATAAGGACCTTGCAGCAAAACCCCTTACACCCACCTCGATTAACAAACAGCTTGATTTCCATCCATTGTTTTTACAACTCGTTATTATTAATTCTTCATATTTTACTAGCATCTTCCGTTCGTCCTCTGCATGCTCTTCCCAAGGCACTGTCAGTTTCCACACTATTACTTTCTTAATATTGTTTAGGAAGAATCTGGGCGTAATGATGTTTGCACGATGTGGCCGGGGAATTTTAGTCTTGTTCTTAAGTCGACCCTTAATTCCCAGTCTGTTGCCAATGACAGAGTATTTGCTATGTTCTTGTCCTTTGGGGGGGGGTCTCACCAGCTCTATGAAACTCTATAGCTCTTTTATCTAGGTTAAAGTATTAGTGCTGATGGATATACTATCTTTGCTATATCTTTTAAGATTTCATCATGCCTCTATCTATACCGGCCTTGCGTTAGTGCTGTCTTACAGCTACTTAGAATAAGCTTTAGAGTTCCTTGACGCGAGCACAATTGGCATAAGGGCGATTCTGTTTTATACCATAGGTGGAGGTTGATAGGACTGGGAAGGGTGTCGTATACAGTCTGAATTAGGAACTTTATATTGATATCATTACGCCATATATCCGACCATTTGATTTTCCTATAAATCATGTATCCCCAATTGGTCCACGCACCTTGTTGCCTTTGTCCTACCATCTTTGCCACCCTTTTCTCCTCCTCGCCCTTACGTACTTCTTCTTGTATTAAAAGGTTCTTTTCCTTACCTTTAGCTCTGTCCACCCGAATGGTGGGAAAAAAAACCTAAGCCCGCGCGTCCAGTAGCCACGGCGCCTAATATGGCCTTTTCGCGGAGCCTTTCATTAGCGACACGTAATTCGTTCTCTGCTCTCCATTTCCTTTCAGAGTAGATTTCAATGCTTGCGACAGCCACCTTTGGATCTTTGGATAACTCGTACTGCGTTATTGTTCTAATTTTGGTGACTTTGAATTCCTCTACTAGACTTCTGAAAGGAAGTTGCAGAGCATTAGTATTGCCGTATACAGCAGCACTGGTCAAACTCTTCGGTAGACCTAACCATCTCACCATAGTCGCATGTTAATTCTTTTTTCTAATTGTTCTATATGAGATGTTGTGAATTCGTAAATACACAATGGCCACAAGATTTTGGGAAGAATGGCATGCTGATAAATCCAAGCTTTAAATCGGCCTGGCAAGCCGGACTTATCAACTCTTTTTAACCAAGACTCTAGTTTGTCTTTTGTTTCTTGGATTGCTGTTGCACCTTTTAGAGAGTGATCTGTACGTTTTCCAATGCTTTTTACAGGCTTTTCCTTAATTGTTGGTATGTCTCCCTACCCCCACCCCCACCCCACCCCCGGATAGTCTGAATCGCTCCTTATCCAATATTTTACCTTTCCTTAAAACGAGTGACCTTGATTTCGCGGGGTTGAAGCTCATTCGGGACCATGTGATATGCTTTTCAATCCCCTTTAGCAGCCATCTCGCGCCAATAACAGATATAGTGGTTATCGTCATATCATCCATATAGGCTCTTATAGGAGGTTGCCTTAGTCCTGATCTAGTGAACGGCCCTTTACATTCTGTTTCTGCAGCTTTGATTAACATGTTCATGGCTAAACAGAAAAGGGTCGCTGAGATTGTACACCCTGTTATGATGCCTTTCTCCAATTTACGCCATGCCGACGCAGTATTTTCTGATAATGTTCTCATTTGGTAATTATTATAGTAATCAGAAATTAATTCGGCAATTTTACTAGGTACATAATGGCGATGGAGAGCTTCTTCTGGACGCGAGTTGGAACATACACACACACTCTCTCTCTATATATATATATATATATACTTCTGACTCTCGGCATGCCATTCCTACTGGCTGCCCGCACGTCGTCCGCAACCTTTCCCCATACACACTATTGTTAGTAATTATTACGGGAGGTTTCGATTGGACTCGACCCGGCAGACCCGCAACGCCCACAACGATCAGCAGCGACCAGCAGCAATAACCAGACCAGCCATCCAACGGCGCTAACCAAACCAGACGACCAGCAAAGCCCACCTGCGACGACAAACCAAACCTTTCCCGTACACTATTGTTAGTAATTATTTACGGAAGGTTTTTTCGACACTCACTTCGACTCCAACCGTCGACACGACCGAAGCAACCGCACTCATCAACAACTTCCCACCGCCGATACGACCGGAGCAACCGCACTCATCAACAACCTCCCACTGTCGACACGACCGGAGAAGTCACACATCAACCCTCAACCGGAGTGTCCGCATCAGCAACGTCCAACCGCCGGCATTGCCAATATACATCCTATTCTCCTTCATGTAATAAACCCTGCGTAAATCATACACATCTTCGTTCTGTTGTCCATATTGTTTCACCTGGTCAGATCACAAAGTAAAAATGTGGCGGGCTCCTTGTGACTTCGTTCATTTACGACACGGGGGCGCTCGGGCCATCGCACCCCCCTCCAGGGTGTCCGCTACACTGACCTTTCACCCCTCCAGCATAATCCACTTCACACCAAAATATCTATCAGCCAATCAAAACTCCAGTTTCAGCAAACAAAGTTTCCTATTGGTCAAAAGCCTTAGAAATGTAGCAAATTCACGTGAAAATGCTTTTTCGCACGCAAGCCACCGGAGCCTATATTTTTGTCCAGTAATCTATAAATAGGAAATTCCTGATCGCTTCAAACAGTCAGACTTTCATTCCGACTCCTGTTTCAGTTCATTTTGGACAAGATTTTAGACCGGTGAACTTGTTTTTTATTTTGCGAGGACTTTTGACATATTTTGGATTTTTTACCATAAGTTAAGTTATCTGTCAAGTTTTTATTTTCCTTTCTTTTTATTTTCTTTTGTTTGAATTTATTTTTTTTCTCTTGGCTTCGGCCAACATTTTTTAATTTTAGTCCGGTTTGACTAAAGTCCTACCGGCTTTTTATTTCTGTTTATAGTACAGTTTAAGAAAAGAAAAAGAAAAAGTTTTGTTTTAATTTATACTTTCTCCTGTTTTATTTTTCAATTTAATTAGCGACTTCGGTCGCAACCCTTTATTTTGTTTTAGTTTCTAGCTTTTGTATTTTTTCTATTTAATTTATTTCTTTAGCGGCTTCGGCCGCAAACCTTTATTTTTTAGTTTGGTTTGACTTGTTTCAAACCAGACTTTTTTAGTTTTATTTTTCTTTCTGTATTTTATTGACCAAAAAAGAAAAGGAGTTTATTGTTTTTCTTTTATTTTCGGCTGCCTTCGGGCGCCATTTTGATATTTTTTTAAAAGTCCTACGAGACTATTTAGTTTATAGTTTTTCTTTTTATTTGATCTAGTTTGTTTGTTTTTTATTTTTCTAATTTGGGTAAACTTTTAGTTTTCCCAGTTTATTTATTTAATAGTTTTTTGTTTGAAACATTTAATTTTTTCTCTATAGCAGTTTTTCGCGTCTCCCTATCACAACTCATTGCCTCTATCATTTGAGGCCAGCTTTTCCTTTTAGTATGGCCGACGGAATGAGTCGGTCATCGGTTAAAAAGGACCTCTTTGGGGCGGCTGCTAAAGCCGACCCCCCAGAGAAAATTAAAAATAAAAAACGGGGGAAAATTTCCCCGAATAAACCTGACCAGGCTAGTGCTAGTAGCACGGATAAAGAGGAGGCCATGCAGGTCTCCAACCCTAAGGAAAAGGTGCCCCCTTCGGTACCATCGAAGTCGTCAGCCGAGGAATCGCCCTCTTGCTGGAAGTCCCCTCCTAGTTGCATTGTGAACATCGCGGAGTTCTTGGAGAAGGCGAAGGAATACACCCATCTTGTGAATAAAGATGGTATCCTTAAAGACGCCCAAGAACTAAAGGTGTTCGAACAGAGAATGGTGACGGTCTTCGCGGTGGACAAGCGCACGCGCAAAATTTGTCGCTCCACGAAGGACACAATTATTAAATCACTTTTGTCCCTGGGGATAAAACCCCAAAGAGTTATAAAGGGCGTAAAATTTTTCATGTGGGACGTACTGCTGCCCACACCGGAAGATTGCCTCGCAATGGCAAGGAGAGAATTGATCACGAAGGATCTAATTCTTCGTACCGAGTATCAGGGAAGGCGAAGGACCAGGGTGGCCGTTTTTGAGGTTCCTCCTCAAATTTCCGGAGAGCTCCTGGCTGCATTTTTTATGCAGTACGGGCAGATTTTAGGGGCTCTCTCGGACAATTTGAACGGGGGATGGACTTTTGACATTATGATCGATGAAGCGGCCTTCAAGTCCATCCCCAACTGTCTGGATTTGGGCGACCGGAGAATGCCGGTCATCGTGACCGGTAGAAAACCAATTTGCTGGAGGTGTGGAGTGACTGGTCATCTCTCCTCCTCCTGCCCAGGGAAGAAGGCCCCTGGAGCTCCGGTTGTTGGCGACCAAAATCCCCCTTTGGCCGAGACTGTAAAATCCGCGGCGCCTGTAATGGGCCTACCTACGATGCGGACCGGGGGGGAAAATCCCTCGGTTGGGTCTTCGCCCTCATTACCCCGAAAGCCAACGCCTTCCACAAGTGTGGATAAGGAGAAGGATGAGGGGGAATGGCGCGTAGTAGGTAGGGGCAAAGGGAAGATTCAGACAGCGGGGCCTCTGTCCCAGCATGACCCCAGGGAAAAAGTCACCTACAGCCCCATTCCCTCTACTAGCTCTGAGGGCGACGCCTCGGCCTCGTATGAAGAGACCGCCACTCCGACTCAAAAGTTAAATGAGCCTAGTTGGAAAAAAATTCTAGATCTAAAGAAATTAAAACAGAAGATCGACGAAAAGCGGGCTAAGAATCGTAAGTCGCTGGGGGTGCCCTGCCCCTCATCCTCTGCCCCGTCTTCCCCTCCATCATTTGCTAAACCTCCAGCACCTAAATCATTAACTAATTCCCCAGCCAAACAAAAAAAACATCATTCAAATAAGCCTTCCCCACTCAAGACCCCTTCTGGTATGACTCCATCAAACACGCCTACCCCAACTCCTACTCAGACACCGCAAAAAAAAAGAAACAGGAGTCCAGACGCTCAGGTCGTGGGGGAAAAGGGGGAAAAGAAAAAGAAATTAAAACAGCCATATAACTCAGGGGAAGACGTCTGCCGCGTATCTCGGGTCCATGTGGAAAACGTGTTGGGGCAGACGAAAAACCCCAGGCCCTTAAAAGTTCTGTGGAACTTTCAAAAGTTGAATGGGCTGGAAATAGAGGACCCCACAAACTTTAAAAATGCGAAAAGACTCTTAACGGTTGTGCGTTCGGGCCCGGGTACGCGGGAGATTTGGGGCATGATAGAGGAGGCGAATGCAGCCCTGAAATTGGTTCCCCCAGCGGCGGTATATGAACCAAATTTGGACCCTTTAAAAACTTGTAGAGGGAGGGTCCCTGTTTTCGTTCACCCTTCCATGTATAGGGCTCTGAAATTAACATATCCAGCGGACATCGGTGGCCTGTCTCATGGTGATACCGTCGATAGTGAGATGGCGTCAGGTTCAATGGGACAGGCTGTCGGTGTCCTCACCCCAGCAATGTTCTACTCTGATGGGCGACCCTAATCGATTCGATAATGGCACTCTGGTTAGCTAGTTTGAATGTCCGAGGCCTGAGGTCGGAGTCTCGAAGGGTGAGACTCGTTCGCGACCTTCAGAGCCTCGGTGTGAATATATGTTGTGTGCAAGAGACCCGTTTTTCTGCTCGCGATTATGAAGGCATTCTGTCTAAGGAGTTTACTCTTTATTCAGCATGTTTTGATGGACGCTCGAGGGGTGTCTCTTGGCTGGTGAGCAAGTCTTTGAAGGCTGCGTGTGCTCTTGTCTTCGCAGATCCGGCGGGCAGGCTTTGCGTGCTGGATGCTACCATAAAGGATAAGGCTTTGCGTCTCATTGGGGTTTATGGGCCCAACATCCAGGCTGAGCGACTTGCTTTGTTTCGGCAGATCGAGCCGTTTATGACGACATCACGTCGGTTAATCTTAGCGGGGGATTGGAATGCCGTCCTTGACCCCGATATAGATCGTATAGGGTCAAAATATCAACCGGGTACTAAAAACTGGGGAGTGGAACATTTTCGGGGCTTTGTCGATGGGTTTGATCTTATCGACAAGTACCGGAATGAACACCCTCAGCGGGTAGTGTGGACTTGGACAAATAGTGGCAGCTCGGCTGTAGGTGTGCTTGCGAGCTACCTCGACCGAGTTTTAATTAGGAGAGTCGATGTAGGGCTCTTAGGGTGTCCAAGTTTTCATTATATAGTTTATTCGGATCATAGGCTTGTCCGGGTCCGTGTAAACTTAGATAAGCCTAAGGTTAGGATGACTGGTTACTGGAAATTCAATTGCTCGTTATTTGGCGAGCAGGATTTCCGGGACCAGTTTTTACTAATGCTACAAAGGGAACTGTCGGGGGCTGTGGTGGGAAATGCCTGGTGGGACAAACTTAAATCTAAAATTCGAACGTTTGCCGCCGATTTTAGTCGTCGACTCAGCGTAGATAGAGTAGCGGCGCAAACGGCTTTAGAACAAAGAGTCGATCGGGCTGTGAAATCCCGTGATAGTGGGGAAGTAGTCCTAGCTAAGGCAGAGTTGGCCTCCTTGCTTACCAAGAAGGATCAAGCTCTGGTAGTTAGGGCTAGGTTAAAAAGAATGTCCTCTGAGGCGACGAATATGGCCGCGGAACTGCGTGCAGAGGAAAGTAGGAATGCTTCAAGACGGCATATCGCGAGCGTCACATTGCCGGATGGGCGGACAGTGACTACAAACTCGGGCATATGCGAGGCTTTTCGGGATTACTTTCGGGATCTTTTTACCAGGGAGCCCGGTCTGAGCTCTGCTCAGTTCGACACCTATTTAGCTGACTTTCCCTGCCTTGAGGCAGCTGAAGCGGCTGGGTGCGAGGGTCCCATCACTGAGTCGGAAATCTGGGAAGCGCTGAAAAAGGTTGGCCTGGATAAGTCTCCGGGATTAGATGGTCTTCCTTACGAAGTTTACTTGAGGCAGTCGCCCGTTTTTGTTCCTTTGCTGCAGCTGATCTTCAACAACTGGATGAAGCAGGGGTCTATACCTCAACGCTTCACCAGGGGTGTGATCAAGTTGCTGCGTAAGGGCAAAAGCGGTGGGGATGGGATAGGTAACTTTCGCCCTTTAACGATGTTAAATACAGAGTTAAAGATTTTGGCTAAGGTCTTGGCTAACCGTTTGCAGCTTGTCCTGTCTAGTCTGATTGGCTCCGAGCAGACTTGTTCTGTGAAGGGCAGGACTATTCAGGACAACCTTCATATGGTGCGCCTGATCATCGAGAAAGTCGACAGTGAAGCCGCGCTGATCAATTTAGATCAGTCCAAGGCCTTTGATAGGGTTGACCATCGATTCTTGGAGGCTGTTCTTTCGGCTGCCGGTTTCGGGCCGTACTTTCGCTCCTGGATCCGGCTTATGTATGCGACTCCCGGTGCGCTGGTAGAAGTGAACGGGGTAAGATCGGAACCTTTCGTATTGTCTCGATCTATTCGTCAGGGTTGTCCGCTGTCGCCTATGCTTTACGTTCTTGCGTTGGAACCTTTCCTTCGCAAGTTAAAGGCGAATCCGGTCCTACGCGGAATCTCTTTACCTGGTGCTACCACCTCGGCCAGGTATTCTGCCTATGCTGACGACGTTTCGGTTCTTGTGTCGAGCAGAGCCGAGATTAGCGAAGTCAGCAGAGAAATCAGTGGGTATGAGATGGTGACAGGGGCCAAGATCAACCGCGATAAGTCTGTTGGCTTGCGGTTGGGTGCGTGGAAGGGGGTTTCTCTTCCCGGACCATTCAGCTGGACGGACGGGCCGATCAAGATACTCGGCGTCTGGTTCGGTCCTGATATCCAGTTGGATATGAATTGGTCGGAGGTACGAGAGAAGGCCGAGATCGCAATTAATTTGTGGTCTCGGAGGAATCTTTCCTTGAAGGGGAGGGCGGAGGTATGTGTTTCACATATCTACCCGATTCTCCTTTACCGACTCTCGGTACTTCCACTTCCGTCTACCACAGTACTTTCATTAGTACAGCTTTTGTTCTCTTTCTTGTGGAGAGGCAAAGCTCCTAGGGTATGTCGGGAGATCTGTTGCCTTCATCCCTCTGAAGGCGGTCTGGGTATGCCTAGCATTGAGATTCGTCTCGATATGCTTCGCATCGGGTTCCTGGATCGTTTGTGTCGCGATTCGGATGACGGGGGCGCCTTCTGGAAGGAAGACGCCCGTAGATCCTTTCCATCCCTGAGAAGTGTGCACTCGGGCGAGGAGGAGGCTGGCCGTTTGCCTCGTGCCGAGTGCTCCTTCTACCGTGAATGTCGTCTGGCTCTGAAACACCTCTTACGGGCGACGGTTGGCCTCCACAACGTCCAGGCGTTGTCTCGTAGGGCATTATATCAGGTGGTAGTCAGGGGGTCCGTTCATGATGATTTGATTGACGAGCTCGGTCTTACGAAGCAGGAGGCTCGCTCAATCTGGCCTTGGGCTTCCGGGTTGAAATGTCTCAACAACGATGAGGCATCCCTCACCTGGCTGGTGATACGTGGGGCCCTCTGGGTCGGCAAAAGACTTTGCGCAGCGGGTTTGGAGAAATATCCAAACTGCCGACGTTGTGAGGGGGAAGTCGAGACCCTTGGTCACGTCTTCTTTCATTGCAAGTCGGTAGCACCATTGTGTAAGTTTGTTGAAGGTCTCATGGTTCGCATGTTGCAGGGAAAGTTTTTCGTCCTCGAGGCCGCTTCTGTTTGTAGCAATGTGGCCCCGCCGTTAACAAAGTCTGAACTTTATGTGTTCCACTGCTTGCTAGGAGTTATGAGAGTCGTGATTTGGGTGACACGTCAGAAGGGATTCTATGGAGGTGAGAAGTTCACTTCTTCCCTACTAATCTTGTACTTTAAGCATCAGCTTAAAGTCAAGATTAGGACGGAAAGGTGGCGACTCTCTTCATCAGAATTCGGCAAAAGGTGGGTAAATCTTGCGCGAATGTGTAGAGTGAGAGGAGCTGACCTAGAGTGGCACTTGGACCTCGGTTAGGTGCAGGATTTCGTCCCTCATGGGTTGAACAGAGCAACCCGTCCCGATATTAGACTAGTTTAGGTTTAGTTTGAATTTTTAGTTTCGCGTTTCTGGTTAACTTAGCTAGGGTATGTATGCTCATTAGCCCCCTCTTTTTTTTCTGTCCCTATTTTTCTTTAGTTTAATTCCCCATCCCCTCCCTCGTTAGGTGGTCAGTGACGTCAGTTCTCTGGTGGTTGCGGGATGACTTTCGTTTCGTGTGTGTGTTTTTCGTAGTTGTTAGTGTGTCTAAATGAGTGTGTGCCTGTGTGAGTGATTTTGGAAGGATGACTGTGTTTTACTTTTTATAATCTCGCAATTTTTTCGTCCAGTTAACTGATGTTACTGCCACACTTAGGTACTGTGGGGGTTTTTATTACTAATCTTATTTTGTTTTGTTTTCTTGTATATATTATTATTGCATATTGTAAATAATCATTGGGGTTTTTTTAAATTGTTATCCCCCCCCCCACAGACTTTGAATTGTACATATGGGGTCTAGTTAGAATTTCACAGAGAATTTGAGGAATTATGGTGGATGTAGTAAGAAAGGTATGGAAGAATGTGTTGTTTTGGTGCTAGGACTATTGTTGGTATGTTTGGGTCAGTGTTTGTGACTAGCTAAGTTTTATTTAAGACAGTTGATGACCGTCCTTCCCCAACCCCCTTTTTGGCCTTGTGCCACATTTTGTATATATTTTTATACACAAATAAATATCGTCAGACTTTCATTCCGACTCCTGTTTCAGTTCATTTTGGACAAGATTTTAGACCGGTGAACTTGTTTTTTATTTTGCGAGGACTTTTGACATATTTTGGATTTTTTACCATAAGTTAAGTTATCTGTCAAGTTTTTATTTTCCTTTCTTTTTATTTTCTTTTGTTTGAATTTATTTTTTTTTCTCTTGGCTTCGGCCAACATTTTTTAATTTTAGTCCGGTTTGACTAAAGTCCTACCGGCTTTTTATTTCTGTTTATAGTACAGTTTAAGAAAAGAAAAAGAAAAAGTTTTGTTTTAATTTATACTTTCTCCTGTTTTATTTTTCAATTTAATTAGCGACTTCGGTCGCAACCCTTTATTTTGTTTTAGTTTCTAGCTTTTGTATTTTTTCTATTTAATTTATTTCTTTAGCGGCTTCGGCCGCAAACCTTTATTTTTTAGTTTGGTTTGACTTGTTTCAAACCAGACTTTTTTAGTTTTATTTTTCTTTCTGTATTTTATTGACCAAAAAAGAAAAGGAGTTTATTGTTTTTCTTTTATTTTCGGCTGCCTTCGGGCGCCATTTTGATATTTTTTTAAAAGTCCTACGAGACTATTTAGTTTATAGTTTTTCTTTTTATTTGATCTAGTTTGTTTGTTTTTTATTTTTCTAATTTGGGTAAACTTTTAGTTTTCCCAGTTTATTTATTTAATAGTTTTTTGTTTGAAACATTTAATTTTTTCTCTATAGCAGTTTTTCGCGTCTCCCTATCACAACTCATTGCCTCTATCATTTGAGGCCAGCTTTTCCTTTTAGTATGGCCGACGGAATGAGTCGGTCATCGGTTAAAAAGGACCTCTTTGGGGCGGCTGCTAAAGCCGACCCCCCAGAGAAAATTAAAAATAAAAAACGGGGGAAAATTTCCCCGAATAAACCTGACCAGGCTAGTGCTAGTAGCACGGATAAAGAGGAGGCCATGCAGGTCTCCAACCCTAAGGAAAAGGTGCCCCCTTCGGTACCATCGAAGTCGTCAGCCGAGGAATCGCCCTCTTGCTGGAAGTCCCCTCCTAGTTGCATTGTGAACATCGCGGAGTTCTTGGAGAAGGCGAAGGAATACACCCATCTTGTGAATAAAGATGGTATCCTTAAAGACGCCCAAGAACTAAAGGTGTTCGAACAGAGAATGGTGACGGTCTTCGCGGTGGACAAGCGCACGCGCAAAATTTGTCGCTCCACGAAGGACACAATTATTAAATCACTTTTGTCCCTGGGGATAAAACCCCAAAGAGTTATAAAGGGCGTAAAATTTTTCATGTGGGACGTACTGCTGCCCACACCGGAAGATTGCCTCGAAATGGCAAGGAGAGAATTGATCACGAAGGATCTAATTCTTCGTACCGAGTATCAGGGAAGGCGAAGGACCAGGGTGGCCGTTTTTGAGGTTCCTCCTCAAATTTCCGGAGAGCTCCTGGCTGCATTTTTTATGCAGTACGGGCAGATTTTAGGGGCTCTCTCGGACAATTTGAACGGGGGATGGACTTTTGACATTATGATCGATGAAGCGGCCTTCAAGTCCATCCCCAACTGTCTGGATTTGGGCGACCGGAGAATGCCGGTCATCGTGACCGGTAGAAAACCAATTTGCTGGAGGTGTGGAGTGACTGGTCATCTCTCCTCCTCCTGCCCAGGGAAGAAGGCCCCTGGAGCTCCGGTTGTTGGCGACCAAAATCCCCCTTTGGCCGAGACTGTAAAATCCGCGGCGCCTGTAATGGGCCTACCTACGATGCGGACCGGTGGGGAAAATCCCTCGGTTGGGTCTTCGCTCTCATTACCCCGAAAGCCAACGCCTTCCACAAGTGTGGATAAGGAGAAGGATGAGGGGGAATGGCGCGTAGTAGGTAGGGGCAAAGGGAAGATTCAGACAGCGGGGCCTCTGTCCCAGCATGACCCCAGGGAAAAAGTCACCTACAGCCCCATTCCCTCTACTAGCTCTGAGGGCGACGCCTCGGCCTCGTATGAAGAGACCGCCACTCCGACTCAAAAGTTAAATGAGCCTAGTTGGAAAAAAATCCTAGACCTAAAGAAACTAAAACAGAAGATCGACGAAAAGCGGGCTAAGAATCGTAAGTCGCTGGGGGTGCCCTGCCCCTCATCCTCTGCCCCGTCTTCCCCTCCATCATTTGCTAAACCTCCAGCACCTAAATCATTAACTAATTCCCCAGCTAAACAAAAAAAACATCATTCAAATAAGCCTTCCCCACTCAAGACCCCTTCTGGTATGACTCCATCAAACACGCCTACCCCAACTCCTACTCAGACACCGCAAAAAAAAAGAAACAGGAGTCCAGACGCTCAGGTCGTGGGGGAAAAGGGGGAAAAGAAAAAGAAATTAAAACAGCCATATAACTCAGGGGAAGACGTCTGCCGCGTATCCCGGGTCCATGTAGAAAACGTGTTGGGGCAGACGAAAAACCCCAGGCCCTTAAAAGTTCTGTGGAACTTTCAAAAGTTGAATGGGCTGGAAATAGAGGACCCCACAAACTTTAAAAATGCAAAAAGACTCTTAACGGTTGTGCGATCGGGCCCGGGTACGCGGGAGATTTGGGGCATGATAGAGGAGGCGAATGCAGCCCTGAAATTGGTGCCCCCAGCGGCGGTATATGAACCAAATTTGGACCCTTTAAAAACTTGTAGAGGGAGGGTCCCGGTTTTCGTTCACCCTTCCATGTATAGGGCTCTTAAATTAACATATCCAGCGGACATCGGTGGCCTGTCTCATGGTGATACCGTCGATAGTGAGATGGCGTCAGGTTCAATGGGACAGGCTGTCGGTGTCCTCACCCCAGCAATGTTCTACTCTGATGGGCGACCCTAATCGATTCGATAATGGCACTCTGGTTAGCTAGTTTGAATGTCCGAGGCCTGAGGTCGGAGTCTCGAAGGGTGAGACTCGTTCGCGACCTTCAGAGCCTCGGTGTGAATATATGTTGTGTACAAGAGACCCGTTTTTCTTCTCGCGATTATGAAGGCATTCTGTCTAAGGAGTTTACTCTTTATTCAGCATGTTTTGATGGACGCTCGAGGGGTGTCTCTTGGCTGGTGAGCAAGTCTTTGAAGGCTGCGTGTGCTCTTGTCTTCGCAGATCCGGCGGGCAGGCTTTGCGTGCTGGATGCTACCATAAAGGATAAGGCTTTGCGTCTCATTGGGGTTTATGGGCCCAACATCCAGGCTGAGCGACTTGCTTTGTTTCGGCAGATCGAGCCGTTTATGACGACATCACGTCGGTTAATCTTAGCGGGGGATTGGAATGCCGTCCTTGACCCCGATATAGATCGTATAGGGTCAAAATATCAACCGGGTACTAAAAACTGGGGAGTGGAACATTTTCGGGGCTTTGTCGATGGGTTTGATCTTATCGACAAGTACCGGAATGAACACCCTCAGCGGGTAGTGTGGACTTGGACAAATAGTGGCAGCTCGGCTGTAGGTGTGCTTGCGAGCTACCTCGACCGAGTTTTAATTAGGAGAGTCGATGTAGGGCTCTTAGGGTGTCCAAGTTTTCATTATATAGTTTATTCGGATCATAGGCTTGTCCGGGTCCGTGTAAACTTAGATAAGCCTAAGGTTAGGATGACTGGTTACTGGAAATTCAATTGCTCGTTATTTGGCGAGCAGGATTTCCGGGACCAGTTTTTACTAATGCTACAAAGGGAACTGTCGGGGGCTGTGGTGGGAAATGCCTGGTGGGACAAACTTAAATCTAAAATTCGAACGTTTGCTGCCGATTTTAGTCGTCGACTCAGCGTAGATAGATTAGCGGCGCAAACGGCTTTAGAACAAAGAGTCGATCGGGCTGTGAAATCCCGTGATAGTGGGGAAGTAGTCCTAGCTAAGGCAGAGTTGGCCTCCTTGCTTACCAAGAAGGATCAAGCTCTGGTAGTTAGGGCTAGGTTAAAAAGAATGTCCTCTGAGGCGACGAATATGGCCGCGGAACTGCGTGCAGAGGAAAGTAGGAATGCTTCAAGACGGCATATCGCGAGCGTCACATTGCCGGATGGGCGGACAGTGACTACAAACTCGGGCATATGCGAGGCTTTTCGGGATTACTTTCGGGATCTTTTTACCAGGGAGCCCGGTCTGAGCTCTGCTCAGTTCGACACCTATTTGGCTGACTTTCCCTGCCTTGAGGCAGCTGAAGCGGCTGGGTGCGAGGGTCCCATCACTGAGTCGGAAATCTGGGAAGCGCTGAAAAAGGTTGGCCTGGATAAGTCTCCGGGATTAGATGGTCTTCCTTACGAAGTTTACTTGAGGCAGTCGCCCGTTTTTGTTCCTTTGCTGCAGCTGATCTTCAACAACTGGATGAAGCAGGGGTCTATACCTCAACGCTTCACCAGGGGTGTGATCAAGTTGCTGCGTAAGGGCAAAAGCGGTGGGGATGGGATAGGTAACTTTCGCCCTTTAACGATGTTAAATACAGAGTTAAAGATTTTGGCTAAGGTCTTGGCTAACCGTTTGCAGCTTGTCCTGTCTAGTCTGATTGGCTCCGAGCAGACTTGTTCTGTGAAGGGCAGGACTATTCAGGACAACCTTCATATGGTGCGCCTGATCATCGAGAAAGTCGACAGTGAAGCCGCGCTGATCAATTTAGATCAGTCCAAGGCCTTTGATAGGGTTGACCATCGATTCTTGGAGGCTGTTCTTTCGGCTGCCGGTTTCGGGCCGTACTTTCGCTCCTGGATCCGGCTTATGTATGCGACTCCCGGTGCGCTGGTAGAAGTGAACGGGGTAAGATCGGAACCTTTCGTATTGTCTCGATCTATTCGTCAGGGTTGTCCGCTTTCGCCTATGCTTTACGTTCTTGCGTTGGAACCTTTCCTTCGCAAGTTAAAGGCGAATCCGGTCCTACGCGGAATCTCTTTACCTGGTGCTACCACCTCGGCCAGGTATTCTGCCTATGCTGACGACGTTTCGGTTCTTGTGTCGAGCAGAGCCGAGATTAACGAAGTCAGCAGAGAAATCAGTGGGTATGAGATGGTGACAGGGGCCAAGATCAACCGCGATAAGTCTGTTGGCTTGCGGTTGGGTGCGTGGAAGGGGGTTTCTCTTCCCGGACCTTTCAGCTGGACGGACGGGCCGATCAAGATACTCGGCGTCTGGTTCGGTCCTGATATCCAGTTGGATATGAATTGGTCGGAGGTACGAGAGAAGGCCGAGATCGCAATTAATTTGTGGTCTCGGAGGAATCTTTCCTTGAAGGGGAGGGCGGAGGTATGTGTTTCACATATCTACCCGATTCTCCTTTACCGACTCTCGGTACTTCCACTTCCGTCTACCACAGTACTTTCATTAGTACAGCTTTTGTTCTCTTTCTTGTGGAGAGGCAAAGCTCCTAGGGTATGTCGGGAGATCTGTTGCCTTCATCCCTCTGAAGGCGGTCTAGGTATGCCTAGCATTGAGATTCGTCTCGATATGCTTCGCATCGGGTTCCTGGATCGTTTGTGTCGCGATTCGGATGACGGGGGCGCCTTCTGGAAGGAAGACGCCCGTAGATCCTTTCCATCCTTGAGAAGTGTGCACTCGGGCGAGGAGGAGGCTGGCCGTTTGCCTCGTGCCGAGTGCTCCTTCTACCGTGAATGTCGTCTGGCTCTGAAACACCTCTTACGGGCGACGGTTGGCCTCCACAACGTCCAGGCGTTGTCTCGTAGGGCATTATATCAGGTGGTAGTCAGGGGGTCCGTTCATGATGATTTGATTGACGAGCTCGGTCTTACGAAGCAGGAGGCTCGCTCAATCTGGCCTTGGGCTTCCGGGTTGAAATGTCTCAACAACGATGAGGCATCCCTCACCTGGCTGGTGATACGTGGGGCCCTCTGGGTCGGCAAAAGACTTTGCGCAGCGGGTTTGGAGAAATATCCAAACTGCCGACGTTGTGAGGGGGAAGTCGAGACCCTTGGTCACGTCTTCTTTCATTGCAAGTCGGTAGCACCATTGTGTAAGTTTGTTGAAGGTCTCATGGTTCGCATGTTGCAGGGAAAGTTTTTCGTCCTCGAGGCCGCTTCTGTTTGTAGCAATGTGGCCCCGCCGTTAACAAAGTCTGAACTTTATGTGTTCCACTGCTTGCTAGGAGTTATGAGAGTCGTGATTTGGGTGACACGTCAGAAGGGATTCTATGGAGGTGAGAAGTTCACTTCTTCCCTACTAATCTTGTACTTTAAGCATCAGCTTAAAGTCAAGATTAGGACGGAAAGGTGGCGACTCTCTTCATCAGAATTTGGCAAAAGGTGGGTAAATCTTGCGCGAATGTGTAGAGTGAGAGGAGCTGACCTAGAGTGGCACTTGGACCTCGGTTAGGTGCAGGATTTCGTCCCTCATGGGTTGAACAGAGCAACCCGTCCCGATATTAGACTAGTTTAGGTTTAGTTTGAATCTTTAGTTTCTCGTTTCCGGTTAACTTAGCTAGGGTATGTATGCTCATTAGCCCCCTCTTTTTTTCTGTCCCTATTTTTCTTTAGTTTAATTCCCCCTCCCCTCCCTCGTTAGGTGGTCAGTGACGTCAGTTCTCTGGTGGTTGTGGGATGACTTTCGTTTCGTGTGTGTGTTTTTCGTAGTTGTTAGTGTGTCTAAATGAGTGTGTGCCTGTGTGAGTGATTTTGGAAGGATGACTGTGTTTTACTTTTTATAATCTCGCAATTTTTTCGTCCAGTTAACTGATGTTACTGCCACATTTAGGTACTGTGGGGGTTTTATTACTAATCTTATTTTGTTTTGTTTTACTTGTATATATTATTATTTCATATTGTAAATAATCATTGGGGTTTTTTAAATTGTTATCACCCCCCCCACAGACTTTGAATTGTACATATGGGGTCTAGTTAGAATTTCACAGAGAATTTGAGGAATTATGGTGGATGTAGTAAGAAAGGTATGGAAGAATGTGTTGTTTTGGTGCTAGGACTATTGTTGGTATGTTTGGGTCAGTGTTTGTGACTAGCTAAGTTTTTATTTAAGACAGTGGATGACCGTCCTTCCCCAACCCCCTTTTTCGGCCTTGTGCCACATTTTGTATATATTTTATATACAAATAAATATCGTCAGACTTTCATTCCGACTCCTGTTTCAGTTAATTTCGGACAAGTTTTTGGACCGGTGAACTTGTTTTTTTATTTGCGAGAAGGACTTTGACATATTTTGGATTTTTTTACCACAAGTTAAGTTATCTGTCAAGTTTTTATTTTCCTTTCTTTTTATTTTCTTTTGTTTGAATTTATTTTTTTTTTCTCTTGGCTTCGGCCAACATTTTTTATTTTTAGTCCGGTTTGACTAAAGTCCTACCGGCTTTTTATTTCTGTTTATAGTACAGTTTAAGAAAAGAAAAAGAAAGAAAGTTTTGTTTTAATTTATACTCTCTCCTGTTTTATTTTTCAATTTAATTAGCGACTTCGGTCGCAACCCTTTATTTTGTTTTAGTTTCCAGCTTTTGTATTTTTTCTATTTAATTTATTTCTTTAGCGGCTTCGGCCGCAAACCTTTATTTTTTTAGTTTGGTTTGACTAGTTTCAAACCAGACTTTTTTATTTTTATTTTTCTTTCTGTATTTTATTGACCGAAAAAGAAAAGGAGTTTATTGTTTTTCTTTTATTTTCGGCTGCCTTCGGGCGCCATTTTGATATTTTTTTTTTTAAAAGTCCTACGAGACTATTTAGTTTATAGTTTTTCTTTTTATTTGATCTAGTTTGTTTGTTTTTTATTTTTCTAATTTGGGTAAACTTTTAGTTTTCCCAGTTTATTTATTTAATAGTTTTTTGTTTTAAACATTTAATTAATTGACTTTTGTTTTATAGCCGTTTTTCCCGTCTCATTGCCTCTCATCATTTGAGGCCAGCTTTTCCTTTTAGAATGGCCGACGGAATGAGTCGGTCATCTGTTAAAAAGGACCTCTTTGGGGCGGCTGCTAAAGCTGACCCCCCAGAGAAAATTAAAAATAAAAAACGGGGGAAAATTTCCCCGAATAAAACTGACCAGGCCAGTGCTAGTAGCACGGATAAGGAGGAGGCCATGCAGGTCTCCAACCCTAAGGAAAAGGTGCCCCCTTCGGTACCATCGAAGTCGCCAGCCGAGGAATCGCCCTCTTGCTGGAAGTCCCCTCCTAGTTGCATTGTGAACATCGCGGAGTTCTTGGAGAAGGCTAAGGAATACACCCATCTTGTGAATAAAGATGGTATCCTTAAAGACGCCCAAGAACTAAAGGTGTTCGAACAGAGAATGGTGACGGTCTTCGCGGTGGACAAGCGTACGCGCAAAATTTGTCGCTCCACGAAAGACACGATTATTAAATCACTTTTGTCCCTGGGGATAAAACCCCAAAGAGTTATAAAGGGCGTAAAATTTTTCATGTGGGACGTACTGCTGCCCACACCTGAAGATTGCCTCGAAATGGCAAGGAGAGAATTGATCACGAAGGATCTAATTCTTCGTACTGAGTATCAGGGAAGGCGAAGGACCAGGGTGGCCGTATTCGAGGTTCCTCCCCAAATATCCGGAGAGCTCCTGGCTGCATTTTTTATGCAGTACGGGCAGATTTTAGGGGCTCTCTCGGACAATTTGAACGGGGGATGGACTTTTGACATTATGATAGATGAGGCGGCCTTCAAGTCCATCCCCAACTGTCTGGATTTGGGCGACCGGAGAATGCCGGTCATCGTGACCGGTAGAAAACCAATTTGCTGGAGGTGTGGAGTGACTGGTCATCTCTCCTCCTCCTGCCCAGGGAAGAAGGCCCCTGGAGCTCCGGTTGCTGGCGACCAAAATCCCCCTTTGGCCGAGACTGTAAAATCCGCGGCGCCTGTAATGGGCCTACCTACGATGCGGACCGGTGGGGAAAATCCCTCGGTTGGGTCTTCGCCCTCATTACCCCGAAAGCCAACGCCTTCCACAAGTGTGGATAAGGAGAAGGATGAGGGGGAATGGCGCATAGTAGGTAGGGGCAAAGGGAAGATTCAGACAGCGGGGCCTCTGTCCCAGCATGACCCCAGGGAAAAAGTCACCTACAGCCCCATTCCGTCTACTAGCTCTGAGGGCGACGCCTCGGCCTCGTATGAAGAGACCGCCACTCCGACTCAAAAGTTAAATGAGCCTAGTTGGAAAAAAATCCTAGACCTAAAGAAACTAAAACAGAAGATCGACGAAAAGCGGGCTAAGAATCGTAAGTCGCTGGGGGTGCCCTGCCCCTCATCCTCTGCCCCGTCTTCCCCTCCATCATTTGCTAAACCTCCAGCACCTAAATCATTAACTAATTCCCCAGCCAAACAAAAAAAACATTGTTCAAATAAGCCTTCCCCACTCAAGACCCCTTCTGGTATGACTCCATCAAACACGCCTACCCCAACTCCTACTCAGACACCGCAAAAAAAAAGAAACAGGAGTCCAGACGCTCAGGTCGTGGGGGAAAAGGGGGAAAAGAAAAAGAAATTAAAACAGCCATATAACTCAGGGGAAGACGTCTGCCGCGTATCCCGGGTCCATGTGGAAAACGTGTTGGGGCAGACGAAAAACCCCAGGCCCTTAAAAGTTCTGTGGAACTTTCAAAAGTTGAATGGGCTGGAAATAGAGGACCCCACAAACTTTAAAAATGCGAAAAGACTCTTAACGGTTGTGCGTTCGGGCCCGGGTACGCGGGAGATTTGGGGCATGATAGAGGAGGCGAATGCAGCCCTGAAATTGGTGCCCCCAGCGGCGGTATATGAACCAAATTTGGACCCTTTAAAAACTTGTAGAGGGAGGGTCCCGGTTTTCGTTCACCCTTCCATGTATAGGGCTCTTAAATTAACATATCCAGCGGACATCGGTGGCCTGTCTCATGGTGATACCGTCGATAGTGAGATGGCGTCAGGTTCAATGGGACAGGCTGTCGGTGTCCTCACCCCAGCAATGTTCTACTCTGATGGGCGACCCTAATCGATTCGATAATGGCACTCTGGTTAGCTAGTTTGAATGTCCGAGGCCTGAGGTCGGAGTCTCGAAGGGTGAGACTCGTTCGCGACCTTCAGAGCCTCGGTGTGAATATATGTTGTGTACAAGAGACCCGTTTTTCTTCTCGCGATTATGAAGGCATTCTGTCTAAGGAGTTTACTCTTTATTCAGCATGTTTTGATGGACGCTCGAGGGGTGTCTCTTGGCTGGTGAGCAAGTCTTTGAAGGCTGCGTGTGCTCTTGTCTTCGCAGATCCGGCGGGCAGGCTTTGCGTGCTGGATGCTACCATAAAGGATAAGGCTTTGCGTCTCATTGGGGTTTATGGGCCCAACATCCAGGCTGAGCGACTTGCTTTGTTTCGGCAGATCGAGCCGTTTATGACGACATCACGTCGGTTAATCTTAGCGGGGGATTGGAATGCCGTCCTTGACCCCGATATAGATCGTATAGGGTCAAAATATCAACCGGGTACTAAAAACTGGGGAGTGGAACATTTTCGGGGCTTTGTCGATGGGTTTGATCTTATCGACAAGTACCGGAATGAACACCCTCAGCGGGTAGTGTGGACTTGGACAAATAGTGGCAGCTCGGCTGTAGGTGTGCTTGCGAGCTACCTCGACCGAGTTTTAATTAGGAGAGTCGATGTAGGGCTCTTAGGGTGTCCAAGTTTTCATTATATAGTTTATTCGGATCATAGGCTTGTCCGGGTCCGTGTAAACTTAGATAAGCCTAAGGTTAGGATGACTGGTTACTGGAAATTCAATTGCTCGTTATTTGGCGAGCAGGATTTCCGGGACCAGTTTTTACTAATGCTACAAAGGGAACTGTCGGGGGCTGTGGTGGGAAATGCCTGGTGGGACAAACTTAAATCTAAAATTCGAACGTTTGCTGCCGATTTTAGTCGTCGACTCAGCGTAGATAGATTAGCGGCGCAAACGGCTTTAGAACAAAGAGTCGATCGGGCTGTGAAATCCCGTGATAGTGGGGAAGTAGTTCTAGCTAAGGCAGAGTTGGCCTCCTTGCTTACCAAGAAGGATCAAGCTCTGGTAGTTAGGGCTAGGTTAAAAAGAATGTCCTCTGAGGCGACGAATATGGCCGCGGAACTGCGTGCAGAGGAAAGTAGGAATGCTTCAAGACGGCATATCGCGAGCGTCACATTGCCGGATGGGCGGACAGTGACTACAAACTCGGGCATATGCGAGGCTTTTCGGGATTACTTTCGGGATCTTTTTACCAGGGAGCCCGGTCTGAGCTCTGCTCAGTTCGACACCTATTTAGCTGACTTTCCCTGCCTTGAGGCAGCTGAAGCGGCTGGGTGCGAGGGTCCCATCACTGAGTCGGAAATCTGGGAAGCGCTGAAAAAGGTTGGCCTGGATAAGTCTCCGGGATTAGATGGTCTTCCTTACGAAGTTTACTTGAGGCAGTCGCCCGTTTTTGTTCCTTTGCTGCAGCTGATCTTCAACAACTGGATGAAGCAGGGGTCTATACCTCAACGCTTCACCAGGGGTGTGATCAAGTTGCTGCGTAAGGGCAAAAGCGGTGGGGATGGGATAGGTAACTTTCGCCCTTTAACGATGTTAAATACAGAGTTAAAGATTTTGGCTAAGGTCTTGGCTAACCGTTTGCAGCTTGTCCTGTCTAGTCTGATTGGCTCCGAGCAGACTTGTTCTGTGAAGGGCAGGACTATTCAGGACAACCTTCATATGGTGCGCCTGATCATCGAGAAAGTCGACAGTGAAGCCGCGCTGATCAATTTAGATCAGTCCAAGGCCTTTGATAGGGTTGACCATCGATTCTTGGAGGCTGTTCTTTCGGCTGCCGGTTTCGGGCCGTACTTTCGCTCCTGGATCCGGCTTATGTATGCGACTCCCGGTGCGCTGGTAGAAGTGAACGGGGTAAGATCGGAACCTTTCGTATTGTCTCGATCTATTCGTCAGGGTTGTCCGCTTTCGCCTATGCTTTACGTTCTTGCGTTGGAACCTTTCCTTCGCAAGTTAAAGGCGAATCCGGTCCTACGCGGAATCTCTTTACCTGGTGCTACCACCTCGGCCAGGTATTCTGCCTATGCTGACGACGTTTCGGTTCTTGTGTCGAGCAGAGCCGAGATTAGCGAAGTCAGCAGAGAAATCAGTGGGTATGAGATGGTGACAGGGGCCAAGATCAACCGTGATAAGTCTGTTGGCTTGCGGTTGGGTGCGTGGAAGGGGGTTTCTCTTCCCGGACCATTCAGCTGGACGGACGGGCCGATCAAGATACTCGGCGTCTGGTTCGGTCCTGATATCCAGTTGGATATGAATTGGTCGGAGGTACGAGAGAAGGCCGAGATCGCAATTAATTTGTGGTCTCGGAGGAATCTTTCCTTGAAGGGGAGGGCGGAGGTATGTGTTTCACATATCTACCCGATTCTCCTTTACCGACTCTCGGTACTTCCACTTCCGTCTACCACAGTACTTTCATTAGTACAGCTTTTGTTCTCTTTCTTGTGGAGAGGCAAAGCTCCTAGGGTATGTCGGGAGATCTGTTGCCTTCATCCCTCTGAAGGCGGTCTGGGTATGCCTAGCATTGAGATTCGTCTCGATATGCTTCGCATCGGGTTCCTGGATCGTTTGTGTCGCGATTCGGATGACGGGGGCGCCTTCTGGAAGGAAGACGCCCGTAGATCCTTTCCATCCTTGAGAAGTGTGCACTCGGGCGAGGAGGAGGCTGGCCGTTTGCCTCGTGCCGAGTGCTCCTTCTACCGTGAATGTCGTCTGGCTCTGAAACACCTCTTACGGGCGACGGTTGGCCTCCACAACGTCCAGGCGTTGTCTCGTAGGGCATTATATCAGGTGGTAGTCAGGGGGTCCGTTCATGATGATTTGATTGACGAGCTCGGTCTTACGAAGCAGGAGGCTCGCTCAATCTGGCCTTGGGCTTCCGGGTTGAAATGTCTCAACAACGATGAGGCATCCCTCACCTGGCTGGTGATACGTGGGGCCCTCTGGGTCGGCAAAAGACTTTGCGCAGCGGGTTTGGAGAAATATCCAAACTGCCGACGTTGTGAGGGGGAAGTCGAGACCCTTGGTCACGTCTTCTTTCATTGCAAGTCGGTAGCACCATTGTGTAAGTTTGTTGAAGGTCTCATGGTTCGCATGTTGCAGGGAAAGTTTTTCGTCCTCGAGGCCGCTTCTGTTTGTAGCAATGTGGCCCCGCCGTTAACAAAGTCTGAACTTTATGTGTTCCACTGCTTGCTAGGAGTTATGAGAGTCGTGATTTGGGTGACACGTCAGAAGGGATTCTATGGAGGTGAGAAGTTCACTTCTTCCCTACTAATCTTGTACTTTAAGCATCAGCTTAAAGTCAAGATTAGGACGGAAAGGTGGCGACTCTCTTCATCAGAATTCGGCAAAAGGTGGGTAAATCTTGCGCGAATGTGTAGAGTGAGAGGAGCTGACCTAGAGTGGCACTTGGACCTCGGTTAGGTGCAGGATTTCGTCCCTCATGGGTTGAACAGAAGCAACCCGTCCCGGTATTAGACTAGTTAGGTTTAGTTTGAATTTTTAGTTTCGCGTTTCTGGTTAACTTAGCTAGGGTATGTATGCTCATTAGCCCCCTCTTTTTTTTTTTTTTTTTTTTTTTTTTTTTTTTCTGTCCCTATTTTTCTTTAGTTTAATTCCCCTCCCCTCCCTCGTTAGGTGGTCAGTGACGTCAGTTCTCTGGTGGTTGCGGGATGACTTTCGTTTCGTGTGTGTGTTTTTCGTAGTTGTTAGTGTGTCTAAATGAGTGTGTGCCTGTGTGAGTGATTTTGGAAGGATGACTGTGTTTTACTTTTTATAATCTCGCAATTTTTTCGTCCAGTTAACTGATGTTACTGCCACATTTAGGTACTGTGGGGGTTTTTATTACTAATCTTATTTTGTTTTGTTTTCTTGTAAATAGTTCATTTATTTTGTAAATATTCATTGGGGTTTTTTAAATTGTTATCCCCCCCCCCACTGACTTTGAATTGTACATATGGGGTCTAGTTAGAATTTCACAGAGAATTTGAGGAATTATGGTGGATGTAGTAAGAAAGGTATGGAAGAATGTGTTGTTTTGGTGATAGGACTGTTGTTGGTATGTTTGGGTCAGTGTTTGTGACTAGCTAAGTTTTATTTAAGACAGTTGATGACCGTCCTTCCCCAACCCCCTTTTTTCGGCCTTGTGCCACATTTTGTATATGTTTACATATGCGAATAAATATCGTCAGACTTTCATTCCGACTCCTGTTTCAGTTAATTTCGGACAAGTTTTTGGACCGGTGAACTTGTTTTTTTTATTTTGCGAGGACTTTTGACATATTTTGGATTTTTTACCATAAGTTAAGTTATCTGTCAAGTTTTTATTTTCCTTTCTTTTTATTTTCTTTTGTTTGAATTTATTTTTTTCTCTTGGCTTCGGCCAACATTTTTTATTTTTAGTCCGGTTTGACTAAAGTCCTACCGGCTTTTTATTTCTGTTTATAGTACAGTTTAAGAAAAGAAAAAGAAAGAAAGTTTTGTTTTAATTTATACTCTCTCCTGTTTTATTTTTCAATTTAATTAGCGACTTCGGTCGCAATCCTTTATTTTGTTTTAGTTTCTAGCTTTTGTATTTTTCTATTTAATTTATTTCTTTAGCGGCTTCGGCCGCAAACCTTTATTTTTTTAGTTTGGTTTGACTAGTTTCAAACCAGACTTTTTTATTTTTATTTTTATTTCTGTATTTTATTGACCAAAAAAGGAAAGGAGTTGATTGTTTTTCTTTTATTTTCGGCTGCCTTCGGGCGCCATTTTGATATTTTTTTTAAAGTCCTACGAGACTATTTAGTTATAGTTTTTCTTTTTATTTGATCTAGTTTATTTTTTATTTTTCTAATTTAGGTAAACTTTTAGTTTTCCCAGTTTATTTATTTAATAGTTTTTTGTTTTAAACATTTAATTAATTGACTTTTGTTTTATAGCCGTTTTTTTTCCTGTCGCCCTATCACAACTCATTGCCTCTATCATTTGAGGCCAGCTTTTCCTTTTAGAATGGCCGACGGAATGAGTCGGTCATCTGTTAAAAAGGACCTCTTTGGGGCGGCTGCTAAAGCCGACCCACCAGAGAAAATTAAAAATAAGAAGCGGGGGAAAATTTCCCCGAATAAAACTGACCAGGCCAGTGCTAGTAGCACGGATAAGGAGGAGGCCATGCAGGTCTCCAACCCTAAGGAAAAGGTGCCCCCTTCGGTACCATCGAAGTCGCCAGCCGAGGAATCGCCCTCTTGCTGGAAGTCCCCTCCTAGTTGCATTGTGAACATCGCGGAGTTCTTGGAGAAGGCTAAGGAATACACCCATCTTGTGAATAAAGATGGTATCCTTAAAGACGCCCAAGAACTAAAGGTGTTCGAACAGAGAATGGTGACGGTCTTCGCGGTGGACAAGCGTACGCGCAAAATTTGTCGCTCCACGAAGGACACGATTATTAAATCACTTTTGTCCCTGGGAATAAAACCCCAAAGAGTTATAAAGGGTGTTAAATTTTTCATGTGGGACGTACTGCTGCCCACACCTGAAGATTGCCTCGAAATGGCAAGGAGAGAATTGATCACGAAGGATCTAATTCTCCGTACTGAGTATCAGGGAAGGCGAAGGACCAGGGTGGCCGTTTTTGAGGTTCCTCCTCAAATTTCCGGAGAGCTCCTGGCTGCATTTTTTATGCAGTACGGGCAGATTTTAGGGGCTCTCTCGGACAATTTGAACGGGGGATGGACTTTTGACATTATGATCGATGAGGCGGCCTTCAAGTCCATCCCCAACTGTCTGGATTTGGGCGACCGGAGAATGCCGGTCATCGTGACCGGTAGAAAACCAATTTGCTGGAGGTGTGGAGTGACTGGTCATCTCTCCTCCTCCTGCCCAGGGAAGAAGGCCCCTGGAGCTCCGGTTGCTGGCGACCAAAATCCCCCTTTGGCCGAGACTGTAAAATCCGCGGCGCCTGTAATGGGCCTACCTACGATGCGGACCGGTGGGGAAAATCCCTCGGTTGGGTCTTCGCCCTCATTACCCCGAAAGCCAACGCCTTCCACAAGTGTGGATAAGGAGAAGGATGAGGGGGAATGGCGCATAGTAGGTAGGGGCAAAGGGAAGATCCGGACAGCGGGACCTCTGTCCCAGCATGACCCCAGGGAAAAAGTCACCTACAGCCCCATTCCCTCTACTAGCTCTGAGGGCGACGCCTCGGCCTCTTATGAAGAGACTGCCACTTCTACCCAAAAATTGAACGAACCTAGTTGGCAAAAAATCCTGGATTTGAAGAAATTGAAGCAGAAGCTGGATGACAAGAGGGCAAAGAAGCATAAGTCGCTGGGGGTGCCCTGCCCCTCATCCTCTGCCCCGTCTTCCCCTCCATCTTTTGCTAAACCTCCGCCGCCCAACTCTTTGTCCAACTCCCCCGTAAAGCGAAAACCCGGGCACTCAAGAAAGCCTTCCCCCTTCAAGACCCCTTCAGGCATGACTCCTTCAAACACACCATCAAGCACTCCTACCCCAACACCTACACAGACACCTCAAAAGAAGAGAAATAGGAGCCCAGACGCTCAGGTCATGGGGGAGAAAAAAAAGAAACTAAAACCACCATATCACTCAGGGGAAGACATCTGCCGGGTATCCCGGGCCCATGCAGAGAATGTATTTAGCCAGACCAAGAACCCTAGGCCACTAAAAATATTATGGAACTTCCAGAAACTGAACGGGTTGGAGGTGGAAGATCCTTCCAATTTTACAAAGGCTAAAAGGCTCTTAACTGTTGTACGATCGGGCCCGGGTACGCGGGAGATTTGGGGCATGATGGAGGAGGCGAATGCGTCCCTGAAATTGGTGCCCCCAGCGGCTGTCTATGAACCAGACCTAGATCCATCAAAATTGTGTAGAGGGAGGGTCCCGGTTTTCGTTCACCCTTCCCTGTATAGGGCTCTAAAATTAACATATCCAGCGGACATCGGCGGCCTGTCTCATGGTGATACCGTCGACAATGAGATGGCGTCAGGTTCAATGGGACAGGCTGTCGGTGTCCTCACCCCAGCAATGTTCTACTCTGATGGGCGACCCTAATCGATTCGATAATGGCACTCTGGTTAGCTAGTTTGAATGTCCGAGGCCTGAGGTCGGAGTCTCGAAGGGTGAGACTCGTTCGCGACCTTCAGAGCCTCGGGGTGAATATATGTTGTGTACAAGAGACCCGTTTTTCTTCTCGCGATTATGAAGGCATTCTGTCTAGGGAGTTTACTCTTTATTCAGCATGTTTTGATGGACGCTCGAGGGGTGTCTCTTGGCTGGTGAGCAAGTCTTTGAAGGCTGCGTGTGCTCTTGTCTTCGCAGATCCGGCGGGCAGGCTTTGCGTGCTGGATGCTACCATAAAGGATAAGGCTTTGCGTCTCATTGGGGTTTATGGGCCCAACATCCAGGCTGAGCGACTTGCTTTGTTTCGGCAGATCGAGCCGTTTATGACGACATCACGTCGGTTAATCTTAGCGGGGGATTGGAATGCCGTCCTTGACCCCGATATAGATCGTATAGGGTCAAAATATCAACCGGGTACTAAAAACTGGGGAGTGGAACATTTTCGGGGCTTTGTCGATGGGTTTGATCTTATCGACAAGTACCGGAATGAACACCCTCAGCGGGTAGTGTGGACTTGGACAAATAGTGGCAGCTCGGCTGTAGGTGTGCTTGCGAGCTACCTCGACCGAGTTTTAATTAGGAGAGTCGATGTAGGGCTCTTAGGGTGTCCAAGTTTTCATTATATAGTTTATACGGATCATAGGCTTGTCCGGGTCCGTGTAAACTTAGATAAGCCTAAGGTTAGGATGACTGGTTACTGGAAATTCAATTGCTCGTTATTTGGCGAGCAGGATTTCCGGGACCAGTTTTTACTAATGCTACAAAGGGAACTGTCGGGGGCTGTGGTGGGAAATGCCTGGTGGGACAAACTTAAATCTAAAATTCGAACGTTTGCTGCCGATTTTAGTCGTCGACTCAGCGTAGATAGATTAGCGGCGCAAACGGCTTTAGAACAAAGAGTCGATCGGGCTGTGAAATCCCGTGATAGTGGGGAAGTAGTCCTAGCTAAGGCAGAGTTGGCCTCCTTGCTTACCAAGAAGGATCAAGCTCTGGTAGTTAGGGCTAGGTTAAAAAGAATGTCCTCTGAGGCGACGAATATGGCCGCGGAACTGCGTGCAGAGGAAAGTAGGAATGCTTCAAGACGGCATATCGCGAGCGTCACATTGCCGGATGGGCGGACAGTGACTACAAACTCGGGCATATGCGAGGCTTTTCGGGATTACTTTCGGGATCTTTTTACCAGGGAGCCCGGTCTGAGCTCTGCTCAGTTCGACACCTATTTAGCTGACTTTCCCTGCCTTGAGGCAGCTGAAGCGGCTGGGTGCGAGGGTCCCATCACTGAGTCGGAAATCTGGGAAGCGCTGAAAAAGGTTGGCCTGGATAAGTCTCCGGGATTAGATGGACTTCCTTACGAAGTTTACTTGAGGCAGTCGCCCGTTTTTGTTCCTTTGCTGCAGCTGATCTTCAACAACTGGATGAAGCAGGGGTCTATACCTCAACGCTTCACCAGGGGTGTGATCAAGTTGCTGCGTAAGGGCAAAAGCGGTGGGGATGGGATAGGTAACTTTCGCCCTTTAACGATGTTAAATACAGAGTTAAAGATTTTGGCTAAGGTCTTGGCTAACCGTTTGCAGCTTGTCCTGTCTAGTCTGATTGGCTCCGAGCAGACTTGTTCTGTGAAGGGCAGGACTATTCAGGACAACCTTCATATGGTGCGCCTGATCATCGAGAAAGTCGACAGTGAAGCCGCGCTGATCAATTTAGATCAGTCCAAGGCCTTTGATAGGGTTGACCATCGATTCTTGGAGGCTGTTCTTTCGGCTGCCGGTTTCGGGCCGTACTTTCGCTCCTGGATCCGGCTTATGTATGCGACTCCCGGTGCGCTGGTAGAAGTGAACGGGGTAAGATCGGAACCTTTCGTATTGTCTCGATCTATTCGTCAGGGTTGTCCGCTTTCGCCTATGCTTTACGTTCTTGCGTTGGAACCTTTCCTTCGCAAGTTAAAGGCGAATCCGGTCCTACGCGGAATCTCTTTACCTGGTGCTACCACCTCGGCCAGGTATTCTGCCTATGCTGACGACGTTTCGGTTCTTGTGTCGAGCAGAGCCGAGATTAACGAAGTCAGCAGAGAAATCAGTGGCTATGAGATGGTGACAGGGGCCAAGATCAACCGCGATAAGTCTGTTGGCTTGCGGTTGGGTGCGTGGAAGGGGGTTTCTCTTCCCGGACCATTCAGCTGGACGGACGGGCCGATCAAGATACTCGGCGTCTGGTTCGGTCCTGATATCCAGTTGGATATGAATTGGTCGGAGGTACGAGAGAAGGCCGAGATCGCAATTAATTTGTGGTCTCGGAGGAATCTTTCCTTGAAGGGGAGGGCGGAGGTATGTGTTTCACATATCTACCCGATTCTCCTTTACCGACTCTCGGTACTTCCACTTCCGTCTACCACAGTACTTTCATTAGTACAGCTTTTGTTCTCTTTCTTGTGGAGAGGCAAAGCTCCTAGGGTATGTCGGGAGATCTGTTGCCTTCATCCCTCTGAAGGCGGTCTAGGTATGCCTAGCATTGAGATTCGTCTCGATATGCTTCGCATCGGGTTCCTGGATCGTTTGTGTCGCGATTCGGATGACGGGGGCGCCTTCTGGAAGGAAGACGCCCGTAGATCCTTTCCATCCCTGAGAAGTGTGCACTCGGGCGAGGAGGAGGCTGGCCGTTTGCCTCGTGCCGAATGCTCCTTCTACCGTGAATGTCGTCTGGCTCTGAAACACCTCTTACGGGCGACGGTTGGCCTCCACAACGTCCAGGCGTTGTCTCGTAGGGCATTATATCAGGTGGTAGTCAGGGGGTCCGTTCATGATGATTTGATTGACGAGCTCGGTCTTACGAAGCAGGAGGCTCGCTCAATCTGGCCTTGGGCTTCCGGGTTGAAATGTCTCAACAACGATGAGGCATCCCTCACCTGGCTGGTGATACGTGGGGCCCTCTGGGTCGGCAAAAGACTTTGCGCAGCGGGTTTGGAGAAATATCCAAACTGCCGACGTTGTGAGGGGGAAGTCGAGACCCTTGGTCACGTCTTCTTTCATTGCAAGTCGGTAGCACCATTGTGTAAGTTTGTTGAAGGTCTCATGGTTCGCATGTTGCAGGGAAAGTTTTTCGTCCTCGAGGCCGCTTCTGTTTGTAGCAATGTGGCCCCGCCGTTAACAAAGTCTGAACTTTGTGTTCCACTGCTTGCTAGGAGTTATGAGAGTCGTGATTTGGGTGACACGTCAGAAGGGATTCTATGGAGGTGAGAAGTTCACTTCTTCCCTACTAATCTTGTACTTTAAGCATCAGCTTAAAGTCAAGATTAGGACGGAAAGGTGGCGACTCTCTTCATCAGAATTCGGCAAAAGGTGGGTAAATCTTGCGCGAATGTGTAGAGTGAGAGGAGCTGACCTAGAGTGGCACTTGGACCTCGGTTAGGTGCAGGATTTCGTCCCTCATGGGTTGAACAGAAGCAACCCGTCCCGGTATTAGACTAGTTAGGTTTAGTTTGAATTTTTAGTTTCGCGTTTCTGGTTAACTTAGCTAGGGTATGTATGCTCATTAGCCCCACCTTTTTTTCCGTCCCTATTTTTCTTTAGTTTAATTCCCCCTCCCCTCCCTCGTTAGGTGGTCAGTGACGTCAGTTCTCTGGTGGTTGCGGGATGACTTTCGTTTCGTGTGTGTGTTTTTCGTAGTTGTTAGTGTGTCTAATTGAGTTTGTGCCTGTGTGAGTGATTTTGGAAGGATGACTGTGTTTTACTTTTTATAATCTCGCAATTTTTTCGTCCAGTTAACTGATGTTACTGCCACATTTAGGTACTGTGGGGGTTTTTATTACTAATCTTATTTTGTTTTGTTTTACTTGTATATATTATTATTGCATATTGTAAATAATCATTGGGGTTTTTTAAGTTGTTATTCCCCCCCCCCCCACAGACTTTGAATTGTACATATGGGGTCTAGTTAGAATTTCATAGAGAATTTGAGGAATTATGGTGGATGTAGTAAGAAAGGTATGGAAGAATGTGTTGTTTTGGTGCTAGGACTATTGTTGGTATGTTTGGGTCAGTGTTTGTGACTAGCTAAGTTTTAATTTAAGACAGATGATGACCGTCCTTCCCCAACCCCCTTTTGGCCTTGTGCCACATTTTGTACATATGTACGAATAAATATTGTCAGACTTTCATTCCGACTCCTGTTTCAGTTCATTTCGGACAAGTTTTTGGACCGGTGAACTTGTTTTTTTTATTTTGCGAGGACTTTTGACATATTTTGGATTTTTTACCATAAGTTAAGTTATCTGTCAAGTTTTTATTTTCCTTTCTTTTTATTTTCTTTTGTTTGAATTTATTTTTTTCTCTTGGCTTCGGCCAACATTTTTTATTTTTAGTCCGGTTTGACTAAAGTCCTACCGGCTTTTTATTTCTGTTTATAGTACAGTTTAAGAAAAGAAAAAGAAAGAAAGTTTTGTTTTAATTTATACTCTCTCCTGTTTTATTTTTCAATTTAATTAGCGACTTCGGTCGCAATCCTTTATTTTGTTTTAGTTTCTAGCTTTTGTATTTTTCTATTTAATTTATTTCTTTAGCGGCTTCGGCCGCAAACCTTTATTTTTTTAGTTTGGTTTGACTAGTTTCAAACCAGACTTTTTTATTTTTATTTTTATTTCTGTATTTTATTGACCAAAAAAGGAAAGGAGTTTATTGTTTTTCTTTTATTTTCGGCTGCCTTCGGGCGCCATTTTGATATTTTTTTTAAAGTCCTACGAGACTATTTAGTTATAGTTTTTCTTTTTATTTGATCTAGTTTATTTTTTATTTTTCTAATTTAGGTAAACTTTTAGTTTTCCCAGTTTATTTATTTAATAGTTTTTTGTTTTAAACATTTAATTAATTGACTTTTGTTTTATAGCCGTTTTTTTTCCTGCCGCCCTATCACAACTCATTGCCTCTATCATTTGAGGCCAGCTTTTCCTTTTAGAATGGCCGACGGAATGAGTCGGTCATCTGTTAAAAAGGACCTCTTTGGGGCGGCTGCTAAAGCCGACCCACCAGAGAAAATTAAAAATAAAAAGCGGGGGAAAATTTCCCCGAATAAAACTGACCAGGCCAGTGCTAGTAGCACGGATAAGGAGGAGGCCATGCAGGTCTCCAAACCTAAGGAAAAGGTGCCCCCTTCGGTACCATCGAAGTCGCCAGCCGAGGAATCGCCCTCTTGCTGGAAGTCCCCTCCTAGTTGCATTGTGAACATCGCGGAGTTCTTGGAGAAGGCTAAGGAATACACCCATCTTGTGAATAAAGATGGTATCCTTAAAGACGCCCAAGAACTAAAGGTGTTCGAACAGAGAATGGTGACGGTCTTCGCGGTGGACAAGCGTACGCGCAAAATTTGTCGCTCCACGAAAGACACGATTATTAAATCACTTTTGTCCCTGGGGATAAAACCCCAAAGAGTTATAAAGGGCGTAAAATTTTTCATGTGGGACGTACTGCTGCCCACACCTGAAGATTGCCTCGAAATGGCAAGGAGAGAATTGATCACGAAGGATCTAATTCTTCGTACTGAGTATCAGGGAAGGCGAAGGACCAGGGTGGCCGTATTCGAGGTTCCTCCCCAAATATCCGGAGAGCTCCTGGCTGCATTTTTTATGCAGTACGGGCAGATTTTAGGGGCTCTCTCGGACAATTTGAACGGGGGATGGACTTTTGACATTATGATAGATGAGGCGGCCTTCAAGTCCATCCCCAACTGTCTGGATTTGGGCGACCGGAGAATGCCGGTCATCGTGACCGGTAGAAAACCAATTTGCTGGAGGTGTGGAGTGACTGGTCATCTCTCCTCCTCCTGCCCAGGGAAGAAGGCCCCTGGAGCTCCGGTTGCTGGCGACCAAAATCCCCCTTTGGCCGAGACTGTAAAATCCGCGGCGCCTGTAATGGGCCTACCTACGATGCGGACCGGTGGGGAAAATCCCTCGGTTGGGTCTTCGCCCTCATTACCCCGAAAGCCAACGCCTGCCACAAGTGTGGATAAGGAGAAGGATGAGGGGGAATGGCGTGTAGTAGGTAGGGCTAAAGGGAAGATCCGGACAGCGGGACCTCTGTCCCAGCATGACCCCAGGGAAAAAGTCACCTACAGCCCCATTCCCTCTACTAGCTCTGAGGGCGACGCCTCGGCCTCGTATGAAGAGACCGCCACTCCGACTCAAAAGTTAAATGAGCCTAGTTGGAAAAAATCCTAGACCTAAAGAAATTAAAACAGAAGATCGACGAAAAGCGGGCTAAGAATCGTAAGTCGCTGGGGGTGCCCTGCCCCTCATCCTCTGCCCCGTCTTCCCCTCCATCATTTGCTAAACCTCCAGCACCTAAATCATTAACTAATTCCCCAGCCAAACAAAAAAAACATTATTCAAATAAGCCTTCCCCACTCAAGACCCCTTCTGGTATGACACCATCAAACACGCCTACCCCAACTCCTACTCAGACACCGCAAAAAAAAAGAAACAGGAGTCCAGATGCTCAGGTCGTGGGGGAAAAGGGGGAAAAGAAAAAGAAATTAAAACAGCCATATAACTCAGGGGAAGACGTCTGCCGCGTATCTCGGGTCCATGTGGAAAACGTGTTGGGGCAGACGAAAAACCCCAGGCCCTTAAAAGTTCTGTGGAACTTTCAAAAGTTGAATGGGCTGGAAATAGAGGACCCCACAAACTTTAAAAATGCAAAAAGACTCTTAACGGTTGTGCGATCGGGCCCGGGTACGCGGGAGATTTGGGGCATGATAGAGGAGGCGAATGCAGCCCTGAAATTGGTGCCCCCAGCGGCGGTATATGAACCAAATTTGGACCCTTTAAAAACTTGTAGAGGGAGGGTCCCGGTTTTCGTTCACCCTTCCATGTATAGGGCTCTTAAATTAACATATCCGGCGGACATCGGCGGCCTGTCTCATGGTGATACCGTCGATAGTGAGATGGCGTCAGGTTCAATGGGACAGGCTGTCGGTGTCCTCACCCCAGCAATGTTCTACTCTGATGGGCGACCCTAATCGATTCGATAATGGCACTCTGGTTAGCTAGTTTGAATGTCCGAGGCCTGAGGTCGGAGTCTCGAAGGGTGAGACTCGTTCGCGACCTTCAGAGCCTCGGTGTGAATATATGTTGTGTGCAAGAGACCCGTTTTTCTTCTCGCGATTATGAAGGCATTCTGTCTAAGGAGTTTACTCTTTATTCAGCATGTTTTGATGGACGCTCAAGGGGTGTCTCTTGGCTGGTGAGCAAGTCTTTGAAGGCTGCGTGTGCTCTTGTCTTCGCAGATCCGGCGGGCAGGCTTTGCGTGCTGGATGCTACCATAAAGGATAAGGCTTTGCGTCTCATTGGGGTTTATGGGCCCAACATCCAGGCTGAGCGACTTGCTTTGTTTCGGCAGATCGAGCCGTTTATGACGACATCACGTCGGTTAATCTTAGCGGGGGATTGGAATGCCGTCCTTGACCCCGATATAGATCGTATAGGGTCAAAATATCAACCGGGTACTAAAAACTGGGGAGTGGAACATTTTCGGGGCTTTGTCGATGGGTTTGATCTTATCGACAAGTACCGGAATGAACACCCTCAGCGGGTAGTGTGGACTTGGACAAATAGTGGCAGCTCGGCTGTAGGTGTGCTTGCGAGCTACCTCGACCGAGTTTTAATTAGGAGAGTCGATGTAGGGCTCTTAGGGTGTCCAAGTTTTCATTATATAGTTTATTCGGATCATAGGCTTGTCCGGGTCCGTGTAAACTTAGATAAGCCTAAGGTTAGGATGACTGGTTACTGGAAATTCAATTGCTCGTTATTTGGCGAGCAGGATTTCCGGGACCAGTTTTTACTAATGCTACAAAGGGAACTGTCGGGGGCTGTGGTGGGAAATGCCTGGTGGGACAAACTTAAATCTAAAATTCGAACGTTTGCTGCCGATTTTAGTCGTCGACTCAGCGTAGATAGATTAGCGGCGCAAACGGCTTTAGAACAAAGAGTCGATCGGGCTGTGAAATCCCGTGATAGTGGGGAAGTAGTCCTAGCTAAGGCAGAGTTGGCCTCCTTGCTTACCAAGATGGATCAAGCTCTGGTAGTTAGGGCTAGGTTAAAAAGAATGTCCTCTGAGGCGACGAATATGGCCGCGGAACTGCGTGCAGAGGAAAGTAGGAATGCTTCAAGACGGCATATCGCGAGCGTCACATTGCCGGATGGGCGGACAGTGACTACAAACTCGGGCATATGCGAGGCTTTTCGGGATTACTTTCGGGATCTTTTTACCAGGGAGCCCGGTCTGAGCTCTGCTCAGTTCGACACCTATTTAGCTGACTTTCCCTGCCTTGAGGCAGCTGAAGCGGCTGGGTGCGAGGGTCCCATCACTGAGTCGGAAATCTGGGAAGCGCTGAAAAAGGTTGGCCTGGATAAGTCTCCGGGATTAGATGGTCTTCCTTATGAAGTTTACTTGAGGCAGTCGCCCGTTTTTGTTCCTTTGCTGCAGCTGATCTTCAACAACTGGATGAAGCAGGGGTCTATACCTCAACGCTTCACCAGGGGTGTGATCAAGTTGCTGCGTAAGGGCAAAAGCGGTGGGGATGGGATAGGTAACTTTCGCCCTTTAACGATGTTAAATACAGAGTTAAAGATTTTGGCTAAGGTCTTGGCTAACCGTTTGCAGCTTGTCCTGTCTAGTCTGATTGGCTCCGAGCAGACTTGTTCTGTGAAGGGCAGGACTATTCAGGACAACCTTCATATGGTGCGCCTGATCATCGAGAAAGTCGACAGTGAAGCCGCGCTGATCAATTTAGATCAGTCCAAGGCCTTTGATAGGGTTGACCATCGATTCTTGGAGGCTGTTCTTTCGGCTGCCGGTTTCGGGCCGTACTTTCGCTCCTGGATCCGGCTTATGTATGCGACTCCCGGTGCGCTGGTAGAAGTGAACGGGGTAAGATCGGAACCTTTCGTATTGTCTCGATCTATTCGTCAGGGTTGTCCGCTTTCGCCTATGCTTTACGTTCTTGCGTTGGAACCTTTCCTTCGCAAGTTAAAGGCGAATCCGGTCCTACGCGGAATCTCTTTACCTGGTGCTACCACCTCGGCCAGGTATTCTGCCTATGCTGACGACGTTTCGGTTCTTGTGTCGAGCAGAGCCGAGATTAGCGAAGTCAGCAGAGAAATCAGTGGGTATGAGATGGTGACAGGGGCCAAGATCAACCGCGATAAGTCTGTTGGCTTGCGGTTGGGTGCGTGGAAGGGGGTTTCTCTTCCCGGACCATTCAGCTGGACGGACGGGCCGATCAAGATACTCGGCGTCTGGTTCGGTCCTGATATCCAGTTGGACATGAATTGGTCGGAGGTACGAGAGAAGGCCGAGATCGCAATTAATTTGTGGTCTCGGAGGAATCTTTCCTTGAAGGGGAGGGCGGAGGTATGTGTTTCACATATCTACCCGATTCTCCTTTACCGACTCTCGGTACTTCCACTTCCGTCTACCACAGTGCTTTCATTAGTACAGCTTTTGTTCTCTTTCTTGTGGAGAGGCAAAGCTCCTAGGGTATGTCGGGAGATCTGTTGCCTTCATCCCTCTGAAGGCGGTCTAGGTATGCCTAGCATTGAGATTCGTCTCGATATGCTTCGCATCGGGTTCCTGGATCGTTTGTGTCGCGATTCGGATGACGGGGGCGCCTTCTGGAAGGAAGACGCCCGTAGATCCTTTCCATCCCTGAGAAGTGTGCACTCGGGCGAGGAGGAGGCTGGCCGTTTGCCTCGTGCCGAATGCTCCTTCTACCGTGAATGTCGTCTGGCTCTGAAACACCTCTTACGGGCGACGGTTGGCCTCCACAACGTCCAGTCGTTGTCTCGTAGGGCATTATATCAGGTGGTAGTCAGGGGGTCCGTTCATGATGATTTGATTGACGAGCTCGGTCTTACGAAGCAGGAGGCTCGCTCAATCTGGCCTTGGGCTTCCGGGTTGAAATGTCTCAACAACGATGAGGCATCCCTCACCTGGCTGGTGATACGTGGGGCCCTCTGGGTCGGCAAAAGACTTTGCGCAGCGGGTTTGGAGAAATATCCAAACTGCCGACGTTGTGAGGGGGAAGTCGAGACCCTTGGTCACGTCTTCTTTCATTGCAAGTCGGTAGCACCATTGTGTAAGTTTGTTGAAGGTCTCATGGTTCGCATGTTGCAGGGAAAGTTTTTCGTCCTCGAGGCCGCTTCTGTTTGTAGCAATGTGGCCCCGCCGTTAACAAAGTCTGAACTTTATGTGTTCCACTGCTTGCTAGGAGTTATGAGAGTCGTGATTTGGGTGACACGTCAGAAGGGATTCTATGGAGGTGAGAAGTTCACTTCTTCCCTACTAATCTTGTACTTTAAGCATCAGCTTAAAGTCAAGATTAGGACGGAAAGGTGGCGACTCCCTTCATCAGAATTCGGCAAAAGGTGGGTAAATCTTGCGCGAATGTGTAGAGTGAGAGGAGCTGACCTAGAGTGGCACTTGGACCTCGGTTAGGTGCAGGATTTCGTCCCTCATGGGTTGAACAGAGCAACCTGTCCCGATATTAGGCTAGTTTACGTTTAGTTTGAATCTTTAGTTTCTCGTTTCTGGTTAACTTAGCTAGGGTATGTATGCTCATCGGCCCCCTTTTATTTCTGTCCCTATTTTTCTTTAGTTTAATTCCCCATCCCCTCCCTCGTTAGGTGGCCAGTGACGACAGTTCTCTGGTGGTTGCGGGATGACTTTCGTTTCGTGTGCGTGTTTTTTCGTATTTGTTATTGTGTCTAAATGAGTGCGTGTTTGTGTGAGTGAATTTTGATGCATAACTGTGTCTTACACCTTTATAATCTCGCAATTATTTCGTCCAGTTAACTGATGTTTCTGCCACATTTAGGTATTGTGGGGGGTTTTATTACTAACATTATTTTGTTTTGTTTCCTTGTAAATATACATTGGGGTTTTTAAATTGTTATCCCCCCCCCACAGAATTTAAATTGTACATATGGGGACTAGTTAGAATTTCATAGAGAATTTGAGGAATTATGGTGGATGTAGAAAGAAAGGTATGGAAGAATGTGTTGTTTTGGTGCTAGGACTATTGTTGGTATGTTTGGGTCAGTGTTTGTGACTAGCTAAGTTTTAATTTAAGACAGATGATGACCGTCCTTCCCCAACCCCCTTTTGGCCTTGTGCCACATTTTGTACATATGTACGAATAAATATTGTCAGACTTTCATTCCTAGAAAGATGCC
Source organism: Acanthosepion esculentum (assembly GCA_964036315.1). Classification (NCBI taxonomy): domain Eukaryota; kingdom Metazoa; phylum Mollusca; class Cephalopoda; order Sepiida; family Sepiidae; genus Acanthosepion; species Acanthosepion esculentum. The sequence continues at coordinate 75,773,453 of OZ038487.1, read as the reverse complement.
AAACTGACCCACGCAAGTCAAAACTCTGACCAACCACGACTTTGCCGCACAAAATACCTCTGACTCAACAATCCACAAGCACGCTCTATTTCTCTCAGGTACGCTATCTAAACATACAATACTTTAAAAAGTGACATTTTTCTCACTACTTAATAAGTATTAGTAAACAAACAATCAAATTCTCACACAACTAAAGGTACGCAACTCCTACCAATTCTGAACAATAATACAAACAAACTTACGTACACACACTAATAACTGAACTAGCACAAAGGACAATTTTGTACGTTTAATTTTGTGAACAAATCTGAATAGCAATTGCAAACACGTTCAAACATTCACAATAATATTCTACACAGCCAAATACATCTATTCTCATTTATCCATCAAAGTTCAACTCAATTGAACTCTTGAATTGTATAAACCAATGTTATTGTTGTACATTTAATGTTTGTCTTTGCTTTCAATCTTCTTGCATGATTTGTTTCTAATATTTTCTTTAATTGTTGTGGACGAATGTTTTAGAACACCAACACCAAAAATCCTTCTGATCACTAGAAATACATTCGCCAGTCTGCAACACCCTCATCCTGTCGAGATATGTCTGATCCCATTCCGAAATATGTTTGCGTACAGAAACTCAACATCTCCATCAGCTATTTGGGACGTGACATTAAGGAAGTTAAAGGAACTACCCAAGCCCACTGGAAAGCACTGGTGGGAGATGGTAATAAGAGAAAGTAGAAGTAACTATGTGGGGCGATGCCTGCATGCATTTCCCATGAGAGAAGGATTTCACCTTCACAGTCAGCCACTTCAGTCAACAACAGTTGAGGAAAGTCAGCTAAACAGCTGCAAAATTTCATCACAGAGACCAGGCTCCTTGGAAAATCAGTTCTGAAAAAATTAAACAATGCAAAAGAAAATAAAAGATGGAAGAGGGCTGCAAAAAATAAAGACTCAAACAATTTATAGAAACTAAAATAAAACAAAAGTCTTAGTGAAACTAAAAAGGATAGGCAAAATAAAATTCAAATAAAAATAAACTTAAGGGAAATTTGCACAAGTCTTTTGTAACTGCAATCCACGAGATGTAAAAAAAGGTGACTGAACTGGTCATGATGTCAGTTTTACAGTAACAGAATTGCTCACTTCATTGTTGGTGACCTTTCCCGAACCTGAGCATTTTTTTTTTGTCTGAATTAGCGCCAATCATAATGCATCCATCTTTGTTGATTATGTTCTATGTCTCATCGAATATTTTACAACAAACTTTAAAAAGAATCAGTTATGTCTATTATTCTATTATTATGCAAATTTAAAATAAAAATCTGTATATCTTTTTTTACTAATTTTACAAATTAAATATTCAGAACACAGCAAATTTTCCAAGAATCAGAATAAGCAATTAGATAAAATAGGGAAATGAGGTTTTTCATGATTACATATACCTGAATGTCATAAATTATTTCTAATTGGTTTATAACTAGTGGAAAAAGTTGAACTTGACCAAAACACAGGAAACAAATGTAGAGTACGATATAAAGGAAATAACATACTTAGAGAGAGTGGGGAAGGTCACGGAAAAGAAAATGTATACAGGCTGTGTGTTCTAATGGCAAGATACAACGGATGCTCATTGAATAAAGTAGCTTATATGTTCTATACTCGAGTATAGTGCGAGATTTTATGGTCAGTTTAATACACAGGTAAATTTTGAAGAGATTAAAAATTATGCATTTTTTGATGACCATAACCTATATGGTAAGACTACATTCTCACGGTACCTATCTGAAATTTATTTTTTGTTTTGTGGCAGAGAGCAATGGTCACCCTTGAAATATTAATAATTATAGTAATATAGAATTTTATTTATAGATGAGAAAAATAATCTGTGGTGAAGTTTGTGCCTGGAAAATCTGTGCTTCGTCAGAATTATTAATATAAAATTATGGAATACCAATTGAGAAGAAAAGACTGTTCATTTAATCATGAAGAGGGAAAGGTCAGTAATCAGGTTGTATTCTAATTTTACCAATACCCCGAGTTTTTGTTGCTACCACTGCGTTTATTTAAGCCCATGTCTGTGTGGAAAAAAACAGTCGAAGTCAAACTCGGGTGAAGTGAGTTAACAAGCAGTCAACCATAGAGAAGGAGATAGGCAGTGAGAGTGAAAGCATCCATTCACTGCTGCAATAAGGAAGGAAGTGGACTCAAGTTATCTGCAATATTGGTGCAATACTGCCAGTGAAACACTTAAATCCTGATAGTGAAATGATTACAGCAACTACTAAGAACAAAAAGGGTGAACCCAAAAACTACTTCTCTCCTTTCAGAATTATTTGCAATATTTGGGTTTTTTTTTTCTGGACTTTATTTCATATACACTACTTTCTTGTAAAATAGCATTATTCTTTTTCTACCAATTTATTCCTTATATACATATACATAAATTTTTCTTTGGGCTTGAATCAACTTGTTCATATTTGATTTTTCTGCTTGGCCTGATTCTCGCCCCAACAAACTTGCAGGTAGACCAGCTGAATCTTCCAGAATCTACGATTTGTTAATTGCTCTCCAGGAACAAAAAGAAATCACAACATGGCTGAAGAGTGGAATCGAATTGACATTGTGAACTGGAGACTTTGATTGAACCTGTAATACTGGACCAGGACAGGACCAATGGCAGGTCTTGTAGAGTACATTGATCCAGTGGGGTCAGGATAGGTGTTACAGTTCGCCGGGAGGTGTTGTGAAATTTTCCTCTTCTGTCGCAAGACAAGATTATGCCTCTTCATAAATCGGGTGGTGCACCAACCAGCACTGGCTTTGAAATTAACAATGTTCATTTTCTTTGTCATTTGCAAGGTAAAGATCTGAATTCTTCCATGGGAAACATTGTGGCCATCCTGCCAAGTTTCACTAATAAATTTATGCATTTCGTCTCACAACTGTGTGTTATACTCCATTGCAATTAATTTCTGATTCATGCTGCATATCAGCTGAATGTGAATATTGTGAAGGCAGAGAACAAAATAAAAAAGTCTTTTTCTGCGCATAGGCTTTGAGAATCACATCTGGTCCATGAAGCAAGCCCTGGCAATAAAAGCAACACTGGCCAAAACGTTCCTGCTAGAAAAGGAGATTTTCCTGAGGACTGTTAGATCTGCTTAAAAGCAGAACGCCTATAACGACCACAAGCAGTTGCGGGCCATCAGGCCACCGTCCAACATGCAGGGCGCCACTATGACCACTCCTCTCAACGCATTTTAATTTATATTATTAATTTTATAATGTATAGTATATAAGTACTGAGGACCATTCTTCAAATGTGTATAGTATTATTGTAGTTATTACAATGCCCAAATTTATGTTGCTGTTACATACAGAAACACTAATCTTTACTGATGCAGATCCAAAATTACATTGTTTCTACTTGGAAGTCCATTGAAACAGACTTTGTCTTATTCATAGAAATTTCTCCAATTCATCCTAAAAAAGAAAAAAATGAATTAGCAAAACCCTTGTTTGAGATGTGAGTTTTAAAACAACTGAAAATACAATACTCTCAGCAAAGACAACTAACATGAAAAAAACATTGCTGTAGATTATTTCTTTATTTCTCTACTTTTACAATGTTTTGCATTGTTGAATGTCAGAAGTTAAACTTTTTTGACTGCTGACCCCTTCAGGGAATCATTGATCTTTTATCAACCGCTTGATTTTTAATCAATAAAAATTTGTAAGACATAATTAAAGATAGAATAACTAAATCAATACAATAATAGTAATAGTACAAAATTTGATAAATTAACTTTTTCTTTTTTTGTACTGATGAATTTTATTTCAATTCACTACTCTTCTCTGTTCAGTTTGTTCCTTTGCTTTGTTAGAACTGAATTTCCATGACTAAAAACCAGCTTTCACCAGATAGGCAGTTGGAATTCAAAATTAAAAGGGATTCAATTCAGTAGAGAATTTGCTTATTGACAATGCTAATATTGTCAGCAATATCCTGAAGTTACTGAAAATCATATGCTTGAAAAATTTACTTGGAGATCTATGGACAGTTCAACAAGTTCATCTTACAGGTTAGATTCATTTTCCAGTTATGAATTAAATAGTGTAACAATCCAGTCAGGTATTTTCTCAAAGAGCACTTTAAAGACTTCATTTAATTTCTCAAGGTGATTTGCATAAATATCCAGGTCATTGTCAAAAATAATCTGGTTTTCATTTTCCATATCATAAATTGAAAAAAAGTACTTAAAATCTGTTTGTATTAATGAAGATTTAAAAATGCGTATTTTGAATTTAAAGTTTAACATGAGTGTTCAGGCTTGAATAATTGTTACATCTTTAATCTGCTAATGTGTTTGTACTTTGTTACATTTGAAATATAGGTCTGCCAAATTCTTATTCTTTTTTTTACATCATTAGAATGTACACGTACAATTTGACAAGTTTCTGCCCCTCTTGACAGTCATCTTACTTTAGCATATAACAGTAATTGGTTTATCATTTCATCTTCTTTTTTACACAGCTTCCCAAAAAGTTGTGAATTAAGTACATATGCTTTAAATTTATTTATAGATTTGATATAATTTTGTCACTGAGTTTTTTGTTTTCCTCACATGTCAGTAAATAATACATATTCCTTAAGGAAGCAAATCCTCTGCAAATGCTTACTACCGGAGGTGCCCCATCAGTTATATTTCTAAATGGAATATTGTGCTTGTTTAAATATTCTTTCAAGCATTGAAAAATCCTCACCCATTTTGTATCTACCAAAAAGAGGTCATCAATAATTTGCTCTTGGGTTTAACTAAAATATCTCAATAAGCCATGAGGGTGTTTGAACCACATTGATTCAAATTGAATGGAAAATTTAAAATATTACAAAATTCCATGTGTTTTTTGGGGTTTTTTCTGTCATCTCATCAATACATTATATTTGCACTTAAAGGCAAGCATTTTAAAACAGGTCTAGTCTTACAGTTTCACTCACTCCTTCAATTGATGGTAGCATAATCTCTTCTGCAACACATTTTTTTTTCTTTTTAGTTGCTATATTAAGAAAAATATTGTCTGAAGTGGTAAACCCTTTTTCAGAATCAGCCTGAGCAGGTGCATAATAGTTGTTTGATTTATAGATTTGTCTATCAAAGTTCAAACAAAAATGAAAATCTTTATCGTTTTTTTATCAAGGTGAATTCTTTGACAATAGTCTTTCATATTCAGGTATTTTATAGCATCGTTACTAAGTAACTCTTCACATAGGAGACAAGTACATTTCATTTGTAGATGAAGGTATAAATTCAACTTTAAAATATTCTAGTGAATGTTGTCAATACTTCTTTTAGGATATACAGATGCCATAATGCTTGAAGGATTTGTAGCTTAAATAAAGGAATTTAGGCAACAAGCTACAATAAGCACTAATCAGTGTTTTTGAATTTCAAAACATAAGCAAAAGAATAATACAGTAAAATACAACAAATCTGTTTATTTTCACTTTAAAAAAAGAGAGTAACTCTAGTGTAAAGTTCTTTCCTTCTTTTAAAGCAAAATATCTTTTAAAGGCAAATATTGTCTTACTATATCTACCGACTGTTTGTTAGGAAAACAAATTTTACCCATTGCAATTTCTTTTGGTTGGTAATTTTACAACCATCTATCAAAGAATGCAATGAGGGGATGTTGATACAGTTCTGTATCAACAATTCTAATCAACTCTCAGGTAATTTTAAAACCCCTAAAATGCTTTATTGACCTCTGATATTGATATAGACCACATTGGGGACTCCTGATCTTGACACACTAAATACACATGCAGAAGATTATTAACATGAATGTACACAATATTAAAAATGCTTCTAACTGAATTTCCAAATCTTTAATGCTAAAAATATCCATTGATACTTGTGCTGACATAAAAATGTATAATTAAAGCAAACTAAATAATTAATGTAATGAAAAAGCAATATATGTATTTGTTACTTGTTAAAAAAATGCAAAAGCGTAGGTAAAAAAAAGCATCTTTAAAACTATTTTTATATATTTGATTTTAAAGTCTACCTGCTATAAACACTCATTGTTTGCTAAGTGTATAATTATTCGTTTGTGACAAATGTATCTTTTTTTGGTACAGGCTCCATAAAGTGTAAATGTGATTATAATTTCCGTCAGTATGATAAGAGTTTAATTGGTGTACGTTGTCTTTAGCAAAATGTATGACTGGATTCCCGTATGGTCAAATGTTTGGCAAATGATAATGTAGCAAGTTAAGTTTAGCAGCAACGATTCCAGTCATAAAGACATCATCGATCCAAAAATAAGAAAGTTGCATTGACATTTCAAATATTTTCTTTGCATTCTTTAAACTCAACAGAACAAACATACCCGAACAGTAAACTGGGTAAACTCTAGCCCGAAATTCTCGAAAAGTCACAACCCATTTGCTGAAATGCTTTCTTTGTCGTCGCACTGGTTTTTCATTGACGCAAGTTTTGCAAAGAATAGAGCGATAATCCAACAAGGACGTAATCTCAGGTTTTCGCAAGAATGGTCCAAGTGCATGAATGTTGACAAAAACATCATCATCGACTTTTAACACATACCGCACATGGGAGCAAAATTTAATTGTCCATTTGATGGCGGACATAAACTTGTAAGTCATATTGCGATATGAATCGACATAGTCTTCTTGTATAATATCGTGATGGAGTGCACTTTCCCTAACAATCGCCTTATTGATTTGGGACGAGTGAGAATGACCCATGAAAAACAAAAGAGATGTATTCTGAGACCCAAGCAATTTATAATTGGCCCAGGATCTTCTCAAAGAATTCCTCCGTTCAATGTTTGATGGTGACGAATGAGCTAGTATCACTACCGTCATGTTGGGCTGATCCAAACAAGTATCTGTTTCCAGAATTTTGTAGTGAAAAGAATGTGGGTTGGACTCTGGGGGAGAATCAACGAAGGATTTGCTGCTTACATACCATGTAAAAGATACAAAAAATAATAGCACAAAGAATCTCCCTCCAAAGTCAATTGTAAATTTTTTGATCTTTCGAACTGTAGACCTGTTAAAAGAAACAAAATGGAAAGATATGTCATATTAAAATATGCTACTACTACTACTACTAATAATAATAATAATATCAACAACGACAATAATAAATCAAAAAAGAACATTTCCAATTTAAAATCAAATTATATTTGAATAGCAAAACATTAAAACTGTCAGTTGCTCAGAGGTGATAAGAGAATTAATTATGAATGTAGAAATCAATCACATAATCTTTACTACCTGTCATAAAAAAACACTCATTGTGATATTAATAGCTTACATGATTCATCTTAAAAATTACATTCTTTCAGATAAGGAATATTTACAAAATAAGTTTTATTATGGAAATAGGGAAGTAGTCTTAACCAGAAGTACCATGACACCTATAAAGTATTAAAAAGCAATAGGTACCATGGTAGACACTTTCATTTCTACTTTTCCTGCGTTACATCACAACCTTCCATAATTTAGGCTTGAACACGCTTTGAACTTTGTAGTTAATACTTAAGCTCTCTCTCTCCCCCCAGTGTTACTCATTGTTTCTGAATGTTAATTTAGAGGTTGTAGTTAATTGTTCTTGAAGCTTTCATTTTAGTTTTAATTCTAAGTTAATACATTAAATTTAATATTCCCCAAAAGCAAAAATACTTTGGTGTATTTCAAACTTAATTTAAATTGATTGGAATCTTTTCTTTTATTCGTTAGTAAGATCTATAGATTCATATTGACAAATACAATATAATTTTCTTTATTAAAAAATATTTCAAAAATAAAATATGCTTTTCTAAAATGTTATTTGAGGAAAATTAGCTAATTTAAAGTTTAATTAATATGAAGTGAAAAATGTTACTTAGTTTTACTTTAAATTATAACATAGAGGGATTTATTGAGTTTGATATTGGGGAAATTTAGTCAGAACTAAAAAAAATTACTTAACGGATACAACATGAACTCCATTTTATTATACTCCATTTTTAAGTATCTTGTAATCTTTAAAATTTAACAAAATATTTTAAGGAATTTAAGATTTTATTTAATTTTAGGTACTTTGGCATTTACTTACGAAAATGCTTGTTAAGAAAATGTTAGAAAATTACCAATAAATGTTGAAGAGGCACATCTCTTATTTTCTGATAATGTCCTGTATGGACATCCATATTTAAAAAAATTGACATGTTTATTTGCACAAAAAAATTCAATTTTTTCTTTTAAATACTGGGGATAGTTGAATTATATGAGCTTTTGTATTGATGATTAGTAAGTACAATTTTATTTTAATAATATAACTTGGCCACTACAAATTAATACAAACTTTTAAAAGATTTAAAAGTTTATAAATTATACTAATTAAAATTTATAAAATAAAAACTATTCTTTTAAAAATTCATTATTCATCAAAATAGTTTTTTTTTCTTATGACAATAGTGCCTATAATGTATTTTATTTATAAAAGGAATCCAAAAATTTTCTAATTAAAAAATGTTTTAGTTTTATTGCAAGGTAAATTTTCAGTATTGTACTCTTATGACAAAGATAAGTATAGGATTTAAAAAGTCACTTTAAGTAGTGTCTAGTTGTATTTTGCATAAAGAGGATATAAGATAAAAAACTTAAAGGAGTCCTGTTTGACCAAAATGTTTTGATAGTTTAAATTCTTTGAATACTTGTCCTTAATAAATAAGCGATACAAAAAAGAATTTCTTAAATCTTAAAATCTCATAAATATTAAATGTTGGTGATAAAATGTGTAAAAAAAAATTAAAAAAGTACATAATATATATATATATATATATATATATATATTTTAAATAAAAATAAAAACAGACCACCTTAAGGTTCCATGTAATAAATTATTTCACCACAGCCCTTTTAAAGGACCGGGGATCATCAGACTTTACTTCCAAAGGTTGAAACGAAAAAATGAAAAGAAATTTACACATTTTTGACGGGCAGTACTAAGCATATGTAAATTAATGAAGTGAGGAAGTGGGGAAGGAGAGAGACATGATTGAGTTAGATGTAAAATTTCCATTCTTTCAAATTTAATATTGTTTGAGGAAGTCCAGACATTGACACATTAAAACGGTTAACTTAACAGAAGTTATATATTGATATAGAAGTGGGAAAGAAGAAAAAAGACAAAGAGCAAAAGAGAGAAAGAAGTCATGAGAGAAAGTGTCACTAACTTTCTTTGGAATGTTTAAATGTATTACCCTTTAATAATCATTACTGATGATAAAATATTTAGATTTTTTGATAATTGAATACTAAAGTCATCACCTAATATTATTTAAAAAATTTTTTTTTTTTTAGGGAATACTAAGTACACACACATATATATATATATAATGTTTACACATACTTACACACACACACATATATATATATATGTGTGTAAGTATGCGTAAACATTTAAAAAGATATATGTAGGTATTAATACATGAAATTACACATGTATATTGGTACATGTGTACCTGTATGAGTGACTGCACATGTAAAAGAACGTATGTATATGTGAAACTTGCATGGATGTATATACAATATATGACAGAGCAAGATCTCTAATATTACCTTCAAATATCACTCCATATTAACTTAAAAACTAAACTTTAAGTAAGAGAAATTACCAATCTAAAAATAGTCACAAATTAAATTCATGAATAAAATTCAAACTGACAGAGATATCACCTTAATAATCAATTACAACTAGAAGTAAATTTATATTTTAAAATAAAATTTTAGTATTTTAATGTAAATTCTATGATTATTTTTCTAAATTCCCAAAATTTTTGTAATAAAGTTTTAAAAAAAAACTTAAATCGCTAACAAACATCAAGTTAAATTCCTTATAGACTGTTTAAACATTCAATTTTATATCAAACCATATAATATTTATGAACTCTCAAAGTAAAGCAAAACAACAGCGTCTATTTCGGGCCTTCCATTCCAAAGAAAGTTAGTAACACTTTCTCTCATGACTTCTTTCTCTCTTTATGACTTTTTTCTTCTCTCCCCCTTCTATATCAATATATAACTTCCGTTAAGTTAACCGATTTAATGTGTCAATGTCTGGATTTCCTCAAACAATATTAAATTTGAAAGATTAGAAATTTTACATCTAACTCAATCATGTCTCTCTCCTCCCCCACTTCCTCACTTCATTAATTTACATATGCTTAGTACTGCCCGTCAAAAATGTGTAAATTTCTTTTCATTTTTCGTTTCAACCTTTGGAAGTAAAGTCTGATGATCCGCGGTCCTTTAAAAGGGCTGTGGTGAAATAATTTATTACATGGAACCTTAAGGTGGTCTGTTTTTATTTTTATTTAAATTATTAGCTCTGATTTACATTGAGCTCTCTGGATTTTATCCTTTCCAACTGACGCAAATTCAGTCAGGTTTCGATCCTAGCTAGAGGCAACTGGACGTCTAGCCACACTGATGAGCTGTGAAACAGCGAAACAGTCTGTCTGCGGATGACAAAAATATTGGCTCCTGAAAAATTAATTTCGGTTGAGCTCTCTGGTTTGAGGTGTGAATTTGTAAACAGTGACTATTTAAGCTAATATTGCACGACTCTTCGGCAGAATTGAGTCACTGTCAGTCACTGTGTGTTTATCTAAATCTAAAAATAAACACGCTAAAATTCACCTTCATCCCTGCCATGCGCTGACGGCTTAGTGGGAGAAGTTCCGACTGATGCAAATTCAGTTGGGTTTTGATCCTAGATAGAGGCAACCGGACGTCTAGCCACACTGATGAGCTGTGAAACAGCGAAACAGTCTGTCTGTGGATGACAAAAATATATATATATATTTTCTAAAACAAAAATTTCACAAACAATTTCATTCATTTGTGAATAAGTCCTGAAAGTTTCACTAAAAATCTGACGATTATTTGATTTTTTGCAAGAATTTCCAAATCAATGTGTTTTTCACCGCAAAAAAACACTCAAATTTCCCATAAAAAAATTAAGGTCTCCTGTTGATACCAAAAAACAAGATTTTTAACCAAAGTTTCAAAAGTTGTAAAACTGATAAAAAAATTAATATTTACATTTTAAAAAAATCTCTTGATCTTTGTGCTTGATAAGATTTTGTTTTTATTATGTTTGGGGCATTTTTCCTCATGTGCCCTCCTATTTTAGCAAATTTTTGGAGGTACCTATATTTGCTGCATATTTTCTGAAATGCAGGACAATTATTTCTATTACAATTGTTGCTGCAGTATTTACATGATTCTACAAAGCTTTTTGAGTTTTCACTAACTTTTTATTACCTGTGATGTGCCCAAATGAAAAAATTAAATAAAATATTAAAACAAAATTAAAAAAAGGCATTTACTTTCCTTAAAAACCCATATCTCCTTTTCTCTCTCAACTAATGAGAAGGTAACTCATATAAAAAGAGGAAGAAGAAGAAAAGACTGAACAACTGCTGTAAAATGGAAATTAACTAGTCTTATTGTGACTAGAAATTGATCAAAATAAGAGTCTCCACGCATAACTTCCGCAAAAAAAGGAGAAAGAAAGGAAGGAAAGCCAGAAAATAAATAAAAGTATTTTGGCCAATCAAAAGAACAAAGAAACTTTTGATGTAAGCTGAAACAAAGATTAGACCCAAGTAGTCTGGAGCCTTTCAAAATTTTATATAAAGCGACAGCTAGAAACCGGCCCGAACATGTCGCTTGAAGAACTAAGTGGTCATCTGCTTAAGATATTTTTCCACCCTTTTTGAGGATTGAGATATAGAGCAGATTAGCACCACATGTTTCCAAAGTAACCACACTCCTGACAACTGCCAACAAAATGACAACTACTATCAATGTCTGACTAGTAACCAAACTTTGAACAACCGGATTTATAAATAACTTACCCCAATTGAAGTCGATTAAATAAATATATATTATTTGTTTATATCTTTGAGTCTCCACACCTGTACAAACATGGAAGCCTTTAAACATGTTGGCACCAAATTTTGTCTGATTGTTATTATGTATAGTCAAGACCTCTCCATTCTGATTCTCAGAGAATGTAGCTAGTATTTTGTTTCTATTTCTTCTGCAGTTTATTCAGCTTGGATTGCATTTTCTAGGATTAGATCAGGTTCTCGTAAAAGACATTCTCTCAACCTTGATTCCTTAATCCCACATATCAAGATATATTTTATAAGACTATCAGTGATGCATCCAAATTTGTATTGTTGCACTTAATGTCATGGTTCAATTAAATAATAATCATCAAAGTTTTGTGTTTTTGTCTGTTTGCATGAGAAGAATTTGTGTCTTAAGAAGGTTAGATTCTTTCTAAGCTCACAATATATATCGAATCTTCTCGTATTACTTGTAGGTCAGTTTTGTCAGGATGTGAATCAAATGTAAACGTAAAAAAGATGTCCCTACATTTTTAGTCAATGCATTTTAATAAAATGGGAATGATGACTTTATTTGCTTTATTATTTTTTTCAGTTGGGAGTAAGAACGTGTTGAATTCATTTTCCTACATCTTCCGTGCAGCGGACAGATTTTCTTGATTGAAGTTTAGTGTCATCGGTGGGGTAACAATTCTATTCTGTTGTCGCTGTTTGTTTTTTTTAGTGTTACGTGTTGATAATTGTAACAAAAGAAAAAAGAATGATTTGCCAAAACACAGAGCGAAATCACAAACGATATTTAATTTACTGAAAAAACACAAAATAAAATATATACAAGATATACAATTGGCTATACAAAACTGAAAACACAAAATTACTGGCGAAATGTTACGAGGGAGAAGGCGTGGAGAATCAAATGTGTTTATTACATTAGGGCTAGCGAAGTAATCTAGTTGCTATTACTGGAAATCCACAAATGTGTGTAAATAAAGATAAATTTTTAGTTTGGTCAATGAAAATAGTCAAAATTCTAATTACCAGATTTGTTGCATGAAATTCCCTTTTGGGTTTTTGTTGGTCGGCAACTTTTCATAGAGATTCTTTCGGCTGGATATAATAATCCTCAAATCAAAAGCCGGAGTTGATACTGGCAGCAATTCCTTTTACAACTCACATCAACTGACAACCCTTTACCCAAAAACCTATTTTATAGGGGCTAACACCTAATTTGCATATTTCTAGATGTTTCTCGAATCATCTAGATTCTTCTCGAATATACTGGAATGATCTTGAATCTTCCAAACGTTCTATTTCAAATTTCTCTATTTTACAACTACTTCATGAAAGAAAACCTTTTTGTATTAACAGGTAGGACTCAGTAGAATCCCTTACTATAAATTTTAACCTTATTGTGACTTTCTTTTTATAGAAATACATCCTCGTAACATTAGTTAATAAATAAATACTGCTTTCTTGATTCAAAGACTTCTGACAATTGCTCCTCACACGACGATCACTTCTATACAATGTTGGATATATTGGTTAGTATTTAAAAATTAAATTTATTAATGAATGAACAAGACTAGATAAACACATGTATCACTTATGAAAGAACTTTATTCTTCAAATGCCTAGATGTAACACTGTGATGTTATAGTGGCATTATATGAAGGTGATGTGTGTATGTGTGTATGTATGTGTCAGCATATGTGTGTGTGGTGATGTGTAACATCAACTCTCAGATTGTTTTACATTAAGCAGCACAGACTTGAATGATTAGAGAATAAAAAACAACCTCCAGTGAGAAATCTACAGTTTATTGTTTTATGCCAAATAAATGTTATTTATAACACTTACAAAGAATTTTTAAAATCCATGGAAGATTTTTTTTAGTAAAACAAACTTTTCATTAGTCAGAAAGAAAAATGAAGTTCTTAATACAGCAACCCCAAACTTATCAATGTCAAGCATTTCAGATACCCAAAACAAACTATAGAAAAATCCATTGAATTATGAATTTATAATGAATAACAAATACTTATTGAAGATGCTCACATGATTATCACAACAGGAACATGTTTAAAACTGACAGAAATGAAAAACAAAAACTATATATTCAACAAAACAATCCCTTTAAGTTTACTATATTAAATCCTCTTTATGCAAAAATACAACTAGACGCTACTTAAAATGACTTTTTAAATTCTATACTTATATTTGCCATAAGAGTACAATACAGAGCTTTTATGACTAATCATAACAAATAAATAACCATTTATTTAACTAGCCGATGAATGAGTCCAAGTTAGAAAACCTGTTTATTGCAACTGAGAGTCAGTTGAGTCATAGTGGAGGAGAGATGATCTAATATTTTGTCAATTAAACTTATTATCGCACACACTGCACCAGGAAAAGAAAAAGTGGATTCAGAACAATGCAAATGCATTCATCAATGACGAATGTAGAAATACAAATTGAATTTTGTTACCTGACAGTAAGGACTTAAAACTCAAAAGCAAATTTTCTCTTAAGTCATAGAGACCAATATAATTCAACCATGTAAGGGTAAGTTTCTTTTCTGCTAGAAGAATAATGGGAAAAGGTACCTAAAACCATTCTTCTAACCATATATTTTAGTTTTTGTTTGAACTTATTTGCTATTTTTGTTAACTAATAACGCATATGCACTGTAAAAATGTTGACAATCAATACCGAATAAGACAAGCACATTATATACAGAAATGAGAAATGATGGAATTGTAGACACTAAAAAAAAAAAAAATAAAGGAATTATACGATTTAAACAAAATTTTCAGCCCTTATTCATTGTTGCTATTTTCCCCTGTGGCTTGTGTGTGTGTGTGTGTGTGTGTGTGTGTGTTTGTGCTTGGCAATGTGAATGGAATGAACAAAAAACCCCAAAATAACTGTTCAACAGCTTCATTTTGTTGAAAGAGGAGTTCAAAATAGTAGTAATTTGCAAGGAAAAGGTTTTTCCAGTTAACAATGTTCTTGAGTGTAGTAATTGTTTTTTTTGAGAGAGATTTGTGATTTCTCCGTTAGTTCCCATGGGAGGAATGAGGAATCTAACTGCTAGGACAGTTTTTGCAGCAAGGGTTGAGTGTAGTTTCCTTTGATGGATGTTTCAAAGGAAGATTTTTCTGCTGGTTCCTTGGGAGAAACAAGAAATCTAACAGCAAGCTGACAAGCCAGGCCTCTTTTGCAGCAAGGGTTGCATGTAGCCCTTTTGTAGGAGTCTCGAGGAGAGAGACCGCTGAAAATGATAAATGGAAGAAATCTGGCTGGGGCAGTTGCTGAAATGGAAGATGAAAAGGAGAGAGACCGCTGGCTGTAGATGTAGAGGCGGTATTTACCTGAGCTCCCCATGAGGCAGGATGTGGCACAAGGCCAGTTTTTACATGGAAAAATTCAAGCACGTGAATGTAGAGGCTGCTGAAATAGAGCTCAGTCAAGGCTTTTATAACCTCAGGAACTTCCGGTTATACCCGACTGATGTTGAATTGAGCAAAGTAAGGAAGCCCCCACTGCCACAAAAGCCAACAAGTGAGATAGCTTTTCAATAATGAATGAAATGTATACTGAATGTCATTTTATTAGAAAACTTTGTGGAAATATTTTTCGCGGATCAGGTTAACCTCCCATTTCGATATCTCGTGCGTATTTTTCTTTTTAATTTGGATGAATATTCAATTTTTTTTTACAATTATGTAATGAAAAATCCCTGCAGATGTTATTTCAGTAAAACAAATCATGTAATATCAAGTGTTAACTTAACATACTGAAAATTCATCCTGAACCTTGCCAAAGAATAATTAAATAAAACTCAAAAAATATCTTTGTTGAGATTTGGTGCACATTATTTATACATTATTTTCCTTCAAATTTGACAGGAAAAAATCTACACTGAATTTTTTTTTTTAAATTACTTGTAATTTTTCAGTGCCATTTTAAAATTCATCCCATTGCTGTTCGTAACAAATTCATATGTGAAAAATCGAAAAATATAAAGTTTAATGCCATTTTCGAGTGTGAACATAAAAGAATTTGATTTTTTGCACGCAACTTAAAAAATGGAAATAATTATGTGATTACAATTACTTAAGAAATAGTAGTTTTTATCAACTTTTTCCTTTTTTGTGGCACTTTCTTTAGTTTTAATAAATTTTAAAATCAGATTAATTGAGAAAGACCTCAATTGTGTGCAATTAAAAATATTAAAAAAAATATTTTAACAAAAATTAATGCACAAATTTGGTAAAGTAGAAGGGTTGATTGTATTATTTCATTTGTTTTTAATTTGTCCCCTTTTCTACACAGAAAGAAAACCCCAACCCTAACCTTAACACCTAACTCTAAAGTTAATCTTTAGGGTTAGGTGTTAAGGTTAGGGGTGGGGTTTTCTGTGTAGAAAAGGGGACAAAAATTAATGCACAACCCTTCTACTTTACCAAATTTTGTGCCTTAATTTTTGTTTTATTTTCAATTTTAAAATATAAAAAATGCTTTATTTTTATTATTTAATTTGTTCTTTAAATTTGTCATTGCTATTCGAAACGGAAAAAGGTTCTGTTGTATTATTTAATTTGTTTTTCTTATAAATAAAACTAAACTTACAAAAAAAAAAAATTACATTTCTTTACGGTAGAGCGTAGTGATTTTCTGCAAGGAAAGTCTATAAAAGAAGTAAATAGGCCAAATTTTCTTATTACGCCTGCGTAGGTACTATGCAGCAAATCAGTAATCATGATGGCAGTAATGGGGGACGAATGACCAACAAGAAGTCCGATTTTTTCTTGTCGATAACTTCAAAACAGTAAGGTTTCTTCATAATTTAATTGTTAATTCGAGTTCAGCATGTACATTTGCACGGAATTATGACGATTTTAATGGAATTTTAGCGCTCGGGAAATAAAATCAAAAAATTTTACCAAAAATATGTTATGACCTCAAGCAAGCAGGTCAGAAAATAATAAAAGAAATAAAAAGCCAATTGCGTTTTTAACTATTTTTTTCTAATGTAGTATAAAAAAATAAAATTAATTCTAAGTTTCCTATTGAATTTATAATGTTAATTTATTTATTTTTTTTTTAGTTTACTAAAAAGTAAAAACTCTTTTGAACTGTTTTGTTTTATTTTATTTCACGTGCGCTTCGATGACAGCTTACGAGCTTGCTCTGTGTAACTGTAGTGTAAATAATAAATGTTATTTTCATTATCTTTTAAGAAAAAAGTAAAAGCATTAATTTTACATTTACAAAATCCAGTTAATTAAATTAACCCTTAAATTTAAAGTTTACATTGAAACAAATCTCTAGGACAAATGAATTTTTTTTAGAGATTTTTAATTTTGTTGTTTTCATTTTTTTTTCGTCTTTTTATTTCGTCCGTGATGGTACCTTTTTTCAATTTGAATATTTTCATATAAATACAAAGTTCAGACCACTGTACTTGGGTGGGGGTATTTCTAAACAAAAATGAATATAGGGTCACTTTTTTACTCACTGCAACAGTTGATGACATTGAATACTAATATAGTCTACTTTTTAAAATGGAATTATATTCGTACAATAAACTTATTACTTAACAACGGTATACTATAATTTATCGGATGCAATATGATTTGAGAGAAACTGAAAGTGAAATTCATCCATAATCACAACAGTTTTTAAATTATTTTCGATGGATAGACTTGGGGATTTATCACATTTTACAAGTATGACTTTCTGATAATTTTGAATGAGGTGCCAACATTACTCGATACTTCTTAAGAATATTTTTTTTACTAAGCTCAAGCAAGATCGAACACACTACGAGACTAGCGCGCTAACAATTAATTACCAAATGTCGAGACGCCCCAGTTCAATACTTAACCTGAAATAACAATATTAAATTAAAAATATTTTTATTAGTTCAAAAATTACGAATTTTATAGAATTGTTGAAATGATCGTTGTCTCTATAGCGAATTTTCTTTACATTTTAAAAAAAATTTTATAACATTCAGTCAATGGCTTAATCCGAATGGAATACCTGCGTTTTTATGTTGAGCCCCCCCCCCGCAAATATTTTTACACTTTCTACGGATTGTTGGCTTTTAAAGTATTTTTAAAATTCTAAAAACGTTTTGATAGATTTTTCAAGGCCAAACTATACCATCTTACTAAAAAGAAAATAATAATAAATCCTTTCAAAAATTTAACCTTTTTAAAATGAGTCCGTAGTTAAATCACTAAAAGTGAATATACTGCACCAGAAATTATCAGGCTTTTTGAGGTGAGTTAGAGTTAATCTCTGTTGCTTTTTTTCCACTTTGTTTCTGTCATTCCTGAACAAAGATTTTAAATTAGCCCTTGCAGTTTTTTATCTTGTAAATAAAAATGAATGGAGAACTACATCAAAATGAAATCAATCAGGAGAGGATAGAAAAATACACAAAAATAAAATTAACTTTACCTTCGAATTTTAGGCATTAGCTTGCGCAAAAAACATTTTTGTTGATGTGTAGTCGCATCATTCTTTAATGTTTTTGCGTAAGGATGAACCATGTTGTTGTTTTTAAAAGATTTCCGTCTGAACACTGGAGAGAGCCTCCAGACTTCTGAATTTCTTGAGTCTTCGGTAAATGTGCACGTGATGTTTTCAGGTTATTTACGTGTAAAAATTATTCTATATGCTTTTTCAAAACGCCATCGCAAAAAACTTTTTTTGTTCGAGAAATTAATACTTACATCGTGTAATGCACTTTTTGTTCATAATTATTCCTCTTCTTTAAAATAATTAATGATGCTTCTTTACTTTATTCAATTGCAAGATTTCATAAAATGCCCTGCAAAAAAAAACAAAAAAAAAAACTACTCAACTGCACCTGAATTACTTTCATTTTTAACATAAATAAAGAGTACTAACTAACAGATAGATTAGAATTGGACAAACTGTGATGTAGAATTTTGCCGATTAACCAAAAAAGAGAAAGGTTGTTTAAAAACTCACTTCTTTTGAAATTGCAGACGAAGAAGAAAGAAGAAGAAAAGAAAATATAAAACCTAAGTTAAGCTGCTTTGTCCTTCAGCCAAAATCTAAAAACACAGATTATTGTTCATCTACGTCACTGTTTTAGTTGTTTGCTATGCCTAGTAGCCATGGATATTAATGCAGACACTAAAAAAAAGCTATTGATACCTGAACGTTGAAATACTCTCGCTTTGTAAAACGCATAATCTCGTAACAAACAATAAACTTGCAGTACACTTGACTACTAGTTTCATAAGATTTTCTTCACTCTGTCACACATACAGTCCCTCAATTATTTGAATTCTTAAAATTGGTTAACGAGGGTTATATATGGGATGGCGAAACATCCAAAAAGGCCTTCAAAATATAATAAAACCACTTAAATTAGCACACAAATTAACCAATATATGTGAAGAGCAGTTATTGATTTGCAAAAGTCAGGATCAAACTGACTACAAGCGACGACAATGTGCTGTAAAATAGACTATGTAACAAAACTGGACTGTTTCTATGAACTTTTATTGAAGTGTTGTGTTTTCTAGTTTTCATCTGAAAACAAAGAAAAGTTAAGAAACTGAAAATAGGAATTTAGTTTATTAATAAAGTTAAATATATTGTTCAGTGTGAATGCGTTTCTTTAAGCACTAAATCTTATGCTCAAGGCTTTTTATTAGAGTGATTAGTTTCTTTGATTATATTTTTGATCAGAAGGATATTTTTAGTTTGGCTGCGTGAACAAAATTAACATCTCCACAAACATTTGCATGGCACAAGGCAGTCAAAGGCAAAATATAAAACAATTTTCATAGAAATAACAAAACCTTTTTATATCAACAATATACAAAACTGAAGAATGAATTTAATCAGATAATTTAAACTAAATTGCAAATTGTTAAATTGATGTTTATCACACCAGAAATTGTTTTGTAGCAGGCAAAAAAGTGTTTTTTAGTTTGTTCAATTGTGCAAAGTCTATGTCAATATTACTATAGCATTTAACTGCTAGTTGAATTGGTTAAGAACTTAAGACTTTAAAGAAGATATTTTTTTATTTGGGCTGACAAAAAAGATTTCAGTTCAAGAAATAAGTAAGTTTCAATGGCAAGAACGTTCTTTCATAAGAAGGTGTTGTAGGCTGAAATTCGGTGTAAGATGAGTTCAAAGAAACATCGATTGAGAGAAAATGTAATCTTCACTTGAATATCAAAAAGTTGTATTTGGTACTAAAAATGTAGTTTTTACTTTTAAACTTTACAGTTGAAATCAGCATACCATATGGGAGTTTCTTGCCGCTCAAATTCGTTCACCGTAGAGGAATGACATCGGTTGAGATGAACTGAATGAGTTGAGAGTGTGTTCCAGGAAGCTGAGACTATGTTGACAAAAAACTTTTAGATCCAGAAGATGTGACGCAAAATTTCTCACTGGTAAAAATTTATAAGAGTCGAAAGTTGTATTCTCTCGGATGGCACGTTTGTTTCTGAAGAAAATCTCACTGTTAAGTTTATAAATTTCTGTGCCTTGTTGAAGGAGTGAATAAGATGAGTAAGAAGAGATGTGAAATGTTCGTTAAGTACGTGTATGCGCGTGTCATAGCGTCTTCCCATAAAGGCAGAGGTGGGGAATGTTAGGGATCTGGGATCTGACTTGTATTTTGTAGTCAAGGAAGTATGTTTTCTTCACAAGTGAATCAGTGAATAAAAATGTTTTCAATAAATTTATACAAATTTTTAAATAATTAAAGTAGCAACTAGTAGATTGACACAAGTATATTTACAAGAAAATGATTATTTGCACATATTTTAATTAGGAAATATTTAAAGTTTAAACTAATCAGGATACATCATAAAATTTTAAAGGATAAAGCATGGCAAGTACCTCCAAATTTTTGTTAAAAATGAAGGTACATGATGAAAAAATGTAACAAAACAATAACAAATCTTTATCAAAATCTTTTTATTAAGAAGATGAAACATCAAAAGATTTTTTATGTAAAAATTATTTTTTCAAATCCTTTTTAGAACGTTGGAAAATTGTTTTATTTATTTATTTATTTCAACACGGGACATTATCATTTTTATGGAAAATTTGAGCGTCTTTTTGCAGTAAAAAACATTAATTTGGAAATTCTCGCAAAAAATCAGATAATTGACAGATTTTAATGAAACTTTCAGGACTTATTCACAAATGAATGAAATTATTATTTTTTTTTTTTAAAAAAACCTTTCTGTAAAAATTATACAAATTCAATTTAAATGCTTTTTGAACATTTGAAAGCAATTTTTACCGTCACTTAAAAGCAAAAATTAAAATCATAAAAAAATGCCAAAGTTCAAGAAAGCTTCAACCATTTGAGTCAGGCTAATACACATCCCGACTTTGTTGCATAAGTATTTTGAGAGTATGTAGGTTTATTAGTCCATTAATGCCTAGTCCCCAAAATGTAACAGTGGATATTAAGGCGTTAGGTAGAGAAACCTAATATCATTTTCTTTTTTGTTTTGTTTTTTTTTAAAGAAATACCGGATATTTAACAGTGAATTTTATTTTTATAATTAAATCCAAGTTTTATAGTATTTATGGGTTATGCAAGTTTTAAAATTCCATAAAAAAAAAATGATTAAAAATATTCAGTTGCTAAATATTCGATTCGGTTTACTATAACATCCAAACAATTTTGATGAAAATTTGTCGCCACACAAAAATATTTCTATATACCGTATTTGACGGCATATAAGGTACACTTTTTTTTTTTTTAAATAAAATTATCTTTTAAAATTCCACTTATCTTTCTTATATGCCATATGTAGGTTTAAAATTCGCGATAGTCGATCGAAATTAGATACCTGGCAACTCCTATATTATCTTATACTTTAAAGTAACTTTCATATACATATTGTCATTATTTAAAAGGCTATGCAGCTTAAAAGTGTTATCATTGATAGTATTCATTAATTTCATCAAGTTTTATTATAATAGTACTTTGTTTCACTAAAATTATATGCAATAAATTCAAATTATATGTTTGTAAAATATATTTGTTTCATTATTTTTCTTGCGATAACTTCCGGTTGCATTGGTATAATCAGAATTTTTATATCCTAATTATTCCACTAAGATGTTTACAAGACGCAAGTTGTACAGATCATATAAAGGAAAATTTTCAATTGAACTTCACTCCTTCAAATATGACAACAGCAAGAAAGAAGTTAAGCTACAATGTTGCATACAAGCTTCATGTAATAAACTATGCTAAAGAGCATGGAAATAGAGCAGCTGCAAAATATTTTAGACCTCCGCCTACAGAAAAAATTATACGTTACTGGTGGTTGCAGGAAAATAACCTACGGGCAGTGAAGAAAGGAAACTGTAACCTTGCTACCCAGCCCTACACTCGCCTGAAATTGAATAGGAAATTAAAACGTGGGTTGTATGTGAGAGGAGTACAGACAGAATCATTACTATGATAAGGAACAAGGCTAGAAGATTAGCAAAACGAAAAGGGGATTCAAAACTTTATAGGAACAGAAGGATGGTGTTATTGTTTTATGAAATGGGGAGGTTTGTCAATGTGTACAAAAACATCAATTGCACAGAGAATGCCAGCTATGATGACGAAATAGTAAAGTTTCATAAATTTGTTATACATGCTCAAAAAAGAACTCTTGAACTAGGCCAGATAGGAAATATGGATGAAGTCCCACTAACGTCTGATGTTCCATCAAACAAAACTGTGAGTATTAAGGGATCCAAGACTATTACAAT
This sequence comes from Acanthosepion esculentum, assembly GCA_964036315.1. Classification (NCBI taxonomy): domain Eukaryota; kingdom Metazoa; phylum Mollusca; class Cephalopoda; order Sepiida; family Sepiidae; genus Acanthosepion; species Acanthosepion esculentum. The sequence continues at coordinate 75,750,710 of OZ038487.1, read as the reverse complement.
AAAAACCACAAACTATGAGAAGACCCATTATACGGTCATTCTTGCATGTTGCACTGATGGCACAAAACTGCCTCCTTTTCTGATTTTTAAGAGAAAAACTACACTGAAGGATGAAATACCAAAAGGTGTGCATGTTCACATTCATCTAAAAGGCTGGATGGATGAAGCTGGTCTGCAGTTATGGCTATGAGTTGTATTGGAAAGACCTGGTGGACTATTACAAAAGCCCTCTCTTCTGGTTTGGGATCAGTTCCAAGTGCATAGGACTGAATCCATTAAAAAGAAAGTGGCAGAATTGAAGACAGAGATAGCGGTTATTCCTGGTGGACTAACGAGTCAGTTGCAACCTCTGGATGTGTCTTTGCATAGACCATTCAAGCAAAGCATGAAGGAGCAATGGAACACGTGGATGGCAATTCTTACACTTACAGGAAGAATAAAAAGACCCAGCATTGCACAAGTCTGCGAATGGATAAAGCAAGCGTAGGATAATATTAGACCAGAAATTGTTGTGAAATTTTTAAAAGCGTGACATTAGCAATGTTCTCAATGGAACGGAAGATGACGCATTATTTAACGACGACGAGTATCAGAGTTTTGATAACAAAGACAAAGGATTTTATATGAATTTGAAGATGAATCAAATTCTAATGGTAACTGTACTGTTTTACTCAATTGCAATAATTGCTTGATTTTTATTTTGTTTGCTTACCTTTGGATATAATAAAGTTTTTATAGGGCAGATTTCTTTTTTCCTATTAATTTTTGTTTAATTGTAATCATGGTTTGTTTAACCAAAATAATACCTCATAAATATAGCCTAGGTTGTACCATTTACTAATAATTTTACTAATTACTAATTTTTTCTTGATCTGCCCTGCTGAAATTGGAGTGTGTCTTATATGCTGTCAAATACTGTACTTATCAATTTCAACTTTACTGTTATATTTTGTGTATTTAAGCATACATTAAATCCATTTGTTTATATATGCTTTTTGATGTTATGTTTTGAGAGCATGTGTCTTAGCTAGGGCATTATATGATGGTTAGCAAATTCATCTTGCAGACCAATTGGCTAGTGTAGTGAGTTTGATTTTCATAAGTACTTTATTATTGTGATCAAAAACTGAGCTAAGCAACACTTAACTATAAAAAAAGCACTATCATGCAATGACTGGCACATTAGTATGATGACCTGGTCACACTGAATGTTCACAAATTTGCCAATGAATACTGATTTACAATCATTGTATCTATCAAACACATTACAATTTTTTTGCAGAAATATTTTTGGTAGTAAGTTGTGGAAATACAGTAAATCACTACTAATGTTACAACTATTACTAGAGCAACAGTCAATCAAATTAAGTGACCTGAAATAAAAACAAAAGCAATCATGAAAGTTATGGAGATTAAGAAAATTATCTATCATGGTTTTTGTTTCTCACATGACTCATTTGAAAATGGGTTGCAGGTTTGATCCTTGCTGGAAGTTACTTTATTTTTTTTGTTTTAAATTTTCAAAATTACATAAATAACTGTTAATGAGATCATGGCTAAAAATTCTCTAACAGAAGATGCATTTCCTGCATTTTATATATATATATATATATATATATATGTGTGTTTATTATAATTTTTTCATATAGACAAAAACAGTTTACTCACTACAAAGATGCAACTTCATTTCAGTGCATTTCAATTGCACTTCAACTGGCGAGAACCAAAATTGGTTATGAACAATTCTGCTTGTAAGCAGGCTGTATGTGAAACGTCACTTCCTTTTTTCCATTTGTTTGAGAAAAAAAATATACATAAAGCAAAAAGGTGATGGAGTGAAACAATAGTGCTTGTTGATAGCAGTTTGGTGAAGGATGGGTGAGATGTTAAAGTGGTGGTTAGACTGGGGAAATTCCTTGTTGATAACAGTTGTCAAAAGTTTAGGTACAGCATTTCCAAGCCTTCTAAAAGTGAGGGGCAGAGGAGGAAAGGAGGGAATGGGAGATAGTAATACGATGAAAGGGGTAGGAGGGATAAATTCAAACGATATTTATAGTAGTAATTGGGAATGTTGTTTTTGGTTATTATAAAAAACCAAGCTAAATGGTGATGAGGTGGTGATTTTTTTCTTGGTATGTTGAATATATAAGTTATCCGAGTTTAAAAAAAAAATTTTTTTTAATCATTTTTGATTTAGAAATTAAAATATAAGTAGAAGAGTATATAGAAAGTATGGGATATTAATATAACTTTTATAATCTAATTTTGATCTATTGTCAGATAGTATAACATGTAAAATAAGTATGGGTGTAAAACAATTTATCTGAAAGTATTACTGGTATTACATATGCACAAAAAAAAAATTAAGAATCATAATCTAGGATAAATTAGTGGAGAGGTTTATAAGAGGGTAGGAAGTATATCAAAGTAGGTGAATTAATTGTTCATAACCAATTGAGGTGCAATTGAAATGCACTGAAACAAAGTTGCATCTTTGTAGTGAGTAAACTGTTTTTGTCTATATGAAAAAATTATAATAAATTATTGCTCTACTATCAGTATCAAGCCCTCTTTTGGATTAATGTTGTGAACGTTAGAATTTATATATTATTTTTGTTCTCATTGCATCAGATAGATAGATAGATAGATAGATAGATAGATAGATAGATTTTTAAAGTAAACCTTTTTCAAAATAATTTATAAAGTTAGATGAAAGAAGTTTAATAGGTATTTAAGAATACCTCTTTAAAACCAAAGCAAAATTATACTAATTAATTTTAGCTTGATGACAAATATATGTACCAAACTTTGTAAGTCTACATTTTTCAGTTTTTGAGAAAAATAGTTTGAGGGGAAAGTGACAAAACAATTTAGGGTAAGATAATATTATTAAAAGTTAATTAAACAGCCTGTAAGAAAAAAAGTAGTCATAATTATCTTTAGCACATTATATATTTAAAAAAAAAATTATACATTCATCAAATGCAAAAAGAAAGACAAATACTGATTTTATTGAAGCAGATTTAATATCGTAAAATAAAAATAATACGAAATAAATTTTGATGAACATATTTTCTGGTATGAAAAAGTGAAACTATGGGTTGAATATGAGAGGTTTATACAAATAATCAAATTGTCCATGTTGTGCTGCCTCATTTTTTTCTACACTGCCAGTGTTGATGAAAATTACCTTGAGTGTGTGTGTACATGTACACAAACATTAGATTATGGTTAATGTAATACATTTTGCTCTTTTTAGAGATCATCACTCTGTTCTTTAGGCATTGGGCAGATCTACAGGAGCTAACAAATACACATACTGTGTATGTATGTGCACGTACATACACTAACACTTTATTTATTAGTTGTCAGTGAAATAAATGCTAATTGTAAATAGATTTTATTTAATAGAGGTGAGTCATTTCATATGAAAAAAAAGAGTCCATTGAAAACAGAAACACATCAGTTCTGTATTGTTTTTGAGAGTGACAGCTCATTGAATAATACCACAATAATAATAATAATCATACAATTTTAGAGCAATGCCACTGTGCCAGTAAGGAATTCATTAAAAATGCTTGAATTGCATTTTTGGTTTTATTTCAAATTCATTTTGTGTGTGTGTGCGTGTATATATATATATATATATATATATATATATATATATATAATATATATAAATAAATAATCCTATAATCAGTTTCATTGCCACTCCTTGTCTGTTCTGTTGTCAAAAATCAAAAATAAGTGCCTTCCAATTTAGGTCTACTTTTTTATTTAATTGAAAATTTCAGAATACTGCTGATGTCAAAAAATTAACTACAAGCAACACAATCATGAAAACATTAAATTATGTTAAAAAAATAATAACTTCAGCTCACTTGACATGAAATTATCATCAATTATTTATTCTAAGTGAAGGCCATTAAAGAAAAACATTAATTTTATACTTGATTAGATAAAACCATAAACTGACCAACAAAAGGCAAAATATCTATCCCAAATACATTTTATTATGAACATTTAAAAAGATTGAGATTCAATCTGATCTAGAGACTAGGAATTTTTTCAAAATACCTTTCTTGAAAATAAAAAGTTTTATTTTGAGATATTTTTATTTTACAATTTTATGTGATAATTTGTAAATTGGAAAATAAGAAGCAAATAATTCTGGCTTATGCTTAAGAATAAAATGGTTAGATGACTTAAATTAAAACAATTGTTTTCTTTTATAAACTAAATGAATCAATATCTTGAGAAATTTTGTTTCAATATTAATTCATGACAGCAGAACAAACAAAGAAAAAATGACTAGTTAATTAGCAAAAGTGAAAAACATAATTTGACCTGTCCATTGTAAATGGCAAATTCATATGAAAACTGGTAATCTCCTGTAGTATATAGATGCTCACAAAAAGCTTAACTTTAATCAAAATTCAGAATATTATAATTAGATTAGACCCAATGTTGTTTTTATTCTGAGTTAAAAATCCAAACATGCATTCCTATCATTCTTAGAGCTTTAATTGGACCCTTAAATTTATATTTTTTTAAATTTTCATAAAAGAGAAGGAATAAAAACAAAACAGGATTGATGCTGGGAGACCAGAAATGATTCTAATCTGCTTAAAAAATACCCTGCCTATCCCATTAAGTTTAAGGTACAAAAATTAAATGAATTGGCTAAAGCAGTGAATGAGTTTACCACTTGAGCTTGTAAAATCATCAAGTTGCAATTTCCTTGTAGTAATTTGATTTTAATTTTTTAACATATGAAAAATGTAAATAAATTAACTTAACACATTCTTGTTTTAAAAAAGAAAATAATGATGTAAATAATATGGATATTAATTAATCAAAAATTAATAAAGGATAGGAAACAATTTCATTGGAACAACAAAACATTTTCAGTGAGTCAAAAGCAAGTCAATACAGGATGTCAGGAATTTAAGGTGTTATAACTTAGAGCAACTGAAAGTACCACAGTATTAAATAGAATTCCTCAGATAACAGAGTGAAGGAAAGTGGAATCAGTTGCTATCTTGGAACATTCTAGACTGTCCAAAATTTTCTCTGCTTCACGCAACCCACTCCAATAAGCACCAGACATTGATTGAGGAAACTGACAGCAAGTAGCCTGAAAGAAAAAATGAATACATTGGAAATACATTTGAAGACATAAAACAAATTCATTATGCTAAGTGCTAAAAATAATGCTTAAAATTTTACAAGAGCCAAAATTATTGTACACAATTAAATAAAATTTATTAAATAAAATTTACATAATTTTCTCAGATTTTATAACTGGGTGCTGCCAACATAAAAAAAGGAGTTATTGCTTCCAAAAGAAAATTGACTCTCTCTATACAAAGATGGATGTTATAGCTTTTGTTATAAAATTTGCAATACTGAGTTTAGAAAAACGTCTATATAAATAATATTCTTGGAATGCTAAGATTATATATTTTCCTGGAGTTATCAAAAACAATTTCAGGATGTTGTGCAATTTTAATGAAAGCAATTAAGAAAAACAATATTCTAAATAACATAAACTGATAAATTCTAACCTCTCCAGCAAAGAAGACTTTCTCCTCAACTTCTTGTGCAATGTGTGAGTATACTGAAGCATCAACTCCAACAGGAATGTAACTGTATGACATCCGAGTGAACCGGTCATTTTTCCAATGACTGGTATAATATGCATTTGGTTCGGGGACATTCTGAAAATTACCAAAAATTCAAATTATAAGTAACACATTTTTGTTTGTGGTATCAATATATTCAAAAGTTAGCAGAAATAATTTAACGGTCAATGTCCTTAAATAATGTATAGAAACATAAAATATTTTCACATCTAGGATGTGTTTCAGCAATGGAGGCACATTTCAAGACATTAATCAAAATCATCATATGAAACAATAAGAGTGGCACTCATAATATTGGGTTGTCCGAAAAGTTCATGCCAATTTTTAAGGGAAATTAAAACAAAACAAAATTATGCCATTAAATATTTATTCAACTAAACATGAACCATTTTGTTGCACAACCTTTCTCCATTTTTCTGTCACCTTAAAAATACCATCTTCCCAGAAGTTCAGTGGTTTCTTGACAAAGAACTCATTAAGGTGTTTTTTTTATGTTATCCAAAAAATTACATTTTTATCATTGAAATTATTTTGCAAGGATAAATGAAAATCCGAAGGAGCAATGTTGGGTGAATATGGCGGGCAGGGTAATGTGACATTATTTAGCTATGGTAATTGGCTAACTAATTAACCATAGAAATTAAAACAGAAAATAGACATTCTTAAAGCGAAAAAAGAGCTATCACGAAAGATAGACTGATTGACGATAAAAGAAATATTTTATTTTATTTACAAAAAAAAAAAACTCGCGGAAAGAGCTGTGTGTGAGGTCTTGTCAAGTCGAGTTATCGCTGAGGGAGAAAGAAAGGCAAATATAAAATTATCAGCCAAAATATGTGCCGATTGTAAAAATTTCAGCTGAAGACAATTGCCGATACAGGCAGGGAGAATCAATGTTAATTATCTTTCCAAGATATCGTTTATTTTTTTTTTCTTGGATACAGGCGAAGAGAAGCAATGTGGCGGCTATAAAATTTTGGCATTGTCTCGACATAGGTGAGAGGATTGTTACCATTTACTTTACCAACAGACGCTAAGGCATTGAATGGCAATGTGGCAATTGTAAAATTTTGGCAGTGTCTCGACATAGGTGAGGGGTTTGTTATTATTTACGTTATCAACATGTCGGTTCAGACGCTGAGACGTTGGATGACGATATGGTGTGTGTAAACTTTTGGCAATCCCCAGAAAATAAAGTGGAGAATTGAGATTTGGCAAGATAAAAGAATTTAATTTTTTAACAAGTCAAGGATTCCATTATAAAGCTAATTTAACATAAAGGACCAGATGGCAAACTTTGACAGTGATTGATGAATCAGTAAAGAGTGCTGACTAAGTGAATTTTGGGTGGCCCCAAAAGAAAGATGTGATAAGAATTTAATCTGCAATATGGAATTTGTAAAAACTTTGGCCGATGGGAAAGGAGAATTTTGTAAACAAAAATTCTAGATTATAATTTTAAGGAGGCCAGCTTAGCCACACTCACACAGCCAAGATGCTGTTGATTGAGTGGTAGCATGGTGATAGGCGGAGGTGAATGGATGAGAAAGGCAGAGAAGTTGTTAACGCCCACTGAAGGGATTGGTATGAGATATCAATGTGAGAGAGAAAGAGTCTAGGAAGATAGCTCTCCTCCGACCTTTCCTCATGGACGACGGAGCCCCCCACCACCACCACCAAAGGAAGTGGTTAATTTTCCAAAAATGGGAAATAATCAATTTTCCTGGCCTTCCAACAAAGAGATTTTTTGTTAGAAATGGAAATTTACTGAGAACCCCAGGCCGCGTCTGGCCACACTGGGTTTTGGTCACTACCCATATAAATGAATGCCGATAGGTCGTTCAGCAGTTAGTTCCAGATAGTTCGAGCTGGAGACACAGTTGAGCTGGTTTTGAACCAGGGTGTTGCCTCGCAGAAGCTGACCGAGAGATTCCATGACCTCCGACTTCGCCTATCCTACCAATATCAAGTTATACTCACGAACAAAGTTAAGCCAACACTTAAAAACTAAACCTGTTGACTTAGAGGATCAACTTGCTTGAAACATAGAAGTGTTACATTTCATAGGAAACGGGCTGGGAGAAAAACACTCTCCTGTATATAACAGAAGGATAAAGTGCGGCCTGGGAGACATATCGGCAGCTATCAAAAGAACAATGGAGTAACATTGAGGAGATTAAGTGTGCCCTTGAGAAAGCCTATGGAACAGACTCATTTATAGCTTTTGAACGATTTACCACGCGCCACCTCCATCCAGACGAGACTGTGGACAAGTTTCTAACAGATTTGCAATGGCTGGCACGGCTGGTAGGCGAAATGCCGCCAGAATGTTGGACGAAGAGCACCTTCATTAATGGGTTACCAAGTCACGTCTAGGGGCTCCTTCATTCGTCTACCAGGATGGAAACCCTAACTTTGAAAGAGCTTGCGCCGTATTGGTAAATACCAGGGACAAAAATTTAGCTGCTGCAGGGCAACCTAAGCAGGCCTCACATGCACCGACTTTTCACGAAACTAGCCAGAGTGATATCAGCTGTTTCAGGTGCGGGGACCCGAACCATCTGGCTAGAGATTGTATGCAACGCGGCAGTGCTAGAAACCGGAGAGAAAGATCGGTCATGCGCTGTTATCTCTGCAACAAAACAGAGCACTTAGTAAAAAACTGTCCGGGAAACGGAAACAGGGGCGAGATGTCAGCGCCACTCTCTCCCCATTCAAATTAAAAGAGGCGTTGCCTGTGATTGAAGCTGTCATTAATGGCAAGAAGCGCACAGCCCTGGTGGATTCTGGATGTTCTCAGTCCCTCGTGACTGGATTAGTATGCAACCCCTGGAGTCGGCAAGCATCGGATGTCCTAACAGTCAACGGTGAAACCCTCTGCAGTAATGGTGTTGGGACTATCACGCTGGCGGTAGATAACGTGGGCCCCGTGGAAGTTGATGTTGTGGTCATGGACAGTCCGCTGTTAGGCTTCGACATGCTAATTGGAATGGATGTAATCAAAATGCTGGGTGGAGTTCGTATAGACGAGTTCGGTGGTGTATTTTCTCAAGGACGCAACCGTGTGCTTGTGCCGCGATCAGAATAGAGGAACCAGATTTCAGCGCTGAGTTCGATGAGCAAACCAGGGTTTGGACAGCGTCGTGGAAGTGGTCAAGCAACCAGCCACCTGGTGGACTTACGAATAAGGTGCCCGAGTATCCCATGTCCGCTCAAATTCGAGAAGAGTACCGTCGTGAGCTGGAAATATGGCTAAGCAACGGATGGCTGCTTCCCTATCCCAAGGAGGAACTTGGTCCCCCAAAAGGCCTGATTCCATTTGATGGCTGTTTTTCAACAGAATAAGTTTAAGGTGCGCCCAGTGCTGGACTTTCGTGAGTTGAACGGATATGTCGACGCCTACACGGCACAAGCCGACGTCTGTGCACAAAAGTTGAGAGAGTGGAGAAAGAAAGGCTCCAATGTGTCGTTACTGGATCTCTGAAGGGCCTATTTACAAGTGCGTGTACACAAATCCTTGTGGCCGTACCAGACCGTTATCTTCAAAGGCAAAAGGTACTGCTTATCGCACATGGGTTTCAGACTCAATGTAGCACCATCTATCATGCAAGCTATTGTTGAGGCTACACTCTCGCAGGATGATGCGATCCAGCAGGCAACATCGGTATACATTGATGATGTCTTTATTAATGAAGACATCATCAATCCGCAACCCGGGTGAGGCAACATTTAGCTAACTTTTGGACTGGCAAGCAAAGAACCAGAGCAGCTGCAGAACGGTGTGAGAGTGCTTGGTTTAGCAGTTCGGGGAGAAGACAACACTCTGATATGGGAGCAAAGGAACGAGGTCCCGAGCGTGCCACGTATTCTTACCCGACATAGTGTGCTTTCATTTTGTGGGAAGTTGGTCGGGCACTTCCCAGTGGCTGCAGCATTTATTAAGAGGAGAGCGGCAGACATAACAAAGGGTTGGGATGACAAGGTGATCGACGTCCCTTTAACGATAATGACAGAAGAAGTCGTCGCAAGAGTGCGTCAAAAAGACCCCGTGCGAGGAAAGTGGTGTGTTAATGGTCCTGAGCTCGACGTTTGGGTCAACGCAAGCTCTTTAGCCACCGGAGTATCATTGGAGCACGATGGAGTTGCTGTGGAGGATGCGAGCTGGTTTACGAAAGGAAAGGGATATGCAGCACATAAATTTGGCGGAGCTTGATGCAATGCTAAAAGGTGTAAACATGGCATTAATGTGGAAAGCGACTATACTGCATCTTCATACTGACTCTGCCTGTGTACACAGATGGGTCATGGACACCCTCACGGGGAAGGCTAGGGTGCACACCAAAGTGGCAAATGAGATGCTAATCAGATGGCGGATTGATACACTCGCAAGCTTGGTCCAAGAATATGAACTGTCTGTGGATGTGGTCCTGGTGAAGTCGGAACATAACCGAGTGGATAGCCTAACAAAAGTACCCCAGCGATGACTTGACCTTGTCAAGATGGTTGAACCTTCATGCTGTGCAAACACTGTGTCGCCAGTCAAGCACGACTCTGACTGGATAAGGTCCATCCATCACCGAAGCAGCCACCCCGGAATAAGGCGAACATTGTACTTCATCAGACAGGTCGACCCCACAGTTTCTAAAGCGTCAGTTAGGGCTGTGGTGAGAAATTGGAGAAGTGCCAGTCGATTGACCCTCCACCCACATGTTGGCCGAGGGGGAGATTGGACGTGAGTGACACTTGGTTTCGAGTGGGAATGGATGTAACACACTCCAAGGCCGACACTATCTGTCCCTTATTGACTGCGGGTCCACGCGGTTTTCAATTTGGCGTCGTCTGAGGTGACAAGATGCAGCAAGCATTATCAGCCACCTGGAAGGTCTGTTCTGCGAGCGTGGAGAACCGTGCAAGTGTCCTTGGGGGGTGTTATTTATGAGTTACGGACGTGTAACATATGCAAATTTCTGCCAGTTAGAACTGATATAAAACGAGCAATCTCACAGGTGGGAGGTCTTTTTTTCTTTCTTTTGTTCGTGAGTTGGTCGAACGGTTCGGGTGTGCTTATCGTCGGAGACTAAGAAAGACTATAGGAATCTATCTTCCTCCTTATACTTGGGACGGCAGTGTTAAACTTAAAACCAACTCATTTCCTTCATGACCAGGGGATTTCACCGAGTAGCGACGACTACCGAACGACCAGGACTCAGGCTGGTGGCAGCGACAAAAACATCCCAGCCAAACCGCAGCAATTTTTTGGCAGGTCGCCAAAGAAACATGAGGTGTGGTATTATCATGATGGAAACCAACACTTTTTCCGTTTGCCAATTCTGGGCATTTTTCTTAAATTGCAGCCTTTAATTCGTTCAGTTGTGAACAGTACTTTTCAGAATTAATTTACTGATTACTTGGCAAAAGCTCATAGTACAGGATTCCTTTCCAAGCCTACCAGATGCACAGCCTGACTTTCTTAGGATGAAGACCTGCTTTTGAGGTGGCTAAAGTTGGCTCATGTCACTTACCCCAGTTTTTTTTTTTTGCTGAACATTGTAGTAAACAATCCATTTCTCAACAACCGTCACAATTTGCTTCAAAGAGTTCATTTTCATTGCTTTTATACAACAAATCACAGATGAAATGCAATCCAAAAGGTTCTTTTCACTCAGATTATGTGGTACCCAAACATCGTAGCAATTTGAGTACCCAAGCTTCACTAAGTGCTCATGGATAGTGAATTTTGATAAATTTAGTGTTTCTGCCAATTCCTGCATTGTGTAATGCAGGTTATTCTCAATCAATGTCTTGATTTGGTTGTCATCAGTGGTGGTGGTGGGGGGGTTACCTGAGCATTCTTCATCAATAAGTTTACAATCACCAACTCTAAACTTAGTGAACCACTTCAATACAGTTCTGTCAGCTAAAGCACCTTCACCATATACAGCACATATCATTTTTGTTGCTTGCAAGGCATTCTTGCCTTTATGGTAAAAAAATAAAAGGAGGAGCAAGTGTCTAAAATGTGCCTTATAATCTTCCATTTAGGGTTGCAAAATTGACACAAATTATGTAATTTTAAACTTTCTTTCTCAAGAGGGAGTTTGAAGTGTGCTTTAATCAGAAATGTAAGTATATCTGTTGATAAATTTGATGTGTTTTATGTTGAAACATGAATGACTAAAAATTGGCATAAAAATCTTTTCTTATATTTACTTAAAAATTACTCAGAAACCAATAATCCAAATGGACTGTAAATTGCTTTATTTTTTAAAGGATAGCATTTTAATGGTATTATGCTAACAAAAAACGCATTACAGTGTGCCATTTTTAATGTAATACAGTAACAAATACAAACCCATAGAAATTAGAATTACAGGATTTAGTTTTTTTTCAGTACACCTTTACAGTGCATGTTTGTGTGTATATACATACACATACACACAATATACATTTAGGTAGCAGATTTTCATTGATATATATATTTCATTAAAAACAATAGACAAGGATTGCTTTTTACTTTTTTAATTAACTTTTCTTATTTACATACAAAAAAAAGAGTATGTCTGGGTCTGGTGGGTGTAGATATTAGGAATTTTATCTTTCAACAAAATTCAAACATGGCAGTGAATGCAGTTCACTTAAACGAAAAAAATGGGATTTTCTACTCAGTTAGGGACCAATACCAACACAATGTATCAAATACAAATATGAGATGTAAAGTTATAATTATTTTAATATATAAAAACATAGAATGAAGAAGGAAGCGGCAAACGAAGAATAGGAGAAAGGAAAGAAATTCTAAGAACTATTACAAGAGAAATGTTCAACGGTCATTTATCTGTCATATAATGTTATCAACGATTTTTTTTATTATTATTTTTTTTCTTTGAAACATGGTTAATAGCAGACAGATCCTGAGATATTTCCTTTCATATGAAGAAGTGTTCTGGTCAATCAATGTGGTTTGTATTGCTTATCAATCCGAAAGTGCTATGCTTTTCATTCGCAGAAGATACATAATCCTGTCTTTTGAATTCCTGATAATACCAGAACACAATTTTACATGATAGCTAGCCCACGGAAATGTTTTTTTATGTCTTCTCAATACAGCAGATGTAATCTTTCTGATCAGATAGTATAGGGACGCTTCTTACCATTGAACACCACATATAAAATTAAAATTGCCGAACACTTCATATAAAATAGACCATTCAACTGTTGACCCAATTTAAAAGTGTTTTTTTTTAGATCGATAAACTATTATGAATAATAAGGTTTTTGGATAGCAAGAAAGATATACTGATAAATTATGATGAATAATAAGGTTTTTGGATAGCAAGAACAATATACTGATAAAACTCATGAGAAATACTGAAGAAATTTATTTCCCAGAAAGCCAAAATTTCTAAAAGAACCAGACGACTAGTTAGAACAAGCAATTTTACGACCCAACCATATGGTAGATAATTTTGTCATTTGATGGATGACCATCCTATGGACACTGGCTGTGAAACCAGTCAAGATTTGGAAAAACTTCTTGTGGAGATAAAGGTATTTCTTTGGAGATTGTCTCTGGCATTGGAGAGGGCTATCTGTTTTTTGTTCAACACTAAGACCATGAAAAACCAATACTAGTAACAGTTGCTTATGAGGTGATAAGCCCAGAATAATAATTCTTTTAATTAAGGAACTTGAAATTAGTCTTTGGTGGGTGGTCGAGGTGATAGGCACAGGTGAGAAACCAAGGAAGGTGGAGCAGCTGGCTGAACCCACTGAAGAGTGACAGGCACAGAATAGAGACCAAGGGAGGTGGAGAAGCTGCCCGCACTCACAGACAAGTAGCAAGTGCAGAGGAGACACCAAGGAAGGTGAACGAGCTGCCCATACCCACAGAGGAGTATTAGTGGGGGATGCTAAGAAGAGGAAGAAGTTTTGGGGCGGATTAATGCCTATGACCGTCACCAAAAAAAAAAAAAAAAAGGAGGGGGAGGAGACTTCCAATTTCAGAAGTAATTAATTCCCAGAACTCAGGCAATGGAGAAGGTGTTCTTTGTGACAGGTACAGAAAATGCTGGATACCTAGCCACCTTACACTCCCACACAAGTTTTGAGCAAGCATCAATAAATATGAATACCTCATTGGCGAGAAGACAGAGATCGTCCCAGGAGTTTGTTCCAGTCATCAGACATGAGACAACACATGTAACTATCTGCCAACAAGATCTCTGACATCAGTCTTGTGCCACACTTGACCAAGCCAACAAAACAAATTTTGCCAAAATCACCAAAGTGTCACGTTCAATTAGAAACAAGTTGGGTTGAGAATTGAATGTGTGCATTTTTAACCAACTATTGTACAAAGAACTGGATATAAAAATAGTATATATTTTTACATTATTCAGGTGTTATTTTTTTTTCTCCAGTTTTCTTGAGTGCTTTTGCCCTGGTTGGACCAGCCTGATCATTCCATGTTTTTACCAGAGCTCATATTGCAATTTTTGTTGTTATTATCGCTTTTCTCTGGCACTCTTTATTACTGGTTCCCATAGCGTATTCATTTCTATACTTGGTCGTCTCAGGAAATTTTTTTGACGTAGCATATGTGCTGATTCCTTAAGTTTACAAATTTTCCAATGGTGTTCTTTGTCTATGATCTTAACCTGATCCCACAGAGGGTGATGAGCTCCCTTTTCTCTCCATATGTGTTCAGCCATGCCTGATTTTTCCACTTCCCCTCGTGTTACAGCTTTCTGGTGTTCTTGAAGCCTTACCTTAAGGGGGTGGCCTGTCTCCCCTTTATATTTCTTTCCACAGCTGCACGGGATAGCGTACACACAATATAAAGTATTAAAAAGAAATATAAAGTATAAGTAGTACCCTACAACGTAACAACTACCCTGGGTACATGGCAGCAGCCCCAAAAAACTGGGATAGACAAAAGGAGGACAACAACACTCAGAAAACAGTCTGCCTGCCTTATGTGAAGGGGTTATCAGAGAAAATACAAAGGATCTGCGATTTATATAACATCAGGACAACCTTCAAAAGCTGGACAACACTTCGCAGATCTCTCTCTCTCGAGTGAGATCCCCCCATAGAACATGACTAAAGTGTGTGTGTGTATGTTATCCCGTGCATACTAGTTGGCAAATCAGAGTGAATACCTCTTTAGAGATCACACTTGATCTGAGACATTCATCCTCAAAGGCACTGCATCCCTCCTTTATAAATTGCCTCCACAGTACAGTCAGTTCTTCCCAGTGTTGTATATCCATGTGCAGTGCATTCAGATTATCCTCCAAATTATCTTTAAACCTTGTCCTTATGTTGTGGACGCTTTCCTGTCTTCAGTTCTCCATAAAGAAGTTGTCTGTGAATCCTGTTATCCCCCACATTCTTATGTGTCCTATCTATTGCATCTGGTTGAGGATTGTTATTGTTCCAATGCTGTTGCATTTAGATCTTTAGAGGATAACAGTGTCTGGAATCAAAAACTGCTATTTTATGTTAAAGATGTGTCTCAAGCATTTTTGGTGGAATCACACAAGTCATTTTATATGTCTCCAGTATGTTGTCCAGGTTTCAGAAGAGTACAGTATGGATATTAAAAGACTCAGACCATATGCACACTTAATTTAGTCTTGATGGTAATGTTTCTATCTGACCAAACTCTACTTTCCAATTTATCAAATGCAACATGCCTTTTTTGTAGAGCCCACCAGGTAGAGGAATGAACACCACTTTTGTCTTCTTCCCCCAGGCTAATCCTCAGTCCAAAAGTATCACAAGTGGCAGAAAAGCAATCCCATTATGTGTTGCAAATCTGCCTCCAAGTGCACTATAAAGTCAGTATACAGCTAATCTTAAATCAGGCACTCAAAATTCTTGGATTTGGTATTGAACCTTCTGAGATAGAACACTCATTCCGATGTTCTAAATCTCAAGGAGATTCCTGCCTCCCAGTTCTCAAAGGCATGTTATAAGAACACAGAAAGTAGATTGAAAAAAATGTTGGTGCAAAAATGTCACCTTGCTTTACCACATTGTCCACTACAATCTCATCTGAAAGTGAGTCATTGAATGTGAGACAAGCCTTCATAACATTTTGTAGCTTTTTCACACAGAATCCTTATATTTAAAGATTGAAAGCAAGACTCCATCAATCCAGTCCTGAGGCACGGGAGTGCCTTCCAAAACCAGATCAAGTCCCCACCAAGATGCAGTAATTCTACTGGAATGCCAACAAATCCAGCTGCCTTGCTGATGTTGATTTATCTGATAGTGAGCTTTACCTCTTGAAGAGTGGGCACAATGCTTATCTGATGAAGTAACTCATTCTGTAGCAAATTATCACTGTGTTAACAACAGTAGATGGATTAAAGAACATGTTGATAAAATGTTCAGTCCATTATCTCAATATCCTTAATAGTTGTTTTGCTATCAAGGGATTTCTGTGAAACAACAGATATGTTAGGACCAAAAACTTGATACAGAAATCTATAAAAGGTCATTGACTCACACCTGTCAGAAGAACTTTGAACTTCTTTCTAGATGTTACACCACCAATTAGTTTTCATCTTCTTGAGCTCAGGCTGAAGGATTGTTTTGCATTCTTTAAGAGCTCTTTCCAAAGCTGGATGGTTTTTTGATGAACTGCTTAACAGAGAAAGATGAAGAGAGTGTATGTATGTGCATATATACACACATATGCACACAGTATATATGAGAATAACAAGCAAGATATATTTTAATCCTAGATGTTTCAACTGACCTGTTCAGGAAAAAGTTTATACAACACTTCCATGCATGCATCAACAATTTCTTTGCTTGTCTTTCCAAACATTTTCTTTAAACCATTGCCAGCAATATATGTCACCAATATATGACTTTCTTTTCCAGATTTCTGAAAGTAAAAAATTAATATAAAAAAATAACAAAGCTAAACACGAACAACAACTCAGAAAATATTTGAATTATGTAGAGATTAAACAAACTTTGGAGAAAAATCAAATCGTATATGCCAAAAAGTAGGTACTATTAGACTACCAGTAAAAGGCATAATATCATACTTCTGCAAGAGAAATATCATTATAAAAATAAAATTACTTGCACTAGGGAAGAAACTTAACAAGTATTTACATATCAAAGAAGAAAGTTTCTTTTAACTGAATATCCCTTTTCATGAGGTGTAATTTTTTATTCAAATAAATACTGTTTATTTTCCCGGATAATCTTTGTTGTAAACAGAATTTATGATTTTTCTCAGATATTTATAACTAAAAATAGTTGTTAAACCTTTTTATCAACTTGCTGAATAGTACTAATGTTGAATGATGTTATTGGGTATGATAACATAATTATTAATTCTGATAATTTATTTCAACTTAATTTATTTACAGAAATAGTAGTCAGGACAGAAATGTCAAGTTTAAGGAGGAATGGAATGACAATCCTGAGTTCAAGACCTGGATAAGACATGTGGCAGGTGATGTTCACTGTGTATATTGTAAGATATGCCAAAAATCATTTGATATTAGCAACATGGACTTATCTACTGTTAAAAGCTATGCCAAAGGACAGGAACATGAGGCTAGAGTAGGTCAAGGCAGTGAACCACGAATGACTGATTTCTTCAAGAATTCTTAAGCTGGCAAGCAGACAACAATGACAGAGAATCAAGAGAGTAGAGAAGTCCAACCATCAACTTCTGAAAGTGAAGCTGTTTTGGAAGCAGAGATCTACTGGATGCTACAAATGGCCCTGTCTCATTTTTCTTTCAACTCCTGTTTGGATTTGGGCATGTTGTTTGCTCAGATGTTTCCTGACAGTAACATTGCCAAAAGATTTGCATGTAGTGCAACCAAAGCACATACTTGCTTTGTTTTGGGTTGGCATCCTATTTCATAGAGGAACTTATAAAAATCATCAGACAAATTGCTACGTCATTTCATTTGACGAATGCCTGAATGTGCAAATAGACTTAATTGTGCAATACTGGAGTGAGAGTGAAAAGAAGGTAGAGGTAAATTATCTGGACTTTAAGTTTATGGGACATACCCAAGCAGGGGTGCTTGTTGAGAGAATGAAGAATTCTCTCTCCACTTGATCTAAACAACCTCCTACAAATATCTATAGATGGCCTACAAGTAAACTGGAAGTTTATGAGATTATTTGAGGAGGACAAAATCAAGGAGGACCCAAACGCTCAAAGGTTATAAACCTTTGGAGCTGTGGTCTCCATACAGTTCATGGGAGTTTCCAACAGAGCGAGGAGACAGGATGGAAGATTGATGAAAGCCTAAGAACCCTTTGGCAGATTTTTCATGACACACCAGCTAGGCCGAATGATTTCATTGAAATCACGAAAACCTCAAAATTCCCTCTCAAATTTTGTGCTCACAGGTGGATAGAAGATTTGCTATTGGCAGAGCAGGCCATTGAAATATGGCCATCTGTACAGAAATTTATGAACCATTACAAAAATTCTGCAAGCTGGAACCAACATCAATGTCCTATCTCATTAAAAAAAGCTGTTGGTAATCCCCTTTTTGAAGCTAAGCTACAGTCTTTTATCTATGTGGCAAGGCTACTCAGACCCTTCCTTGAAGGTTTTCAAAAGGATGCCCCCATGGTGCCTTTTTTTGGCAAAAGATCTTAAACCCATCCTGGTTAATTTGCTTTTATATTTCATGAAGAGAGATGTAATCGAGATTAACAATTGCCCAAAAATTAATGTGCTGAACAAAGAGCTTTATGTACCATTAAAAGACATTGACTTTACCACCAAACATGCTGTTACCAAATCCTGTGAAAATCTTCCTGGCAACCAACTGCTGGGCATACAGTTCAGGAAAGAATGTCTAACCTTCCTCTCTACAACAACAAAGAATCTGCTGCCAAAATGTCCACTGAATTATGCAACAGTAAGACATTTAAGATCTCTCAATCCTTTGTTTATGATAGGAGTGCCATTAAAATTTGAAAAGCTCCTTCAACTGCTTCTGAATGCCAAATGGCATACTGCACAGCAATGTGACCAAATTCTTGCTGAATATAAAATATTACTCAAGCCCAAGAAATTAAACAAGAGGTCTTAGAGTTTAACTACAGAAGTAGCACCTGTTGAGTAGACACAATTCTAGGAAATTTTTTAAGAGGTAAAGTAGAATACACAAATCTGTGGAAGTTACTGAAAAAGCTTGTCACATAGGCAAGCAGCTGTTGAAAGAGGATACTCTGTAAACAAGGACATTTTGGTAGGAAACCTAAAGAGAAGACACTGATTTCTCTAAAGCTTATACAAGATTCATTGTCGGATGGCCCATTAAAAATAATACCTAAATCCCTAATATGGCATTGCAAATCTTCATGAATGATGTATGTTAGTTATTTGGAGGAGGAAAAGAAAAAGAAAAAAGAATCTGCAAATGATATTAAAAAGAAAGACCTCAGCTTTGAAATCACAAAAGTGACCACCAAAATGAGACAAAAAATAATGCAGCAAGAGGTAGATGCAATGGCAGAGAAGGCAGAATAAACAGGACTTCACACTGCTTGCAAAATCCAATGCCTGCCACAAAAGTATTGCAGAAAAAAAAATGGGGGTGGTAAAAAATATAATAATAAAAAAAAATTTGCCATGAGTTAACCCCCCCCCCCAAAAAAACGACATATTTATAAAAATTTCAATTGTTTCTGAAAGTTTAATTAAAATCCGACAATTATTTTTATTTTTGCAAGATTTTCCAAATTAATATGTCATACAAAAAAAAAAACATGCTAAAATTTTCCGTTATTTAGTAGTTCCACTGACACAACGAAAAACAAGGTTTTTTTAATCAAAAGTTAGAATGTTCTAAATTTTTTTTTTAAATAATTAAAAAATACATTTTGCTGGTAAAATTTTGTTTTCACCAAGTTTAGGGTCTTTTTCATCATGCCATGCTTTTTTTTAACGATCTCATGAAGGATCCTAAGTTTATCGCTCTATTTTATCAGAAACATTTCAATAGCTGTTGAAACAGACATAAAAATCTAGTTTCACTGAAAATAAAATGTCATTCATGTTTGACAGCACTGCAGAGGAGGAGTTGGTCTGGGAATATTTTGATGACATCTGGTCAAATGTCTAGGAATCATCCACATGTTTGTACATTTTCTAGCCATCTATGGCAGAAATACAAAAGTGAAGAGACAGATTGAACTTTTAATATAAAGCCAAGCAATAAAAGTCAAATAAGTTTTTATATATTCGTCATTTTTTCACACAACAAAAGCTAGAGATAGGTCATTATTAGCCTGCAAACTTTAAAAATAACATTCTTCTTATTTTTTCAAAGGCACATTTTCCAGAAGTAACTATGAGGTCAAAAACTAATTCTAATCAAGGAAACAAACCACTGTTTGCAATAGATGCTGGCAACTAAAAAAAAAAAAAAAAACGTTTTTCTTAAAGGACTTAAATTTCAGGACTTTTCAAGGATCTTTTGGGTTATTGCTGTTTTTCCAGGACTTTTTTAAGCCCTGGTAAAGGGCCCTGCCAATTTTCCAGGACTTTTCAAGGTTTTGATGACCTGTATAATACCTGTGAAACCAACTTATCTTAAAAAGAACTATTATTGGTGACAATCTGCATACAAAAGAAAAAACAAAACAGTATATACAAGCAATCATTAGCCAATATATATATACTATTTATTGAAATTATTGTCAAACAAAAGGAAATTTAAAAAATTTATGGCTTAATAAAAGTGTTAAGAGGAAAATTATATTTTTTCCATGTATAAATGATTGAATATGAAGTAATAAATACTAATACTTATTTCTAGAAGAATCTAGGTTGGTAATTTCAATCATGCTATAATAATTCACATCGTTATATACAAAATTGTTTTAACATTAAGAGTTCCTTTATGGTGAAAATGCTATGCAACCAACCAACCACACAATGAAGTTGGATAAGACTCTCTTGACTTGAACTGTTTCAACAAATTTGAATCAATCATTGACATTCAAGCACAAGAAAGAAAAAATTGCTATAAGTTTTATTTTCCTAGAAAGTTTAAGCAGCTCACTTTTGGTCTGTGGAAGCTTTTTTGTGTCATGTGATGTTATTGTTGATGGGCATTTTTTGTAGGTGGCTGGACTATTTTTTATTTGAATTTGAATTGTTTCAGCTAATTTTAATCAACCATTGCCAGCCAAGCACAAGGCAGATGAACTTGTTATAAATTCTGCTTCCATGGAAAGTGTAGATAGTAGTACCCTTTTAATCTGAAAATAAATCCTTCCTGCTGAATGTTGGAAATTACGACATATCCTTATATCTGGATAAAAGAGAAAACATCTAAAAATTATTTACAAATTAAAACCAAGATTATTTTGACCTACAAATCAGGCAGTGGATATGATCTCTTTAAGTCAACTGTTTGAAACCTAAAGTTCAAGAGAGAAAATACTGTTGATTATTTGTGAAATATTGGATGTCAACTTGAAAGTATCTATTAGAAATCTGAATCTGAACTATGGTTACAGCTTTATCCATGATAGTTATAAAAACATACTTCTAAATTAGTCCAAAAATATCTTCAAGAATATAAAAGTTTTACTTTGGGTTTTACAGAGTTCCAAGTTGAATCCAATCAAAAACTTATAAGATGAATTGAAAGTAATCTAAAACAATTTGAGTTAGTAATGCATACTGGTTTGTGAACAATCATTTATTTCAACTGGTACAAAAAGGAGTTTGTAAATTAGAGTGAATTAGCAAATAAAGGCTCAGTTACAATGTATTTGTGGAGAAGTATCTCAAGTAGTTGAAAAGAGAGATTTTTTTTTACAATTTGTTCATACAGTCAGAAAAACTGCAGTTGCATTTTGGATATGCACATGAAGATATTTGACCACTGCAGTCTATATTTAATAAAACTAGAATGGTCATTTCTTTTATAAGGAATCACAGTAATTGATAAAATATTTTTATAAAGGGCTCATGATCAGAACATAAAAGTGAGAAGAAACTTCATAAAGCCTTTATTTGGATCATTAAAATACATTCATTTCATTTCACAGATTTCCCACATATTCTGCTCATAATTAATAAACAAAAAACAGTTAAAAGGTAAAAAAAATATAATTTACTTACATGGACTCTAGAGAGATCATAGAATACACTAAACAGACCTCGGCTACTTTCATCCGAAGCAATATGACCAAAGACATCAACATCTTTTACTTTTTCTTTCCAGAAATTTCTTTTGAATTGCAAGACAACCTAAAAATATTTTTTAAAAATGAAATAAAATAAAGCTACTGAAAAATACCTTTTATCTTTTAAGACATTTACATTAAGTTTAGTAACAATAAGTGATAAAAATATCTTTATTTGTCTATATTTCTGAGATGAGGTATTGTAATTATTTATATTATTTACATTGTTTGGACTGTTGTCCTCATCTTTATTGCCATATTCACAATGTTTTGTCTCTTGTACACTCTGGCCTTCTTCATGTGATTGGAATTTCGAACTGAACCCTTTATTTCGCTCACTGGAGTAGACTGTTCTAGTTCCATGTGCCATGCCTCTTCTGGATGTCTCAATTATCTCCCTTTAACTCAACTCTCCATGTTTTTGTCCACCACTGGCATAGACAGGTATTGAACTCACAAATCTTTGGGTAAACTCCCACCACCCACACAAGAGATCATCCACTGCTTACAACATTGAGCAAAAGTCATGTGGCGACCCAGAGACATATGATCAAGAGATGGTCAGTATAAGCAGTACCATACAATGTAACAACTACCTTGGGTACATGGCAAACCAAGATAGAAGGTTACAAGAGGATAATAACACTCAGAAAACAGCTTTGAAGGGATTATTGGAGAAAATAAAAAACATCTGTGGTTCATATAACATCAGGACAACCTTCAAAAGTGGTTTGACACTTCGCAGACACCTCTTCTGAGTAAGAAAGCCCCTCCATAGAGGAGAACATGACTAAGGACTGTATGTACGTCATCCCATGCTGCTGTGGTAAGAAATATAAAGAAGAAGCAAGGTAAGACTACAAGAACATCATAAAGTGGAAATAGAAAAATCAGGTGGAGGGAAAACTGAGATCACCGCCTCCTGTGGGATGAGGTTGAAATAATAGACAGAGAACATCACTGGAAAATACGAAAACTTAAGGAATCAGCAAATATGCTAGGCCACAAAAATCTCCTAAGCCGGTCAAGCATAGATATGAATACAATATGGGAACCAGTAATACGGTGTGCTATTGAAAAGCAATGCCCCATCATACACTGATGTCCTCAAGGGCACATGGCCCAGTGGATAAAAGCAATGGTTGGATCCAATGACTTGACTCAAAGCGTTGTGAGTTAACCTGATTACGGCAGTTGAATTAAAGGAAGACAGCTGAAACATCCGGAAGAGGCATGGCACATGAAACTAGAACCATCTAAACATCATGAATATGGCAATAAAGGACAATAGTCTGAACAATGTAAATAATGTAAATAAATCTCTTTGCTAGCATCATTCCTCAGAAAGATCTCTTAAAGTCACAATAAGCTTAGCAACAATTTATTTTGGTTTTGATGGCATATAAATAAAATATATTTTTTGGCTTCTGCCTCTCTTTGGAATATGAAAGTTGATTTGAAACAAAATCATATCAATAATTATTTAAATTAATTAAAAAATATGGTAATTCTTGTTTCAAATTATAATGATTTAATTTAAGGGAAGGAATTATGAGATACATAAGTTTTGAGTAAACACGTTCATTGTTAAAGACAACTACAGAGCAGACTAAATATTCGATATATTATTAGATATATGGACTAAATAAAGATACAAAATGTAGATATTAGTTTTTAAATTATGAACAAACCATTTCTACAACTCCAGCCCCTAAAGACTTAATGGCTTTTGTTTTCTCAGCAGGAAGAGGAGGTACAAATTCAATAACATCATTCTGTAGCACAGCAAGTGGTACTGTAATGAGTACCTGTAATAATATCATAATATATTGTTATTGGTTATATATGAAAATCATAAAAATTCATGAAAAAATAAATGCAAAATACCATTGGTAGAATGACAAGTAAAAATGTTAGATTAATTATGAGATATATTAACCTAAAAATAATGATGAAATAATATATAATAATTTATATAAATTTCAATATAACTGAAAAAAAAACCCCAAAAAAACTTGTAAATTCATTGATGAAAAAAATGATAAAAAATAAACAATTTCTAAATATTCAAGGTCATCTAAAAACTTTCATGAAAATGTCAATCCAGTACATAAGTGAAGAAATAAGCCATGAAAACTCAATCATAATATACAAGAGTAACAAATTATAATTATATGAACACTGATAAATTTTCTTAAATCCTCTGTTCAAAATGTGGATTACCTGATAATTTATAATTATAACATGTCTCTTTGTAAAAAAAAAAAAAAATTTAAAAATACAAATCTCAGAACATTAGTCAGCAATTATTATCTCAAAATAATAATAGGCATTTTCCTCATTTAAGAAAAATATTTCAAGCAAGTCTCTAATGATGAGAAACTAACCTTATCAGCTTTGAAAACACCACCAGATGAAGCATGAACTATAACACCCATTCCACTGTAATCAATCTTCACAACCTAAATAAAACAACGTTTTTATAAAAAAATATCTAAAAAATACACACAGCTTACAATACTTAAAAAAAGTATTTTTTATAATCCTTTTAAACTTTGTGTGTACAAAAACTGGATACACAAATAACCATATTATGTAATACAGAGTGCAATGTGTAAGTTGTCGCCATTTTATATTTTTAATTTTGCACATACATATTGTTTTTGATTTTGTCAACTGCATAGAGTAGTATTGTCAGTTGGGTACTGTCTATGAGAAAAAAAGCACTGTGATACGATTCACTCCACCAGAAATTTGGAAACAGCATGCTGTACTTCTTGGCATTTGCACCAGAAGCTCCAATATGAACATTTCAGAGTGTTTGGGTGTCAATCTAAGTGATGAGGGCTCAAAAAGAGTTGGATAGTTCTAGTGGTGATTACAAAGGTATGACAGCTTGGAAAACTCACTCTGATTGTTCTGATAAGAAAAAGACTCCTGAATTTGTTGGTGAGGGCCTCAGACTCAACACTGAGACTTACATCAAGTGCCTTGAGGAGGTAGTACTGCCCTGGGTCAAGAGGGTGGTTGTTGGAAGACCCTAACAGGACTCTCCATCATGTCACACAAGCAGGAGAACCCAGTCATGGCTGTCAGACAATTTCTGCAAGTACATCACCTCTTACATCTGGCCACCTAACTCCCCAAACTGCAACCCCCTTGATTATTACATGTGGGATGCAGTTGAATGAGAGGCCAACAAAACTCCTTGTAACATCAAAGAGTAGCTGAAGGCAAAGACTAAGCCAGCATTGACCAACTTAAACAAGACCATCCAGATGAGACTGTCCAGATTCTGAAATCATCTGGAGGCAGTGATTGAAGCTAATGTCGATTTTATTGAATAAATTTATTCTTTAGTATTTCAAAATATTTTTGTGTAATTTTTGTAAATATATCTGTTAAAATGAGATAGCAGTGTTATTTTCATTTTTGTGTAATTTAGAAGACAATTTATCCATCGCATCCTGTATATATTAAGATAGTACTTAGATTATAAAAATACCAAAACATACATTTTATGACATTGATATTTTTTCTTTTATTAAAGAAAAGTTGTTTAAAAGTTTAAAATGAAAGCAAGTGTCTATTTTTTGTTAGCAAAATATTTTTCAAAAATAACCTATAGCAAATTGACATAACCCAGCAGATATAAGATAGTATAAAAAATTTAAAATCTTTCTAACTAAACCTGATACTTAAGAGTCAATAATTTCAGCAAGTTTACATAAAAGATACAAAAAATTTCTAAAGAATTTAGTGGACACACATCTTTTTAAACATCTTTAAGAATCATCAACAATGAGCAAAGATGAAGAGAAAAATAAGAACTGTGTACTAACCTCAACATTATATTGAATGTCTAAATCTTCTGAAAGAAGATTAAGCAACTGGGAAGCTCCCTGAGATAAAAGGATGCTGGAGTTTCCAAGTTGTGGAAATGCTTCATGCTGGTCCCAATGCATAGCAGATAGTTCTTCAACTGAACATCCACTAACCAATTCCATATGTCCAAGATAATATTGCAAGATTTTTTCTTCTTCCTAATAAGATAGAATCAACAACTATGGTGAGAACATATGAGTAATTTAAATGAAAGGAATCATTGTGACAAATATAAATAAGGCAAAAAATTATATAAATACAATTATATAATTTTGAATGAATGATACTTCAACTTCTGCACAACAGTGAAGTATCCAATATGTTAAATTATTGTAAAATTCTAACAAGCCAAATGCCGACTAGTAAGTTCTACACTTAGTTCAAGAGTTACTTCAACAAGGCAGAAACATTCAACTTTTAAAAATATTTTTAGACTGATTGATATTACTTATTTTCTTGAACCAATAATATTCTGACCTACATCTTCAAGATGTGTTCATTTTAAATACAAATTCAACATTCTTTGTTAGCAAAGAAAATAGTCAAAATGTTTCAATTAAAATAATAATAAAAACACAAGTTGACACTAATTTGATAAAACTATTCATAATTCTAGAAGTGACATACTTATTTTAAAATATAAAACTTTTAAATCAAAATTTATTCTGTGGAGAATTCATTTTGCTGATAACAGGTACAATTCTCAAATTTCAGACAAATGGACAAAAACAGCTGTCTCAAACAGATCACTTAAAGTATAATTAGCCACTGGTTGAAGTGAACTGTATAAAGTAGCTTAGGAACTGCTTTAACTATCTTTTTAAATAAACTTTGAGTTGATAACTCACTAATTTTTTTTAATGTAGGATAAGTAAAATTTAGTCGTCTATTAAAATTGAAAAATAGTTAAGATAACTTGTATAACAAGTTTGGGCAGCTCGGTGGAATATTAGTTAACAAGCTATTTTGATTAACCATTAAAAATGAGTAGTGAGTTCAACTATCACAGGGTGCTCCATATCTGTGATCTTGTACCAAAACTAAGCTTGTTAAATAAGAGGATGTAATCATCAGTAAGCTGGACTTGTAAATAATTAGTAGTGTGTTCAATCTTCACTGAGTTCTCTATACTTGTGTCAAACTGAGCTACACTAAGTAAATAACAACTTAGATAACAATTACTGAAATATTAAAATTTGAATAATATCAGATCACTTCCCTACTGCCAAATATAAAGCTCTTTTCATTTGATCTTTAGATAAACATGTCACTTGGATAATAATAAATACAGAATATTTCTTTCAAAACAAATATTGATAAGAAAAGTTTAAATAATTATAAGAAAACAATATATCTAAACTTGATAATTACAGATTCATCACTTATTAAATTACAAAATTTTTAAATTAATTACACAATATTAAAACATTAATATTCACTTAAATGCAGGATTTAGCATTCTATGCTCAATGTCAAATCACTTTCTATTTATAAAATTTATAATCATTTACAAATTATTATTATTAAAGTATTATCACTGGTGTGTCATTATTACTGATGAAGCCATTTATATTCTTGATGCAAAACAAATAAAGGGAAATGAATCTGTAATTTACAGTTAATATACTGAAGTTATCTCCTTTGGACAAACTTTTCTTTCTTTTCTTTTTTACTAATTTATACTTAATTAAAAATTACTTAGGAACCAGGGGCCCATATGAACTGGTAATTGCTTTATTCTCCAATTTAAAACATTTAAATAGTATTGCTCCGTGATGTGCCATTTTCGCTGTGTTACAGTAAAAAACACGCAAATATACAGAAATTGAATTATTATAATAGTAATTAATAATTATAGAAGATTTTAGATATAGTTAATGATTAAAGGAGAAATGTGACAAAAATGTCATTGTCTATAGCTTTTGAGAAGTGCTATTAACATTTCAAATTTTGTTCACATAACTGAACAACTACTTTATACCCTTGATTCTACTACCATAATGTTTTGGCCAATCCATTCTTCACCCTTCGTCAGGTATATAATTTTTGTGTAGGTTTTCTTTGCCTCACAAAGGTGTTGATGAATTCCATCATTGAATCACATGACAATACTAATTTTATCTGTAACATTTCTGAAATAATTTTATCTGTTAGTATATTTGTGACAATATTTAACATGGCGTACGAACAAAAAGGGTTAAAACAAAACGATTTTAATTTTTTGTCAGAAAGAGAATTATTTTCACAGGATATGGGAACAAATATATGAATTTTGTTGAAGTCGTCTGCTGAAAGGTGTCAAAGGGAAATTTTGGCTGACTAAATTTCTCTGAGAAAGAAAAAATTAAAAACAGAAGATGACGTGAGAAAAGCTGACATCATATAATGGCTTCTCCCAAAGGAGGAGGGGATGTTCCAAAATTGGAAATGTGAAATAGAAAACGAAAGAAAACGACTGGTTGAATTTTGGGAGATTTGCATAAAACCCACCTATTCGCCCACACCACACCAGTTGAAAGGGATACCCATAAATACAAGTGCCCACATGGGCCAAAGTTAGTTTGGGCCGGCCAGTTGCAGTAGCCATTGCAATTTCAGTGAGGCTGCGACCAGCAGTTAAGAGATTTCTGATATAACGCTGCTTGCAAACCTAATGAAAATAATAACAATTATCTGCTGAAGAAGAAAAGCTCAGACAAACTCCTTGTGCTGTCCGTGAAAGTACAATCAATAGTACTTGAAGTTAAATCCAGTTGTCGCTGAAGAAAGACTCCGATGAAATCCTTGTGCATTCCGTGAAAGTACAAATCCCAGTACTTGAAGATAAATCCAGTTATCAAGTCTGGCCACTCTTAAAGAAGTTACCTGAAATTTTCATTCCATCACCAAATATTAGAATGGGTTGGGAAAAGAAGAAAAAGAAAAAAAAAAGAACTGTAAATATTGTTTTTGTTATTTTGATGTAAGCATCATATCATGACTTATTCGGATGTCGTTTATTTTATTTTTCAATTTTGTGTGCGCGTATTCAACTCCTGGGTTTAGCGTGGTTGAGATACCCCAGTGGAAATTCCGCTTGACTCTCTTAAGATCAAAATCACAACGTGGGTAAGAGAGGTCACAGTTGAAGAGGTCAACTTAAAGACCAGCTGCTGTGTCAAACGCCATCAACAACCAATGAATTGTTGACAGCTTGTTCTCTGATACCGGGATCGATCCTGACCAAGCGAGCAGACCATGATTGACCCTGAATACCGCCATACCTGGTGACCAAAGCAGACCGGGATAGACCCTGAACAAAATCATATTTGGAGGCCGTGACCAGGCCGTGTCCCTGAACACCGTCATAATTGGTTGCCGTGACCCTAAATGACCACATAAATTGGTGCGATGACAAACGGAATCACCTCCGAGAGGCCAATGCATCAAGAAGAGAGCAAGAACCGAAGGGGCTTTGGTCATTTTGACCATTAAGTTCAAAACGCTCATAAAAAAAAAGAAAAAAAGAAGAGATTTTTGTTGTCCAATAAACGGAGTGAGACCAACCCAGAGCTAGGTGACAGGTAGGACACTTTTTGGTTTCTCCCTGAAATTTTTTCAATTTGTTGTTGCTTGCCATTTCTGCAATTGATTTCCTTCATTTATAGACAGTTGTTTCTATGGATTTATTTAAATATCTGACCACAGGGAAGAGGAAATTGGGATGGCGGAGGTAGAGAACGACGAGGTGGGACAACAGATGTCCACTGAGTTGAGGGATCTACTAGGGGGGCCCAGAGTTCCGAGTTTTGGGGGAGATACGGGAGAACTGAGGGGCTGGCTAGCAGCGGTTAACAAAAGCCAATTAATCTATGAATTGACTGAAAGAGAGACGGTGTGTGTGTTGCGTTCAACGCTGCGACAGGAGAGCCATCAGAATTTATAGGCAAATTATTAGAGGGATTCACAGTTAACATGGAGTGGGGTTAGAGCAATGCTTAATAGCAGAGTATGCAGATGAGGGAACGGCAATAGAGGCCATGAGAGGCCTCATGAAACTGGTCCAGGAAAGGAATGAAGGACCAGAGGAACTGGGAAAAAGAGCAGAGAGACTAGCCTCTCTGGCTTTTCCAGAAGTTAGAGAGAATGCAGCAATCCAGGTCCAGTTGGCAGACCTGTATGTTGGAGCACTCCAAGACGAGTGTATCCGACACAACATGTTAAAAGAGGGTCCCATTAGGTTGGCAGCAGTGGTAGCACTGGCCAAAGAGAGCTAGGGGGTCTGGAATAAGATTAAGAGTAGCAGGATACAGGAGGCAGATAGGCAGAGGGATGGAAGAAAGAACCCCAGGTGGCAAAGGGATAACAAACCAGGTAGCAATAAGAATTCCCCAGTGTTGACTGGATGGGTCAAGGAAGAAGAAGAGGAATGGGAGGAGGACCCCGGAAGAAAGGTGTGGTCCCTAAAGCACAGGTTTTATAAACCCACACCAGGTAGATATAGCTTGGTGTGCTGGGAGTGCCATTATGAGGGTCACTGAGTGGCAGACTGCCCCACAAAGTGGGGACTGTCCCCGGATCATGAGGAGGAAAAATACACGAGATGCAGAAGTAGGGGGCATGTGGCCAAATGGTGCGGATTGAAGAAGGGTGCTCCACCGATATGAGAGGTGAAAGATGGGACCTGGAAAGTCGAACCAGGGAAACGCCAAAGAGCCACCCCAGAAATAAGAGGGAAGGTGGGTGGCCCATATAGATAGAAGAAGAATGCGTTGCTGGGAGTGCAGGCAGGTGGGTCATTTTGCAGTAAATTGCCCAAGTAGAATTTGCTGGTTTTGTGGGAAAGCAGGACACCTGAGGAGAAACTGCCTCTATAGAATTAGACTGACAGAATCAAGAAAGATTCGGTCTGAAGAGCCTCAATATGGAGACAAAAGAAAAGGAAGACTCTGTAGTAACAATAACGAAGGACTACTACTGCCAGCACCCATGGCTGGGTGGGCGGAAAAACTGCAACAAAGGAGAAAAAGAGCTAAGATATTCTCCTTGCTGACACAGGAGAGCAAGCTCTCTTGTGAGGTAGTGATAGGGGAGTCAGTGGTGAAAGCCTTAGTAGACACTTGAGTGTCGGTGTTGTTATTGATGGAAAAAGAGTATAGGAAACTGAGGAATCGGGGATGTTGAGAAAACCTGATATAGAGATCACCCAAGCAGATGGTGGGTCTATGAAGATAAAGGGGATGGTGAATCTTCCATTAAAAGTAGGAGGGACATGGAGCATCCAGAGGTTCTATGTAACCCCCGAACTGTGTGCAAGAATGATTTTAGGAGAAGATTGGCTGCATAAATATAGGTCTGGAATTGAATTTAATCCTACTGTATTGGTAGTGGATGGCGTAAAGATGCCCTTCAGAGATTCACCTGACAAATGTATAACAGTAGTAGCAGAGGAAAACATAAAATTACCCCCTAGAACTGCAGTATCAGTCAGAGGAAGACTGATGATGGAGAAAAAAGTGAAGACAGGGGTCATTTAATTAGTTCCTGTAGAAGAGGGTAGACCTGAAGAAAATGAAGTAGTTATGTGTGAAACAGTAGTGAATGCGACAGAAATAGTACCCATGATGCTGGTGAACGAAGCCAACAGGACAGTTAAAGTCAAGAAAGGGGAGGAGGTAGGAAGAGCCTTAACCTTAAGGACCATGCAGCGAATAAAGTTAGATAAAAAGGAAAAAGAGGATTTAAAGCGGATAGATGGTACAACAGATAAAGGAATAATGGCTCCTGAGAGGTTTAGGGCCAAAGTGAGGGATCTGTTGAGAGCCAACTGTGATGTGGTGGCTAAGTCAGATAAAGAGTTGGGCCAAACTCACACCCTAAAAATGAGAATTGACACAAGTGATCACCCTCCAATTAAGCTACCACCTATTCATAAAAGGCCCTTAGTTGAGGAAGCAATGAAGGATATGTTAGAGACAGGCATGCTAGAAAGGTCAAGGTCTCCTTGGATTTTCCCCATAGTGGTGGTAGATAAAAAAGATGGCCAGCACAGATTTTGTGTAGATTTCAGGAAACTGAATGCTGTTTCCAAACCATTAGCAGTGCCTTTGCCATTGATTGACGATATATTGGCTTTGTTGGGAAAAGCTAAATGCTTTTCCATGATAGATCTGAGGTCGGGGTATTGGCAGGTAGCCCTAGATGAGGCTGATAGAGAAAAGGCTGCATTTGCATGTCACATGGACCTGTTCCAATTCAAGGTCATGCCATTTGGCCTGGCCAATGCACCTGGGATTTTTCAGCAATTGATGTCAATAGTGCTGGAAGGAATTGAGAGTTTTTCTATGGCTTACCTGAATGATATTCTGGTATTCTCAGAGACACCAGAACAACATTTTGACCACCTCAGACAAGTTTTTGGACAATTGAGAAGGCACGGATTGGAGTTGAAACTGCCCAAGTGTCAATTTTTAAGAAATGAAACCAAGTACCTAGGCTTTATAGTGAGTGATGAAGGAATTAAGCCTGACATGGATAAAGTAAAGGTGACACGAGAAATGCCTGAGCCAAAGACAGTGAGACAGGTACAAGGCTTTATAGGGCGATAGGATATTACAGACATTTTATCCTAGCATTTTCTAGGATAGCAACTCCCTTGATAGCGTTAACGAAAAAGTATGTGAGATTTAAATGGACAGAAGACTGTGAAAAGGCCTTTGATACCTTGAAAGAACAACTAACTGCTGTTCCCTTGCTGATGTACCCAGATCTCAGCAAACCAATGATACTATACACGGACACTAGTGAGCGATGTATAGGAGCCGTCCTTACTCAGCCATGTCCTGATAAGGATGGTCCAGTGCCTGGTATACCAGAGGAGGTACCGATATACTTCCTATCCCATAAGCTCTCAGAGACACAGCAGAGATGGTCAGTGATAGAAAGGGAGGCGTACACTATTATGTATGCCCTCCAAAAGCTGGATTATTATTTAAGTGGGGCTGTGTTTACCATAAAGACTGACCATAAACCTCTCCAGTATTTCCTGAAAACGAACAAGAAGATACAGCAGGGGGCACTGAAATTAAGTGGATACAACTGTAAGATAGAGTACCTGGCAGGGAAAGATAACACCTGTGCAGGTTTACTCTCTAGAATACCCAAAAAGTTAGAAGAGGAATCTGTGAGAGTAGAGCCGGGGGTAGACGACAGAGCATATCAAATAGGAGTAATCAACTCCCATAGGTTGAAGGACCGCCCTGTGTTAGGGACATATGAGGAGGAAAATATACAAGTAATAACTGACCCCCAATGGATAGAACAGGTTGAAAAGGAGCAGGTAGACAAAGAAATAGCTACCATCAGAGAAAAAGTCGAGGCAGGAAAAACCTCCACGTATACAATACATAAAGGGAAGCTGTATTATCTTTCAGGGAGAGATGAAGAAATTAGATCCAAATTGTATATACCCAAGAATCTAAGGCTGAAGATATTGGAACACTGTCATGAGAAGCTAAGCCATATTGGAATTGATAAAACCCATTAATAGGAAGAAATTATTACTGGCCTAGGCTGTATAATGAGGTTACTGATTATGTTAATGGTTAAATGGTGTGCCAAATGCAGAGTAGAAGACAGGAATTGGCACCATTGGGAGAGATGGATATTCCGAATTTTTCCTTTAAGAAGATAAGCATGGATGTTTTCAGGACCGTATGAGAAAACCTCCAGTGAAAACCTACATAGTGAGTTTTGTAGACTGGTTGACGAATTGGACAGAAGCATTTGCAGTACCTGATAAGAAAGCTAAAACTGTAGTAGACTTAATCATGAATTAAATTTTTCCCAGGTATGGTGCTCCTGTGTGCTTAGTGACAGATAATGGGCCTGAGAATGTGAATAATATAATGAAGTGGTAACAAGCTTGAATATAGTGCATATAACAACGTCTCCTTACCACTCTCAGAGTAATGCTAAGGTGGAGAGATTTCATAGGACCTTGGGAGACGTATTGGCTAAATTAGTGAGAGACAATGTTGAGAATTGGGACCTGTACCTGACACAGGTTCTTGCGGCAGTGAGGTTTAAAATCAATGAGACATCTAAATTCTCACCGTATTATATGTTGTTTGGCAGAGATGTGGTCTTGCCGATAAATAATTTATTGAAACCCCTTAGAAAATATATGGGAGATCATTATCAGTTGATAATAGAACAACAGCAAAAGGTTGTTTGTACAGGCCAGAAGACGAATAAAAAGAGCCCAAAAGAGGAGGAATGAGAGGGTGAATGCAAGTAGGAAGGTAGTAGAATTTAGGGTTGGGGACCCTGTGTACTACAAAATTCACCTAAAAGAAGGAAAACTGGACCAAAGATGGGAACCATACTATAGAGTAATAGAGCAGATGGGTCCCGTGTCGTATGTAATTTGGGATCAAATCAGGTCAAACAAAGAGAGTTCATGCCAATGATCTGAAGTTAGCTGAGGTGGCTAATTGGGAAATGAGTGAGCCAAAAGTCAAGAAAAGGACAAGGAGAGTGGCCCTTGTAGAGCCAGAAGGGCTGGAAACAGATGAAGATTCAGAAGAAGAGGAGGAAGAAGAAGTTAGCAACTGATGACAGTAGAACATAGAGGTCTGGATGGGACAGCATGCGTCAGAGTGGGGTCCATCGGTGGCAGTCAGTGGCATCTACTCATCGTCTGAGTCGTTGCAGAGAGGACCTTGCAATGTCACCACTCCATCCCAAAGACCCAATAAAAGGATGACGATGAAGACTCGTGAAGAAGTCCAAGAATTAAAGTTGAAACTTTTTATAATTAAGTAAAGAACAAATGTGAATAATGACTGGTTAGGAGAATAAAAACAAGAAAATCTTGTTACCCTTGCAGGGATGGCCAAAATGAAGGGACCAATACTTCTGATGACAGTGATGATGATGATGATGATGACGAAGGTAGAAGCTTAGAGACACAGCAGAAGTACAATATTTAAGAAGACAAGTGAAGTGATAATCACAAGATCAAAATGGGTAGTCACCTTTGTGATAGACTTAAACCCATACGAGTTGCTACTGAACAAACTGAGGAATGAGATAGGGAAGCTGGGAATAGCAAGAGTAAAAATAGCACAGAATTATCCAGGAGAAGAAGAGTATCTCAGACTGTTATATTTTTTAGAGTTGGAAAGGGCTGTAATGGAGGGCCAGTGGAAGGATATGAGGAATTACATGAAGGAAATTGAACTACAACAGACTAGAGAAAAACGAGCGGTAGTTTCCATTGTTGGGAAGGTGCTAAATGTTCTATTTGGAAGAATAACGGAAGATGATGTTAAAGTCATAAGAAGGGACCTAGGAAGGGTAGAGAAAGATCAGAAAATCCTAGCCCAGATGGCATGAGAGAGTGTTTCGGTATTGAACGTTACAAGACTAGAACTGGTAAAGAATAGAGCCAGTAACAATAGGTTATAAGCAACCTGAGAGAACTAAGACAAGAAGTAGCTAACAGTTCAGAGGCCATGGTGACTGAATTGCGGGGGTTGAGTGGGTTTATTCAACAGTATTTCCAGTTGATCACCATTACTAATTGGGTGCAGCAGACTAGTCAATCCCTGACAATTCTATTAGAGCATGTGAGAGCTCAGATGGACATGTTATCATTGGGACACTTGTCCCTTAACATAGTAACTCCAGCACATTTGAAGAGACTTTTGTTAAAAATACAGAGTGAATTACCCCATCATTTTAGGTTACCAGTAGATCTCGCCAGAGAACTATGGAAATATTATAATGCACTAGGTTGTGTAACCTTGCTAGAAAATAACAAATTGTTAGTTTTGATGTCTATTTCGTTATTGGATAGAGAGAGTATTTTTGAAATATACCAAGTTATAAACTTACCTATTCCCTACCCTCACGTGGATCAAGTTTTGGGAGTGATGGCAAGATACAGAATTGAAACCGAATACATAGCCTTGAATTCAGCTAGGACAAAATTTATGATACTGTTGGTTGACAAGGCAGGAAGGTGTAAGAACAATGCCTTGGTAATCTGTACCTCACTAAGTCACATTTATCTGACAGGTAATCACAGGATATGTGTACTGGAATTGTTTGAAGATAAAAGGGAAGGAATTAAGAAGAATTGTCAAGTAGAAGTGTTAACCAAAACAATGCTACCACAGGCTATCAGTGTATCCAATGGTGTGTGGGCTGTGGC
Organism: Acanthosepion esculentum; assembly: GCA_964036315.1. Taxonomy (NCBI): domain Eukaryota; kingdom Metazoa; phylum Mollusca; class Cephalopoda; order Sepiida; family Sepiidae; genus Acanthosepion; species Acanthosepion esculentum. The sequence goes on along the minus strand of OZ038487.1, from coordinate 75,714,776 downwards.
AGTACAGAAATCAATTAGACTGCCTAAGGTATATGGAGGGGAATCCACTGGGACAATAAAAGTGAGGCCGCCACTATCCTTAATATATTTGCGCTTGGGATGCTCAGCATTCGGAGTATGCATCTCCCTGCCCCCATATTACCAGAGGGAGGAGAAATATGAGGAAAAGGATTCAGTTGTAGGATTGATTAACAAAAGTTTGCAAAATGGACAATTACACAGAAGTGTGGAACCCAATAGTAAATGAATTTCCTAACATTGCATTAAAGCAGATGCCAGTATTATTGGAACCTGTAGAGAGGATAAATATGAATCAAAAGACCAACTAAAGATGTTGGGAGGAGGAGGTATGGCTTGGAAGGATAGTAAGAAAATTATAATAAATTGGTCAGCAGTGATAGGTACTTTGATATTTGTTGCTGTAATAGTAGCAGGAATATGGAAATTTAATAGATATAGAAGGAGGTCGGTTGATGGTACTCTGGTAGGTGTACAACAGCTCAGAAGGGAGTTGCCAGGCAGTGTTCAATGTCCAACCAGTCTAACCCGAGATGAAGAAGTTGCATCAACTTCAATGAACAAAGCATAGGTACAGTCAACGCCTATCGAAAACAAACCAACACCCCCTGTTCTACAGAAAAGAATAATGACCAAGAAAACCATGCCATAAAATAAATAAAAAACACACACACACACAAATACTTATTTTTTTTTAATTGCAGGTATAAACAGAAGAAGAAAAGAGAACATTTTGAATTGCATTTTGATTGCATGGAAAAATTGCAGGTATACACAGAAGAAGAAAAGAGGACTTTTCAAACTGCATGTGGAAATTTTACAGTGTATGGAAAAAAAATGTAGGTATACACTGAAGAGAAAAGAGAACTTTTTTCAAATTGCATGTGAAAGATTTTTATAGTGCATGGAAATGGTGCATGAGAAATAGTGCATGAATAGTAGCGCATGTTAAATAGTGTATTGGAGCTTGAAATATCATTTACAGGTAAATGACAGTTTGGGTGAAGGCAAAGATGTGACAATATTTAACATGGCGTACGAACGAAAATGGTTAAAATCAAACGATTTTAATTTTTTGTGAGAAAGAGAATTATTTTCCCAGGATGTATGAATTTTGTTGAAAAAGTTATACAATGTGATAAAGCTAGACACAGCTGGCAGGTCGGGGGCCAGAGGTTAAAGTCGTCTGCTAAAAGGTGTCAATGGGAAATTTTGGCTGACTAAATTTCCCTGAGAAAAAAAAATTAAAAGCAGAAGATGACGTCAGAAAGGCTGACATCATATAATGGTTCCTCCTGAAGGAGGAGGGGATCTTCCAAAATTGGAAATGTGAAATAGAAAATGAAAGAAAACGACTGGTTGAATTTTGGGAGATTTGCATAAAACCCACCTACTTGCCCGCACCACACCAGTTTAAAAGGACACCCATAAATACAAGTGCCCACGTTAGTTGGGGCCAGCCAGTTGCAGTAGCCGTTGCAGTTTCAGTGAGGTTGCAGGTTGCAACCAGGAGTTAAGAGATTTCTGATATAACGCTGCTTGCCAACCTAATGAAAATATTAATAATAATAATAATTATCTACCGAAGAAGAAAAACTCCAATGAAATCCTTGTGCTGTCCGTGAAAGTACAATCAATATTACTTGAAGTTAAATCCAGTTGACGCTGAAGAAAAACTCTGACGATAATCCTTGTGCCATCCATGAAAGTACAAATCACAGTACTTGAAGTTAAATCTAGTTGTCAATTCTGGCCACCCTTAAAGAAGTTACCCAAAATTTTTGTTCCGTTGCCAAATATTAGAACGTGTTGAGAAAAGAAGAAAAAGAACAAGAAAGGGGCATCGTCCATTTTATTTTTCAATTTTGTGTGCGCATGTTCAACTCCTTGGTTTAGCGTGGTTGAGATACCCCAGTGGAAATTCTGCTTGACTCTCTTAAGATCAAAATCACAACATGGGTAAGAGAGGTCACAGTTGAAGAGGTCAACTTAGAGACAAGCCGCTGTGTCAAACGCCATCAACAACCGACGAATTGGCTGACAGCTTGTTCTCTGATACCAGGATCGATCCTGAGCAAGCGAGCAGACCATGATTGACTCTGAATACCGCCATACCTGGTGACCAAAGCAGACTGGGATAGACCCTGAACACCGTCATATATTAATGACCATTTTTCTGTCATTATTTTCTTAAAAATTTAAATTTTTCTCTTACAAAGTATACATCTAATGAATGACTAGATCAGTTGAAAGTTTATAGTAACAATATCAAGAATATAAAGGAGTTTAACTGTTTGAACAAAATTTGGAATTTCATATCATTATTGGGTATTCAAGATGCTGAGCCATTTAATCTGTATGTAGTTGGCATGTTAGACATCCTGCAACAGAGTCAAGTTCAATTCCAGACTGGCATTCATTGGAGATAGATATAAGATCTAAGTAGGTTATGCTAATGTGGTTGTCTTTGGAAAAAATTCATGTGTGAAATAAAGTAAAATGGATTAACATGGAAAAGGTTTAAAGAAAACATGGAATGATTTTCCAAAAGAAACAAACATTGATTTTTTAGATACCTCTGACACTGGACACTATGTGAATGAAAAGAAAACAATGTTTGAGCTATGTTCTAATTTTATGAACTAAATGTTTGTCTTGTTTTTTTTTTCACAAGATTTTTTATGCACGTTCTTTCCATCTTATAATATAAACTTACTCAAAAATCTTGTTTTCCATCTATTTTGTACTTGAGTTCATTGATTATATATATTTTAATTTTCTGATTCAGCATGATTTTTGCTTCAATGTCTTAACTACAATGATTAATATGAAAAATGATAGTGTCCTGACATTGAATTCATATAGATAATAGGCTAGATCTTTAATTAAAAAGTATCAAAAGTAAATTTTAAAATACTTACAAAAGTTGTACTTTTAATTCTAAATATTTGAATGAAAAATTTGTAATAAACAAACTTTCCTTTACATTGATTAAGAAAGTAATTTAACATAACTGCCAATAAAATTAAACCTATTGTAATTTGAATAACTTTTATTATTTTATTACAAAAAGCTTTTAAATTAAATTTGTAATTATTACATTACAATTTGTTAGAATTTGTGGTTGTATCTGCCTAAAATGTTATTCTGGACCAGGATTAAATGACCTGGATATAGTTTTCATTACAAAAACTTTGCAATCATTTTGTGTGCGTGTGTGATGAAATAATAGCATTACTTAGGTAAATAATCTCATATGATCAAAATTCATGATCATAAAATAAATGAAAGAAAATATGCTCATTAGAGCAAAGTAACTCACTGGGGAGAATTCTAACTGAGACTGTTCAAGGAACTGGGCATGAGCTTCTTTAAATTTGGCTATAATAAAAACAAAAAACAAATCAAGAAAATTTAAATTGAAAAAATGTAACA